>JANJXV010000673.1:0-464549 GCA_024803745.1 Megascapheus bottae | reverse complement strand
ACTTCAGAAACATCCATTCTATGACCTCACACAACTCCATTCTATGACTTCACAAACCTCCATTCTGTGAATTCACACACCTCTATTCTGAGTTCACACAACTCCATTCGGTGACTTCACACACCTCCATTCTTACTTCACAAACCTCCATTCTATGACTTCACACACTTCCCTTCTATGACTTCACAAACCTTCATTCTGTGACTTCTCACACCTCCATTCTGAGTTCACACACCTCCATTCTGTGACTTCACACACCTCCATTCCGTGACTTTACACACCTCCATTCTTACTTCACACACCTCCATTCTATGACTTCACACACTTCCATTCTAGGACTTCACACACCTCCATTCTGTGACTTCACACACCTCCATTCTTACTTCACACACCTCCATTCTATGACTTCACACACTTCCATTCTAGGATTTCACACACCTCCATTCTGTGCCTTCACACACCTCCATCCTGAGTTCACACACCTCCATTCCGTGACTTCACACACCTCCATTCTGTGACTTCACACACCTCCATTCTGTGACTTCACACACCTCCATTCTATGACTTCACACACCTCCATTCTATGACTTCACACACCTCCATTCTGTGACTTCACAGACCTCCATTCTATGACTTCACACACCTCCATTCTGTGACTGCAAACACCTCCATTCTATGATTTCACACACCTCCATTGTGACTTCACACACCTCCATTCTATGACTTCACACACCTGCATTGTGACTTCACACACCTCCATTATCTGACTTCACACACCTCCATTCTGACTTCACACACCTCCATTCTGTGACTTCACACACCTCCATCCTGAGTTCACACACCTCACTTCTGTGACTTCACACACCTCAATTCTGGCTTCACACACCTTCATTCTATGACTTCACACACTTCCATTCTATGACTTCACACACCTCCATTCTTTGACTTCACACACTTCCATTCTATGACTTCACACACCTCCATTCTGAGTTCACACACCTCCATTCTCTGACTTCACACACCTCAAATCTGACTTCACACAGCTCCATTCTATGACTTCATACACCCCCATTCTGTGACTTCACACACCTCCATTCTATGACTTCACACACCTCCATTGTGACTTCACACACCTCCATTCTATGAGTTCACACACCTCCATTCTGACTACACACACCTCCATTCTATGACTTCACACACTTCCATTCTGACATCACACACCTCCATTCTATGACTTCATACAACTGCATTCTGACTTCACACACCTCCATTCTATGACTTCACACACCTCCATTCTGTGACTTCACACACCTCCATTCTGAGTTCACACACCTCCATTCTGTGACTTCACACACCTCCATTCCATGACTTCGCACACCTCCATTCGATTACTTCACAGACCTCCATTCCATGACTTCACACTCCTCCATTCTGTGAATTCACAAAACTCCATTCTATGATTTCACACACCTCCATACTATGACTTCACACACCACCATCTATGACTTCACACACCTCCATTCTGAGTTCACACACCTCCATTCTTTGACTTCACATACCTCTATTCTGACTTCACACACCAATGTATGATTTCACACACCCCCATTCTGTGACTTCACACACTTCCATTGTGACGTCACACACCTCCATTCTATGAGTTCACAAACTTCCATTTTATGACTTCACACACCTCCATTCTGACTTCACACACCTCCATTCTATGACTTCACAGACCTCGAATCTGTGACTTCATTCACCTCCACTCTATGACTTCACACTGCTCCATTCCATGACTTCCCACACCTCCTTTCTATGACTTCACCCACCACTATTCTATGACTTCACACCTCCATTCTGACTTCAGATACCTCCATTTTGTGACTTCACACACCTCCATTCTATGACTTCACACACCTCTATTCTATGACTTCACACACCTTCATTCTTACTTCAGAAACATCCTTTCTATGACCTCACACAACTCCATTCTATGACTTCACAAACCTCCATTCTGTGAATTCACACACCTCTATTCTGAGTTCACACAACTCCATTCTGTGACTTCACACACCTCCATTCTTACTTCACAAACCTCCATTCTATGACTTCACACACTTCCATTCTATGACTTCACAAACCTTCATTCTGTGACTTCTCACACCACCATTCTGAGTTCACACACCTCCATTCTGACTTCACACACCTCCATTCTGTGACTTCACACACCTCCATTCTGAGATCACACACCTCCATTCTATGACTTCACACAACTCCATTCTGACTTCACACACCTCCATTCTGTGACTTCACACACCTCCATTCCATGACTTCGCACACCTCCATTTGATGACTTCACACACCTCCATTCCATGACTTCACACTCCTCCATTCTGTGAATTCACAAAACTCCATTCTACGATTTCACACACCTCCATACTATGACTTCACACACCACCATCTATGACTTCACACACCTCCATTCTGAGTTCACACACCTCCATTCTTTGACTTCACATACCTCTATTCTGACTTCACACACCAATGTATGACTTCACTCACCTCCATTCTGTGACTTCACACACTTCCATTGTGACTTCACACACCTCCATTCTACGAGTTCACAAACCTCCATTTTATGACTTCACACACCTCCATTCTGACTTCACACACCTCCATTCTATGACTTCACAGACCTCGAATCTGTGACTTCACTCACCTCCACATTATGACTTCACACTGCTCCATTCTATGACTTCCCACACCTCCTCTCTATGACTTCACCCACCACTATTCTATGACTTCACACCTCCATTCTGACTTCATATACCTCCATTCTGTGACTTCACACACCTCCATTCTATGACTTCACACACCTCTATTCTATGACTTCACAAACCTCCATTCTGTGAATTCACACACCTCTATTCTGAGTTCACACAACTCCATTCGGTGACCCCACACAACTCCATTCTTACTTCACAAACCTCCATTCTATGACTTCACACACTTCCATTCTATGACTTCACACACCTCCATTCTGTGACTTCTCACACCTCCATTCTGAGTTCACACACCTCCATTCTGTGACTCACACACCTCCATTCCGTGACTTCACACACCTCCATTCTTACTTCACACACCTCCATTCTATGACTTCACACACTTCCATTCTATGACTTCACACACCTCCATTGTGACTTCACACACCTCCATTCTATGAGTTCACACACCTCCTTTCTGACTTCACACACCTCCATTCTATGACTTCACACACTTCCATTCTGACATCACACACCTCCATTCTATGACTTCGTACAACTCCATTCTGTCTTCACACACCTCCATTCTATGACTTCACACACCTCCATTCTGTGATTTCACACACCTCCATTCTGAGTTCACATACCTCCATTCTGTGACTTCACACACCTCCAATCTGACTTCACACAGCTCCATTCTATGACTTCACACACCTCCATTGTGACTTCACACACCTCCATTCTATGAGTTCACACACCTCCATTCTGACTTCACACACCACCATTCTGTGACTTCACACTCCTCCATTCTGAGATCACACACCTCCATTCTATGACTTCACACAACTCCATTCTGACTTCACACACCTCCATTCTGTGACTTCACACACCTCCATTGTGACTTCACACACCTCCATTCTATGAGTTCACACACCTCCATTCTGACTACACACACCTCCATTCTATGACTTCACACACTTCCATTCTGACATCACACACCTCCATTCTATGACTTCATACAACTGCATTCTGACTTCACACACCTCCATTCTATGACTTCACACACCTCCATTCTGTGACTTCACACACCTCCATTCTGAGTTCACACACCTCCATTCTGTGACTTCACACACCTCCATTCCATGACTTCGCACACCTCCATTCGATTACTTCACAGACCTCCATTCCATGACTTCACACTCCTCCATTCTGTGAATTCACAAAACTCCATTCTATGATTTCACACACCTCCATACTATGACTTCACACACCACCATCTATGACTTCACACACCTCCATTCTGAGTTCACACACCTCCATTCTTTGACTTCACATACCTCTATTGTGACTTCACACACCAATGTATGATTTCACACACCCCCATTCTGTGACTTCACACACTTCCATTGTGACGTCACACACCTCCATTCTACGAGTTCACAAACTTCCATTTTATGACTTCACACACCTCCATTCTGACTTCACACACCTCCATTCTATGACTTCACAGACCTCGAATCTGTGACTTCATTCACCTCCACTCTATGACTTCACACTGCTCCATTCCATGACTTCCCACACCTCCTTTCTATGACTTCACCCACCACTATTCTATGACTTCACACCTCCATTCTGACTTCAGATACCTCCATTTTGTGACTTCACACACCTCCATTCTATGACTTCACACACCTCTATTCTATGACTTCACACACCTTCATTCTTACTTCAGAAACATCCTTTCTATGACCTCACACAACTCCATTCTATGACTTCACAAACCTCCATTCTGTGAATTCACACACCTCTATTCTGAGTTCACACAACTCCATTCTGTGACTTCACACACCTCCATTCTTACTTCACAAACCTCCATTCTATGACTTCACACACTTCCATTCTATGACTTCACAAACCTTCATTCTGTGACTTCTCACACCACCATTCTGAGTTCACACACCTCCATTCTGACTTCACACACCTCCATTCTGTGACTTCACACACCTCCATTCTGAGATCACACACCTCCATTCTATGACTTCACACAACTCCATTCTGACTTCACACACCTCCATTCTGTGACTTCACACACCTCCATTCCATGACTTCGCACACCTCCATTTGATGACTTCACACACCTCCATTCCATGACTTCACACTCCTCCATTCTGTGAATTCACAAAACTCCATTCTACGATTTCACACACCTCCATACTATGACTTCACACACCACCATCTATGACTTCACACACCTCCATTCTGAGTTCACACACCTCCATTCTTTGACTTCACATACCTCTATTCTGACTTCACACACCAATGTATGACTTCACTCACCTCCATTCTGTGACTTCACACACTTCCATTGTGACTTCACACACCTCCATTCTACGAGTTCACAAACCTCCATTTTATGACTTCACACACCTCCATTCTGACTTCACACACCTCCATTCTATGACTTCACAGACCTCGAATCTGTGACTTCACTCACCTCCACATTATGACTTCACAGTGCTCCATTCTATGACTTCCCACACCTCCTCTCTATGACTTCACCCACCACTATTCTATGACTTCACACCTCCATTCTGACTTCATATACCTCCATTCTGTGACTTCACACACCTCCATTCTATGACTTCACACACCTCTATTCTATTACTTCACAAACCTCCATTCTGTGAATTCACACACCTCTATTCTGAGTTCACACAACTCCATTCGGTGACCCCACACAACTTCATTCTTACTTCACAAACCTCCATTCTATGACTTCACACACTTCCATTCTATGACTTCACACACCTCCATTCTGTGACTTCTCACACCTCCATTCTGAGTTCACACACCTCCATTCTGTGACTCACACACCTCCATTCCGTGACTTCACACACCTCCATTCTTTCTTCACACACCTCCATTCTATGACTTCACACACTTCCATTCTATGACTTCACACATCTCCATTGTGACTTCACACACCTCCATTCTATGAGTTCACACACCTCCTTTCTGACTTCACACACCTCCATTCTATGACTTCACACACTTCCATTCTGACATCACACACCTCCATTCTATGACTTCGTACAACTCCATTCTGACTTCACACACCTCCATTCTATGACTTCACACACCTCCATTCTGTGATTTCACACACCTCCATTCTGAGTTCACACACCTCCATTCTGTGACTTCACACACCTCCAATCTGACTTCACACAGCTCCATTCTATGACTTCACACACCTCCATTGTGACTTCACACACCTCCATTCTATGAGTTCACACACCTCCATTCTGACTTCACACACCTCCATTCTGTGACTTCACACACCTCCATTCTGAGATCACACACCTCCATTCTATGACTTCACACAACTCCATTCTGACTTCACACACCTCCATTCTGTGACTTCACACACCTCCATTCCATGACTTCGCACACCTCCATTTGATGACTTCACACACCTCCATTCCATGACTTCACACTCCTCCATTCTGTGAATTCACAAAACTCCATTCTACGATTTCACACACCTCCATACTATGACTTCACACACCACCATCTATGACTTCACACACCTCCATTCTGAGTTCACACACCTCCATTCTTTGACTTCACATACCTCTATTCTGACTTCACACACCAATGTATGACTTCACTCACCTCCATTCTGTGACTTCACACACTTCCATTGTGACTTCACACACCTCCATTCTACGAGTTCACAAACCTCCATTTTATGACTTCACACACCTCCATTCTGACTTCACACACCTCCATTCTATGACTTCACAGACCTCGAATCTGTGACTTCGCTCACCTCCACATTATGACTTCACACTGCTCCATTCTATGACTTCCCACACCTCCTTTCTATGACTTCACCCACCACTATTCTATGACTTCACACCTCCATTCTGACTTCATATACCTCCATTCTGTGACTTCACACACCTCCATTCTATGACTTCACACACCTCTATTCTATGACTTCACAAACCTCCATTCTGTGAATTCACACACCTCTATTCTGAGTTCACACAACTCCATTCGGTGACCCCACACAACTCCATTCTTACTTCACAAACCTCCATTCTATGACTTCACACACTTCCATTCTATGACTTCACACACCTCCATTCTGTGACTTCTCACACCTCCATTCTGAGTTCACACACCTCCATTCTGTGACTCACACACCTCCATTCCGTGACTTCACACACCTCCATTCTTACTTCACACACCTCCATTCTATGACTTCACACACTTCCATTCTAGGACTTCACACACCTCCATTCTGTGACTTCACACACCTCCATTTTGTGACTTCACACACCTCCATTCTGTGACTTCACACACCTCCATTCTATGACTTCACACACCTCCATTCTGTGACTTCACACACCACCATTGTTTGACTTCACACACCTCCATTTTTGGACTTCACACACCTCCTTTCCATGACTTCACACATCTCCATTTTATGAGTTCGCACACCTCCATTTTGACTTCACACACCTCCATTCTATGACTTCACACACCTCCATTCTACTTCAGAAACATCCATTCTATGATTTCACACAGCTCCATTCTATGACTTCACAAGCCTCCATTCTGTGACTTCACACACCTTCATTCTGAGTTCACACACCTAACTTCTGTGACTTCACACACCTCAATTCTGGCTTCATTCACCTTCATTCTATGACTTCACACACTTCCATTCTATGACTTCACACACCTCCATTCTTTGACTTCACACACCTCCATTTTGAGTTCACACACCTCCATTCTGTGACTTCACACACCTCCATTCTGTGCCTTCAAACACCTCCATTCCATGACTTAACACACCTTCATTCTTACTTCACAAACATCAATTCTATGACTTCACACACCTCCATTCTATGACTTCCCACACCTCCATCTGTGACTTCACACACCTCCATTCTCTGACTTCACACACCTCCATTCTATGACTTCCCACACCTCCATCTGTGACTTCACACACATCAATTCTGTGAATTCACACACCTCCATTATGACTTCACACACCTCCATTCTATGACTACACACACCTCCATTCTATGACTTCATACACCTCCATTCTATGACTTCACACACTTCCATTCTTTGACTTCACACACCACCATTCTTTGACTTCACACAACCCCATTGTGAGTTCACACAACTCCATTCTATGACGTCACACACCTCCATTCTGACTTCACACAGCTCCATTCCATGACTTCACACACCTCCATTCTGTGCCTTCACACACCTCAATTCTATGACTTAACACACCTTCATTCTTACTTCACAAACATCCATTCTATGACTTCACACACCTCCATTCTATGACTTCACACACCTCCAATCTCTGACTTCACACACCTCCATTCTGTGACTTCACACACCTCAATTCTGTGACTTCACACACCTACATTATGACTTCACACACCTCCATTCTATGACTTCACACACCTCCATTCTATGACTTCACACACCTCCATTCTATGACTTCACACAACTCCATTCTGAGTTCACACACCTCCATTCTGTGACTTCACACACCTCCAATCTGACTTCACACAGCTCCATTCTATGACTTCATACACCCCCATTCTGTGACTTCACACACCTCCATTCTATGACTTCACACACCTCCATTGTGACTTCACACACCTCCATTCTATGAGTTCACACACCTCCATTCTGACTACACACACCTCCATTCTATGACTTCACACACTTCCATTCTGACATCACACACCTCCATTCTATGACTTCATACAACTCCATTCTGACTTCACACACCTCCATTCTATGACTTCACACACCTCCATTCTGTGATTTCACACACCTCCATTCTGAGTTCACACACCTCCATTCTGTGCCTTCACACACCTCCATTCTGACCTCACACAGCTCCATTCTATGACTTCACACATCTCCATTCTGTGACTTCACACACCTCCATTCTATGACTTCACACACCTCCATTGTGACTTCACACACCTCCATTCTATGAGTTCACACAACTCCATTCTGACTTCACACACCTCCATTCTGTGACTTCACACACCTCCATTCTGAGATCACACACCTGCATTCTATGACTTCACACAACTCCATTCTGACTTCACACACCTCCATTCTGTGACTTCACGCACCTCCATTCCATGACTTCGCACATCTCCATTCGATGCCTTCACACACCTCCATTCCATGACTTCACACTCCTCCATTCTGTGAATTCACAAAACTCCATTCTATGATTTCTCACACCTCCATACTATGACTTCACACACCACCATCTATGACTTCACACACCTCCATTCTGAGTTCACACACCTCCATTCTTTGACTTCACATACCTCTATTCTGACTTCACACACCAATGTATGACTTCACACACCTCCATTCTGTGACTTCACACACTTCAATTGTGACTTCACACACCTCCATTCTACGAGTTCACAGACCTCCATTTTATGACTTCACACACCTCCATTCTGACTTCACACACCTCCATTCTATGACTTCACAGACCTCGAATCTCTGACTTCACTCACCTCCACTCTATGACTTCACACTGCTCCATTCTATGACTTCCCACACCTCCTTTCTATGACTTCACCCACCACTATTCTATGACTTCACACCTCCATTCTGACTTCAGGTACCTCCATTCTGTGACTTCACACACCTCCGTTCTATGACTTCACACACCTCTATTCTATGACTTCACACACCTTCATTCTTAATTCAGAAACATCCATTCTATGACCTCACACAACTCCATTCTATGACTTCACAAACCTCCATTCTGTGAATTCACACACCTCTATTCTGAGTTCACACAACTCCATTCGGTGACATCACACAACACCATTCTTACTTCACAAACCTCCATTCTATGACTTCACACACTTCCATTCTATGACTTCACACACCTCCATTCTGTGAGTTCTCACACCTCCATTCTGAGTTCACACACCTCCATTCTGTGACTTCACACACCTCCATTCCGTGACTTCACACACCTCCATTCTTACTTCACACACCTCCATTCTATGACTTCACACACTTCCATTCTAGGACTTCACACAACTCCATTCTGTGATTTCACACACCTCCATTGTGTGACTTCACACACCTCCATTCTGTGACTTCACACACCTCCATTCTATGACTTCACACACCTCCATTCTGTGACTTCACACACTTCCATTCTGTGACTTCACACACCTCCATTTTGACTTCACACACCTCCATTCTGAGTTCACACACCTCCATTCTTTGACTTCACATACCTCTATTGTGACTTCACACACCAATGTATGATTTCACACACCCCCATTCTGTGACTTCACACACTTCCATTGTGACGTCACACACCTCCATTCTACGAGTTCACAAACTTCCATTTTATGACTTCACACACCTCCATTCTGACTTCACACACCTCCATTCTATGACTTCACAGACCTCGAATCTGTGACTTCATTCACCTCCACTCTATGACTTCACACTGCTCCATTCCATGACTTCCCACACCTCCTTTCTATGACTTCACCCACCACTATTCTATGACTTCACACCTCCATTCTGACTTCAGATACCTCCATTTTGTGACTTCACACACCTCCATTCTATGACTTCACACACCTCTATTCTATGACTTCACACACCTTCATTCTTACTTCAGAAACATCCTTTCTATGACCTCACACAACTCCATTCTATGACTTCACAAACCTCCATTCTGTGAATTCACACACCTCTATTCTGAGTTCACACAACTCCATTCTGTGACTTCACACACCTCCATTCTTACTTCACAAACCTCCATTCTATGACTTCACACACTTCCATTCTATGACTTCACAAACCTTCATTCTGTGACTTCTCACACCACCATTCTGAGTTCACACACCTCCATTCTGACTTCACACACCTCCATTCTGTGACTTCACACACCTCCATTCTGAGATCACACACCTCCATTCTATGACTTCACACAACTCCATTCTGACTTCACACACCTCCATTCTGTGACTTCACACACCTCCATTCCATGACTTCGCACACCTCCATTTGATGACTTCACACACCTCCATTCCATGACTTCACACTCCTCCATTCTGTGAATTCACAAAACTCCATTCTACGATTTCACACACCTCCATACTATGACTTCACACACCACCATCTATGACTTCACACACCTCCATTCTGAGTTCACACACCTCCATTCTTTGACTTCACATACCTCTATTCTGACTTCACACACCAATGTATGACTTCACTCACCTCCATTCTGTGACTTCACACACTTCCATTGTGACTTCACACACCTCCATTCTACGAGTTCACAAACCTCCATTTTATGACTTCACACACCTCCATTCTGACTTCACACACCTCCATTCTATGACTTCACAGACCTCGAATCTGTGACTTCACTCACCTCCACATTATGACTTCACAGTGCTCCATTCTATGACTTCCCACACCTCCTCTCTATGACTTCACCCACCACTATTCTATGACTTCACACCTCCATTCTGACTTCATATACCTCCATTCTGTGACTTCACACACCTCCATTCTATGACTTCACACACCTCTATTCTATTACTTCACAAACCTCCATTCTGTGAATTCACACACCTCTATTCTGAGTTCACACAACTCCATTCGGTGACCCCACACAACTTCATTCTTACTTCACAAACCTCCATTCTATGACTTCACACACTTCCATTCTATGACTTCACACACCTCCATTCTGTGACTTCTCACACCTCCATTCTGAGTTCACACACCTCCATTCTGTGACTCACACACCTCCATTCCGTGACTTCACACACCTCCATTCTTTCTTCACACACCTCCATTCTATGACTTCACACACTTCCATTCTATGACTTCACACATCTCCATTGTGACTTCACACACCTCCATTCTATGAGTTCACACACCTCCTTTCTGACTTCACACACCTCCATTCTATGACTTCACACACTTCCATTCTGACATCACACACCTCCATTCTATGACTTCGTACAACTCCATTCTGACTTCACACACCTCCATTCTATGACTTCACACACCTCCATTCTGTGATTTCACACACCTCCATTCTGAGTTCACACACCTCCATTCTGTGACTTCACACACCTCCAATCTGACTTCACACAGCTCCATTCTATGACTTCACACACCTCCATTGTGACTTCACACACCTCCATTCTATGAGTTCACACACCTCCATTCTGACTTCACACACCTCCATTCTGTGACTTCACACACCTCCATTCTGAGATCACACACCTCCATTCTATGACTTCACACAACTCCATTCTGACTTCACACACCTCCATTCTGTGACTTCACACACCTCCATTCCATGACTTCGCACACCTCCATTTGATGACTTCACACACCTCCATTCCATGACTTCACACTCCTCCATTCTGTGAATTCACAAAACTCCATTCTACGATTTCACACACCTCCATACTATGACTTCACACACCACCATCTATGACTTCACACACCTCCATTCTGAGTTCACACACCTCCATTCTTTGACTTCACATACCTCTATTCTGACTTCACACACCAATGTATGACTTCACTCACCTCCATTCTGTGACTTCACACACTTCCATTGTGACTTCACACACCTCCATTCTACGAGTTCACAAACCTCCATTTTATGACTTCACACACCTCCATTCTGACTTCACACACCTCCATTCTATGACTTCACAGACCTCGAATCTGTGACTTCGCTCACCTCCACATTATGACTTCACACTGCTCCATTCTATGACTTCCCACACCTCCTTTCTATGACTTCACCCACCACTATTCTATGACTTCACACCTCCATTCTGACTTCATATACCTCCATTCTGTGACTTCACACACCTCCATTCTATGACTTCACACACCTCTATTCTATGACTTCACAAACCTCCATTCTGTGAATTCACACACCTCTATTCTGAGTTCACACAACTCCATTCGGTGACCCCACACAACTCCATTCTTACTTCACAAACCTCCATTCTATGACTTCACACACTTCCATTCTATGACTTCACACACCTCCATTCTGTGACTTCTCACACCTCCATTCTGAGTTCACACACCTCCATTCTGTGACTCACACACCTCCATTCCGTGACTTCACACACCTCCATTCTTACTTCACACACCTCCATTCTATGACTTCACACACTTCCATTCTAGGACTTCACACACCTCCATTCTGTGACTTCACACACCTCCATTTTGTGACTTCACACACCTCCATTCTGTGACTTCACACACCTCCATTCTATGACTTCACACACCTCCATTCTGTGACTTCACACACCACCATTGTTTGACTTCACACACCTCCATTTTTGGACTTCACACACCTCCTTTCCATGACTTCACACATCTCCATTTTATGAGTTCGCACACCTCCATTTTGACTTCACACACCTCCATTCTATGACTTCACACACCTCCATTCTACTTCAGAAACATCCATTCTATGATTTCACACAGCTCCATTCTATGACTTCACAAGCCTCCATTCTGTGACTTCACACACCTTCATTCTGAGTTCACACACCTAACTTCTGTGACTTCACACACCTCAATTCTGGCTTCATTCACCTTCATTCTATGACTTCACACACTTCCATTCTATGACTTCACACACCTCCATTCTTTGACTTCACACACCTCCATTTTGAGTTCACACACCTCCATTCTGTGACTTCACACACCTCCATTCTGTGCCTTCAAACACCTCCATTCCATGACTTAACACACCTTCATTCTTACTTCACAAACATCAATTCTATGACTTCACACACCTCCATTCTATGACTTCCCACACCTCCATCTGTGACTTCACACACCTCCATTCTCTGACTTCACACACCTCCATTCTATGACTTCCCACACCTCCATCTGTGACTTCACACACATCAATTCTGTGAATTCACACACCTCCATTATGACTTCACACACCTCCATTCTATGACTACACACACCTCCATTCTATGACTTCATACACCTCCATTCTATGACTTCACACACTTCCATTCTTTGACTTCACACACCACCATTCTTTGACTTCACACAACCCCATTGTGAGTTCACACAACTCCATTCTATGACGTCACACACCTCCATTCTGACTTCACACAGCTCCATTCCATGACTTCACACACCTCCATTCTGTGCCTTCACACACCTCAATTCTATGACTTAACACACCTTCATTCTTACTTCACAAACATCCATTCTATGACTTCACACACCTCCATTCTATGACTTCACACACCTCCAATCTCTGACTTCACACACCTCCATTCTGTGACTTCACACACCTCAATTCTGTGACTTCACACACCTACATTATGACTTCACACACCTCCATTCTATGACTTCACACACCTCCATTCTATGACTTCACACACCTCCATTCTATGACTTCACACAACTCCATTCTGAGTTCACACACCTCCATTCTGTGACTTCACACACCTCCAATCTGACTTCACACAGCTCCATTCTATGACTTCATACACCCCCATTCTGTGACTTCACACACCTCCATTCTATGACTTCACACACCTCCATTGTGACTTCACACACCTCCATTCTATGAGTTCACACACCTCCATTCTGACTACACACACCTCCATTCTATGACTTCACACACTTCCATTCTGACATCACACACCTCCATTCTATGACTTCATACAACTCCATTCTGACTTCACACACCTCCATTCTATGACTTCACACACCTCCATTCTGTGATTTCACACACCTCCATTCTGAGTTCACACACCTCCATTCTGTGCCTTCACACACCTCCATTCTGACCTCACACAGCTCCATTCTATGACTTCACACATCTCCATTCTGTGACTTCACACACCTCCATTCTATGACTTCACACACCTCCATTGTGACTTCACACACCTCCATTCTATGAGTTCACACAACTCCATTCTGACTTCACACACCTCCATTCTGTGACTTCACACACCTCCATTCTGAGATCACACACCTGCATTCTATGACTTCACACAACTCCATTCTGACTTCACACACCTCCATTCTGTGACTTCACGCACCTCCATTCCATGACTTCGCACATCTCCATTCGATGCCTTCACACACCTCCATTCCATGACTTCACACTCCTCCATTCTGTGAATTCACAAAACTCCATTCTATGATTTCTCACACCTCCATACTATGACTTCACACACCACCATCTATGACTTCACACACCTCCATTCTGAGTTCACACACCTCCATTCTTTGACTTCACATACCTCTATTCTGACTTCACACACCAATGTATGACTTCACACACCTCCATTCTGTGACTTCACACACTTCAATTGTGACTTCACACACCTCCATTCTACGAGTTCACAGACCTCCATTTTATGACTTCACACACCTCCATTCTGACTTCACACACCTCCATTCTATGACTTCACAGACCTCGAATCTCTGACTTCACTCAACTCCACTCTATGACTTCACACTGCTCCATTCTATGACTTCCCACACCTCCTTTCTATGACTTCACCCACCACTATTCTATGACTTCACACCTCCATTCTGACTTCAGGTACCTCCATTCTGTGACTTCACACACCTCCGTTCTATGACTTCACACACCTCTATTCTATGACTTCACACACCTTCATTCTTAATTCAGAAACATCCATTCTATGACCTCACACAACTCCATTCTATGACTTCACAAACCTCCATTCTGTGAATTCACACACCTCTATTCTGAGTTCACACAACTCCATTCGGTGACATCACACAACACCATTCTTACTTCACAAACCTCCATTCTATGACTTCACACACTTCCATTCTATGACTTCACACACCTCCATTCTGTGAGTACTCACACCTCCATTCTGAGTTCACACACCTCCATTCTGTGACTTCACACACCTCCATTCCGTGACTTCACACACCTCCATTCTTACTTCACACACCTCCATTCTATGACTTCACACACTTCCATTCTAGGACTTCACACAACTCCATTCTGTGATTTCACACACCTCCATTGTGTGACTTCACACACCTCCATTCTGTGACTTCACACACCTCCATTCTATGACTTCACACACCTCCATTCTGTGACTTCACACACTTCCATTCTGTGACTTCACACACCTCCATTTTGACTTCACACACTTCCATTCTTTGACTTCACACACCTCCATTCTGTGACTTCACACACCACCATTGTTTGACTTCACCCACCTCCATTTTTGGACTTCACACACCTCCTTTCCATGACTTCACACATCTCCATTTTATGAGTTCGCACACCTCCATTTTGACTTCACACACCTCCATTCTATGACTTCACACACCTCCATTCTACTTCAAAAACATCCATTCTATGACTTTTCACACCTCCATTCTATGACTTCACAAACCTCCATTCTGTGACTTCACACACCTTCATTCTGAGTTCACACACCTCACTTCTGTGACTTCACACACCTCTATTCTGGCTTCACACACCTTCATTCTATGACTTCACACACTTCCATTCTATGACTTCACACACCTCCATTCTTTGACTTCACACACCTCCATTTTGAGTTCACACACCTCCATTCTGTGACTTCCCACACCTCCATTCTGTGCCTTCAAACACCTCCATTCCATGACTTAACACACCTTCATTCTTACTTCACAAACATCAATTCTATGACTTCACACACCTCCATTCTATGACTTCACACACCTCCATTCTATGACTTCCCACACCTCCATCTGTGACTTCAAACACCTCCATTCTCTGACTTCACACACCTCCATTCTATGACTTCCCACACCTCCATCTGTGACTTCACACACATCAATTCTGTGACTTCACACACCTCCATTATGATTTCACACACCTCCATTCTATGACTACACACACCTCCATTCTATGACTTCATACACCTCCATTCCATGACTTCACACACTTCCATTCTTTGACTTCACACACTACCATTCTTTGACTTCACACAACTCCATTGTGAGTTCACACAACTTCATTCTATGACGTCACACACCTCCATTCTGACTTCACACAGCTCCATTCAATGACTTCACACACCTCCAATCTGTGCCTTTACACACCTCAATTCTATGACTTAACACACCTTCATTCTTACTTCACAAACATCCATTCTATGACTTCACACACCTCCATTCTATGACTTCACACACCTCCAATCTATGACTTCACACACCTCCATTCTGTGACTTCACACACCTTAATTCTGTGACTTCACACACCTACATTATGACTTCACACACCTCCATTCTATGACTTCACACACCTCCATTCTATGACTTCACAGACCTCGAATCTCTGACTTCACTCACCTCCACTCTATGACTTCACACTGCTCCATTCTATGACTTCCCACACCTCCTTTCTATGACTTCACCCACCACTATTCTATGACTTCACACCTCCATTCTGACTTCAGATACCTCCATTCTGTGACTTCACACACCTCCGTTCTATGACTTCACACACCTCTATTCTATGACTTCACACACCTTCATTCTTACTTCAGAAACATCCATTCTTTGACCTCACACAACTCCATTCTATGACTTCACAAACCTCCATTCTGTGAATTCACACACCTCTATTCTGAGTTCACACAACTCCATTCGGTGACCTCACACAACTCCATTCTTACTTCACAAACCTCCATTCTATGACTTCACACACTTCCATTCTATGACTTCACACACCTCCATTCTGAGTTCACACACCTCCATTCTTTGACTTCACATACCTCTATTCTGACTTCACACACCAATGTATGATTTCACACACCCCCATTCTGTGACTTCACACACTTCCATTGTGACGTCACACACCTCCATTCTGTGACTTCACACACCTCCATTCCGTGACTTTACACACCTCCATTCTTACTTCACACACCTCCATTCTATGACTTCACACACTTCCATTCTAGGACTTCACACACCTCCATTCTGTGACTTCACACACCTCCATTCTTACTTCACACACCTCCATTCTATGACTTCACACACTTCCATTCTAGGATTTCACACAACTCCATTCTGTGACTTCACACACCTCCATCCTGAGTTCACACACCTCCATTCGTTGACTTCACACACCTCCATTCCGTGACTTCACACACCTCCATTCTGTGACTTCACACACCTCCATTCTATGACTTCACACACCTCTATTCTATGACTTCACACACCTCCATTCTGTGACTTCACACACCTCCATTCTATGACTTCACACACCTCCATTCTGTGACTGCAAACACCTCCATTCTATGACTTCACACACCTCCATTCTGTGACTGCAAACATCTCCATTCTATGATTTCACACACCTCCATTGTGACTTCACACACCTCCATTCTATGACTTCACACACCTGCATTGTGACTTCACACACCTACATTATCTGACTTCACACACCTCCATTCTGACTTCACACACCTCCATTCTGTGACTTCACACACCTCCATCCTGAGTTGACACACCTCACTTCTGTGACTTCACACACCTCAATTCTGTCTTCACACACCTTCATTCTATGACTTCACACACTTCCATTCTATGACTTCACACACCTCCATTCTTTGACTTCACACACCTCCATTCTGTGCCTTCAAACACCTCCATTCCATGACTTAACACACCTTCATTCTTACTTCACAAACATCAATTCTATGACTTCACACACCTCCATTCTATGACTTCACACACCTCCATTCTATGACTTCCCACACCTCCATCTGTGACTTCACACACCTCCATTCTCTGACTTCACACACCTCCATTCTATGACTTCCCACACCTCCATCTGTGACTTCACACACATCAATTCTGTGACTTCACACACCTCCATTATGATTTCACACACCTCCATTCTATGACTACACACACCTCCATTCTATGACTTCATACACCTCCATTCTATGACTTCACACACTTCCATTCTTTGACTTCACACACTACCATTCTTTGACTTCACACAACTCCATTGTGAGTTCACACAACTTCATTCTATGACGTCACACACCTCCATTCTGACTTCACACAGCTCCATTCAATGACTTCACACACCTCCATTCTGTGCCTTCACACACCTCAATTCTATGACTTAACACACCTTCATTCTTACTTCACAAACATCCATTCTATGACTTCACACACCTCCATTCTATGACTTCACACACCTCCAATCTATGACTTCACACACCTCCATTCTGTGACTTCACACACCTTAATTCTGTGACTTCACACACCTACATTATGACTTCACACACCTCCATTCTATGACTTCACACACCTCCATTCTATGACTTCACAGACCTCGAATCTCTGACTTCACTCACCTCCACTCTATGACTTCACACTGCTCCATTCTATGACTTCCCACACCTCCTTTCTATGACTTCACCCACCACTATTCTATGACTTCACACCTCCATTCTGACTTCAGATACCTCCATTCTGTGACTTCACACACCTCCGTTCTATGACTTCACACACCTCTATTCTATGACTTCACACACCTTCATTCTTACTTCAGAAACATCCATTCTTTGACCTCACACAACTCCATTCTATGACTTCACAAACCTCCATTCTGTGAATTCACACACCTCTATTCTGAGTTCACACAACTCCAATCGATGACCTCACACAACTCCATTCTTACTTCACAAACCTCCATTCTATGACTTCACACACTTCCATTCTATGACTTCACACACCTCCATTCTGTGACTTCTCACACCTCCATTCTGAGTTCACACACCTCCATTCTGTGACTTCACACACCTCCATTCCGTGACTTCACACACCTCCATTCTTACTTCACACACCTCTATTCTATGACTTCACAAACTTCCATTCTAGGACTTCACACACCTCCATTCTGTGACTTCACACACCTCCATTCTGTGACTTCACACACCTCCATTCTGTGACTTCACACACCTCCATTCTGTGACGTCACACACCTCCATTCTGTGACTTCACACACCTCCATTCTGTGACTTCACACACCTCCATTTTGACTTCACACACTTCCATTCTTTGACTTCACACACCTCCATTCTGTGACTTCACACACCACCATTGTTTGCCTTCACACACCTCCATTTTTGGACTTCACACACCTCTTTTCCATGACTTCACACATCTACATTTTATGAGTTCGCACACCTCCATTTTGACTTCACACACCTCCATTCTATGACTTCACACACCTCCATTCTACTTCAAAAACCTCCATTCTATGACTTCACACACCTCCATTCTATGACTTCACAAACCTCCATTCTGTGACTTCACACACCTTCATTCTGAGTTCACACACCTCACTTCTGTGACTTCACACACCTCTATTCTGGCTTCACACACCTTCATTCTATGACTTCACACACTTCCATTCTATGACTTCACACACCTCCATTCTTTGACTTCACACACCTCCATTATGAGTTCACACACCTCCATTCTGTGACTTCACACACCTCCATTCTATGACTTCCCACACCTCCATCTGTGACTTCACACACATCAATTCTGTGACTTCACACACCTCCATTATGACTTCACACACCTCCATTATATGACTTCACACACCTCCATTCTATGACTTCACACCTCCATTCTGTGACTTCACACACCTTCATTCTGAGTTCACACACCTCCAATCTGTGACTTCACACACCTCCAATCTGACTTCACATAGCTCCATTCTATGACCTCACACATCTCCATTCTGTGACTTCACACACCTCCATTCTATGACTTCACACACCTCCATTGTGACTTCACACACCTCCATTCTATGAGTTCACACACCTCCATTCTGACTTCACACACCTCCATTCTATGTCTTCACACACCACCATTCTGAGATCACACACCTTCATTCTATGACTTCACACAACTCCATTCTGACTTCACACACCTCCATTCTGTGACTTCACACACCTCCATTCCATGACTTCGCACACCTCCATTCTGTGAATTCACAAAACTCCATTCTATGATTTCACACACCTCCATACTATGATTTCACACACCACCATCTATGACTTCACACACCTCCATTCTGAGTTCACACACCTCCATTCTTTGACTTCACATACCTCTATTCTGACTTCACACACCAATGTATGATTTCACACACCCCCATTCTGTGACTTCACGCACTTCCATTGTGACGTCACACACCTCCATTCTACGAGTTCACAAACTTCCATTTTATGACTTCACACACCTCCATTCTGACTTCACACACCTCCATTCTATGACTTCACAGACCTCGAATCTGTGACTTCACTCACCTCCACTCTATGACTTCACACTGCTCCATTCTATGACTTCCCACACCTCCTTTCTATGACTTCATCCACCACTATTCTATGACTTCACACCTCCATTCTGACTTCAGATACCTCCATTCTGTGACTTCACACACCTCCATTCTATGACTTAACACACCTCTATTCTATGACTTCACACACCTTCATTCTTACTTCAGAAACATCCATTCTATGACCTCACACAACTCCATTCTATGACTTCACAAACCTCCATTCTGTGAATTCACACACCGCTATTCTGAGTTCACACAACTCCATTCGGTGACTTCACACACCTCCATTCTTACTTCACAAACCTCCATTCTATGACTTCACACACTTCCCTTCTATGACTTCACAAACCTTCATTCTGTGACTTCTCACACCTCCATTCTGAGTTCACACACCTCCATTCTGTGACTTCACACACCTCCATTCCGTGACTTTACACACCTCCATTCTTACTTCACACACCTCCATTCTATGACTTCACACACTTCCATTCTAGGACTTCACACACCTCCATTCTGTGACTTCACACACCTCCATTCTTACTTCACACACCTCCATTCTATGACTTCACACACTTCCATTCTAGGATTTCACACAACTCCATTCTGTGACTTCACACACCTCCATCCTGAGTTCACACACCACCATTCCGTGACTTCACACACCTCCATTCTGTGACTTCACACACCTCCATTCTGTGACTTCACACACCTCCATTCAATGACTTCACACACCTCCATTCTATGACTTCACACACCTCCATTCTGTGACTTCACAGACCTCCATTCTATGACTTCACACACCTCCATTCTGTGACTGCAAACACCTCCATTCTATGATTTCACACACCTCCATTGTGACTTCACACACCTCCATTCTATGACTTCACACACCTGCATTGTGACTTCACACACCTCCATTATCTGACTTCACACACCTCCATTCTGACTTCACACACCTCCATTCTGTGACTTCACACACCTCCATCCTGAGTTCACACACCTCACTTCTGTGACTTCACACACCTCAATTCTGGCTTCACACACCTTCATTCTATGACTTCACACACTTCCATTCTATGACTTCACACACCTCCATTCTTTGACTTCACACACTTCCATTCTATGACTTCACACACCTCCATTCTGAGTTCACACACCTCCATTCTCTGACTTCACACACCTCAAATCTGACTTCACACAGCTCCATTCTATGACTTCATACACCCCCATTCTGTGACTTCACACACCTCCATTCTATGACTTCACACACCTCCATTGTGACTTCACACACCTCCATTCTATGAGTTCACACACCTCCATTCTGACTACACACACCTCCATTCTATGACTTCACACACTTCCATTCTGACATCACACACCTCCATTCTATGACTTCATACAACTGCATTCTGACTTCACACACCTCCATTCTATGACTTCACACACCTCCATTCTGTGACTTCACACACCTCCATTCTGAGTTCACACACCTCCATTCTGTGACTTCACACACCTCCATTCCATGACTTCGCACACCTCCATTCGATTACTTCACAGACCTCCATTCCATGACTTCACACTCCTCCATTCTGTGAATTCACAAAACTCCATTCTATGATTTCACACACCTCCATACTATGACTTCACACACCACCATCTATGACTTCACACACCTCCATTCTGAGTTCACACACCTCCATTCTTTGACTTCACATACCTCTATTCTGACTTCACACACCAATGTATGATTTCACACACCCCCATTCTGTGACTTCACACACTTCCATTGTGACGTCACACACCTCCATTCTACGAGTTCACAAACTTCCATTTTATGACTTCACACACCTCCATTCTGACTTCACACACCTCCATTCTATGACTTCACAGACCTCGAATCTGTGACTTCACTCACCTCCACTCTATGACTTCTCACTGCTCCATTCTATGACTTCCCACACCTCCTTTCTATGACTTCACCCACCACTATTCTATGACTTCACACCTCCATTCTGACTTCAGATACCTCCATTCTGTGACTTCACACACCTCCATTCTATGACTTCACACACTTCTATTCTATGACTTCACACACCTTCATTCTTACTTCACAAACATCCATTCTATGACCTCACACAACTCCATTCTATGACTTCACAAACCTCCATTCTGTGAATTCACACACCTCTATTCTGAGTTCACACAACTCCATTCGGTGACTTCACACACCTCCATTCTTACTTCACAAACCTCCATTCTATGACTTCACACACTTCCATTCTATGACTTCACAAACCTTCATTCTGTGACTTCTCACACCTCCATTCTGAGTTCACACACCTCCATTCTGTGACTTCACACACCTCCATTCCGTGACTTTACACACCTCCATTCTTACTTCACACACCTCCATTCTATGACTTCACACACTTCCATTCTAGGACTTCACACACCTCCATTCTGTGACTTCAAACACCTCCATTCTTACTTCACACACCTCCATTCTATGACTTCACACACTTCCATTCTAGGATTTCACACACCTCCATTCTGTGACTTCACACACCTCCATCCTGAGTTCACACACCTCCATTCGGTGACTTCACACACCTCCATTCCGTGACTTCACACACCTCCATTCTGTGACTTCACACACCTCCATTCTATGACTTCACACACCTCCATTCTATGACTTCACACACCTCCATTCTGTGACTTCACACACCTCCATTCTATGACTTCACACACCTCCATTCTGTGACTGCAAACACCTCCATTCTATGACTTCACACACCTCCATTCTGTGACTGCAAACACCTCCATTCTATGATTTCACACACCTCCATTGTGACTTCACACACCTCCATTCTATGACTTCACACACCTGCATTGTGACTTCACACACCTCCATTATCTGACTTCACACACCTCCATTCTGACTTCACACACCTCCATTCTGTGACTTCACACACCTCCATCCTGAGTTCACACACCTCACTTCTGTGACTTCACACACCTCAATTTTGTCTTCACACACCTTCATTCTATGACTTCACACACTTCCATTCTATGACTTCACACACCTCCATTCTTTGACTTCACACACCTCCATTTTGAGTTCATACACCTCCATTCTGTGACTTCCCACACCTCCATTCTGTGCCTTCAAACACCTCCATTCCATGACTTAACACACCTTCATTCTTACTTCACAAACATCAATTCTATGACTTCACACACCTCCATTCTATGACTTCACACACCTCCATTCTATGACTTCCCACACCTCCATCTGTGACTTCACACACCTCCATTCTCTGACTTCACACACCTCCATTCTATGACTTCCCACACCTCCATCTGTGACTTCACACACATCAATTCTGTGACTTCACACACCTCCATTATGACTTCACACACCTCCATTCTATGACTACACACACCTCCATTCTATGACTTCATACACCTCCATTCTATGACTTCACACACTTCCATTCTTTGACTTCACACACCACCATTCTTTGACTTCACACAACTCCATTGTGAGTTCACACAACTTCATTCTGTGACGTCACACACCTCCATTCTGACTTCACACAGCTCCATTCCATGACTTCACACACCTCCATTCTGTGCCTTCACACACCTCAATTCTATGACTTAACACACCTTCATTCTTACTTCACAAACATCCATTCCATGACTTCACACACCTCCATTCTATGACTTCACACACCTCCAATCTATGACTTCACACACCTCCATTCTGTGACTTCACACACCTTAATTCTGTGACTTCACACACCTACATTATGACTTCACACACCTCCATTCTATGACTTCACACACCTCCATTCTATGACTTCACACAACTCCATTCTATGACTTCACACACCTCCATTCTGAGTTCACACACCTCCATTCTCTGACTTCACACACCTCAAATCTGACTTCACACAGCTCCATTCTATGACTTCATACACCCCCATTCTGTGACTTCACACACCTCCATTCTATGACTTCACACACCTCCATTGTGACTTCACACACCTCCATTCTATGAGTTCACACACCTCCATTCTGACTACACACACCTCCATTCTATGACTTCACACACTTCCATTCTGACATCACACACCTCCATTCTATGACTTCATACAACTGCATTCTGACTTCACACACCTCCATTCTATGACTTCACACACCTCCATTCTGTGACTACACACACCTCCATTCTGAGTTCACACATCTCCATTCTGTGCCTTCACACACCTCCAATCTGACCTCACACAGCTCCATTCTATGACTTCACACATCTCCATTCTGTGACTTCACACACCTCCATTCTATGACTTCACACACCTCCATTGTGACTTCACACACCTCCATTCTATGAGTCCACACAACTCCGTTCTGACTTCACACACCTCCATTCTGTGACTTCACACACCTCCATTCTGAGATCACACACCTCCATTCTATGACTTCACACAACTCCATTCTGACTTCACACACCTCCATTCTGTGACTTCACGCACCTCCATTCCATGACTTCGCACACCTCCATTCGATGCCTTCACACACCTCCATTCCATGACTTCACACTCCTCCATTCTGTGAATTCACAAAACTCCATTCTATGATTTCACACACCTCCATACTATGACTTCACACACCTCCATTCTGTGACTTCACACACTTCAATTGTGACTTCACACACCTCCATTCTACGAGTTCACAAACCTCCATTTTATGACTTCACACACCTCCATTCTGACTTCACACACCTCCATTCTATGACTTCACAGACCTCGAATCTCTGACTTCACTCACCTCCACTCTATGACTTCACACTGCTCCATTCTATGACTTCCCACACCTCCTTTCTATGACTTCACCCACCACTATTCTATGACTTCACACCTCCATTCTGACTTCAGATACCTCCATTCTGTGACTTCACACACCTCCATTCTATGACTTCACACACCTCTATTCTATGACTTCACACACCTTCATTCTTACTTCAGAAACATCCATTCTATGACCTCACACAACTCCATTCTATGACTTCACAAACCTCCATTCTGTGAATTCACACACCTCTATTCTGAGTTCACACAACTCCATTCGGTGACCTCACACAACTCCATTCTTACTTCACAAACCTCCATTCTATGACTTCACACACTTCCATTCTATGACTTCACACACCTCCATTCTGTGACTTCTCACACCTCCATTCTGAGTTCACACACCTCCATTCTGTGACTTCACACACCTCCATTCCGTGACTTCACACACTTCCATTCTTACTTCACACACCTCCATTCTATGACTTCACACACTTCCATTCTAGGACTTCACACACCTCCATTCTGTGACTTCACACACCTCCATTCTGTGACTTCACACACCTCCATTCTGTGACTTCACACACCTCCATTCTATGACTTCACACACCTCCATTCTGTGAATTCGCACACCTCCATTCTGTGACTTCACACACCTCCATTTTGACTTCACACACTTCCATTCTTTGACTTCACACAACTCCATTCTGTGACTTCACACACCACCATTGTTTGACTTCACACACCTCCATTTTTGGACTTCACACACCTCCTTTCCATGACTTCACACATCTACATTTTATGAGTTCGCACACCTCCATTTTGACTTCACACACCTCCATTCTATGGCTTCACACACCTCCATTCTACTTCAAAAACATCCATTCTATGACTTCATACACCTCCATTCTATGACTTCACAAACCTCCATTCTGTGACTTCACACACCTTCATTCTGAGTTCACAGACCTCACTTCTGTGACTTCACACACCTCTATTCTGGCTTCACACACCGTCATTCTATGACTTCACACACTTCCATTCTATGACTTCACACACCTCCATTATGAGTTCACACACCTCCATTCTGTGACTTCACACACCTCCATTCTGTGCCTTCAAACACCTCCATTCCATGACTTAACACACCTTCATTCTTACTTCACAAACATCAATTCTATGACTTCACACACCTCCATTCTATGACTTCACACACCTCCATTCTATGACTTCCCACACCTCCATCTGTGACTTCACACACATCAATTCTGTGACTTCACACACCTCCATTATGACTTCACACACCTCCATTCTATGACTTCACACACCTCCATTCTATGACTTCACACCTCCATTCTGTGACTTCACACACCTGCATTCTGAGTTCACACACCTCCATTCTGTGACTTCACACACCTCCAATCTGACTTCACACAGCTCCATTCTATGACTTCACACATCTCCATTCTGTGACTTCACACACCTCCATTCTGTGACTTCACACACTTCAATTGTGACTTCACACACCTCCATTCTACGAGTTCACAAGCCTCCATTTTATGACTTCACACACCTCCATTGTGACTTCACACACATCCATTCTATGACTTCACAGACCTCAAATCTCTGACTTCACTCACCTCCACTCTATGACTTCACACTGCTCCATTCTATGACTTCCCACACCTCCTTTCTATGACTTCACCCACCACTATTCTATGACTTCACACCTCCATTCTGACTTCAGATACCTCCAGTGTGTGACTTCACACACCTCCGTTCTATGACTTCACACACCTCTATTCTATGACTTCACACACCTTCATTCTTACTTCAGAAACATCCATTCTATGACCTCACACAACTCCATTCTATGACTTCACAAACCTCCATTCTGTGAATTCACACACCTCTATTATGAGTTCACACAACTCCATTCGGTGATCTCACACAACTCCATTCTTACTTCACAAACCTCCATTCTATGACTTCACACACTTCCATTCTATGACTTCACACACCTCCATTCTGTGACTTCTCACACCTCCATTCTGAGTTCACACACCTCCATTCTGTGACTTCACACACCTCCATTCCGTGACTTCACACACCTCCATTCCATGACTTCGCACACCTCCATTCGATTACTTCACAGACCTCCATTCCATGACTTCACACTCCTCCATTCTGTGAATTCACAAAACTCCATTCTATGATTTCACACACCTCCCTACTATGACTTCACACAGCACCATCTATGACTTCACACACCTCCATTCTGAGTTCACACACCTCCATTCTTTGACTTCACATACCTCTATTCTGACTTCACACACCAATGTATGACTTCACACACCCCCATTCTGTGACTTCACACACTTCCATTGTGACGTCACACACCTCCATTCTACAAGTTCACAAACTTCCATTTTATGACTTCACACACCTCCATTCTGACTTCACACACCTCCATTCTATAACTTCACAGACCTCGAATCTGTGACTTCACACACCTCCACTCCATGACTTCAGACACCTCCATTCGATGACTTCACACACCTACATTCTTTGACTTCACACACCACCATTTTTTAACTTCACCCACCTCCATTTTTGGACTTCACACACCTCCATTCCATGACTTCACACATCTCCATTTTATGAGTTCACACACCTCCATTTTGACTTCACACACCTCCATAGTATGACTTCACACACCTTCATTCTACTTCAGAAACATCCATTCTATGACTTGACACACCTCCATTCTATGACTTCACAAACCTCCATTCTGTGACTTCACACACCTCCATTCTGAGTTCACACACATCAATTCTGTGACTTCACACACCTCAATTCTGGCTTCACACACCTCCATTCTATGACTTCACACACTTCCATTCTGACTTCACACACCTCCATTGTGAGTTCGCGCACCTCCATTCTGTGACTTCACACACCTCCATTCTGTGCGTACAAACACCTCCATTCTATGACTTAACACACCTTCATTCTTACTTCACAAACATCAGTTCTATGACTTCACACACCTCCATTCTATGACTTCACACACCTCCATTCTATGAGTTCACACACCTCCATCTGTGACTTCACACACCTCAATTCTGTGACTTCACACACCTCCAGTATGACTTCACACACCTCTATTCTATAACTTCACACACCTCCATTCTATGACTTCACACCTCCATTCTGTGACTTTACACACCTCCATTCTGAGTTCACACACCTCCATTCTGTGACTTCACACTCCTCAAATCTGACATCACACAGCTCCATTCTATGATTTCACACACCTCCATACTGTGACTTCACACACCTCCATTCTACGACTTCACACACCTCCATTGTGACTTCACACCTCCATTCTATGAGTTCACACACCTCCATTCTGACTTCACACACCTCCATTCTGTGACTTCACACACCTCCATTCTGACTTCACACACCTCCATTCTATGACTTCACACACCCCCATTCTGACTTCACACAGCTCCATTCTATGACTTCACACACCTCCATTCTGTGCCTTCAAACTCCTCCATTCTATGACTTAACACACCTTCATTCTTACTTCACAAACATCCATTCTATGGCTTCACACACCTCCATTCTATGACTTCACACACCTCCATTCTATGACTTCACACACCTCCACTCTGTGACTTCACAAACCTCTATTCTGTGACTTCACACACCTCCATTATGACTTCACACACCTCCATTCTATGACTTCAAACACCTCCAATATATGACTTCACACCTCCATTCTGTGACTTCACACACCTCCATTCTGAGTTCACACACCTCCATTCTGTGACTTCACACACCTCCATTCTGAGTTCACACACCTCCATTCTGTGACTTCACACTCCTCAAATCTGACTTCACACAGCTCCATTCTATGATTTCACACACCTCCATACTGTGATTTCACACACCTCGATTGTGACTTCTCACCTCCATTCTATGAGTTCACACACCTCCATTCTGACTTCACACACCTCCATTCTATGACTTCCCACAAATTCATTCTGACTTCACACACCTACATTCTATGACTTCACACAACTCCATTCTGACTTCACACACCGCCATTCTGTGACTTCACACACCTCCATTCCATGACTTCACACACCTCCATTCGATGACTTCACACACCTCCATTCTGTGACTTCCCACACCTCCATTCTATGAGTTCACACACCTCCATTTGTGACTCTACACACCACATTTTGACTTCACACACCTCCATTCTGTGATTTCACACACCTCCATTCTGTGACTTCACACACCTTTATTGTTTGACTTCACACACCTCCATTCTATGACTTCACACACCTTCATTCTTACTTCAGAAACATCCATTCTATGACTTCGCACACCTCCATTCTATGACTTCACACACCTCCATTCTGTGACTTCACACACCTCCATTCCATGACTTCACACACCTCCATTCTTTGACTTCGCACACCTCCATTCTATCTGTTCACACACCTCCATTTGTGACTCTACACACCACCTTTTTGACTTCACACACCTCGATTCTGTGATTTCACACACCTCCATTCTGTGACTTCACACACCTTTATTGTTTGACTTCACACCTCCATTCTTTGACTTCACACACCTCCATTCCATGACTTCACACACTTCCATTCTATGAGTTCACACACCTCCATTCTATGAGTTCACACACCTCCATTTTGACTTCACACCCCTCCATTCTGTGACTTCACACACCTCCATTCTGTGACTTCACACACCTCCATTTTGACTTCACACACTTCCATTCTGTGACTTCACACACCTCCATTCTGTGACTTCACACACCACCATTGTTTGACTTCACACACCTCCATTCTATGGCTTCACACACCTCCATTCTACTTCAAAAACATCCATTCTATGACTTCACACACTTCCATTCTGACTTCACACACCTCCATTGTGAGTTCGCGCACCTCCATTCTGTGACTTCACACACCTCCATTCTGTGCGTACAAACACCTCCATTCTATGACTTAACACACCTTTATTCTTACTTCACAAACATCAGTTCTATGACTTCACACACCTCCATTCTATGACTTCACACACCTCCATTCTATGAGTTCACACACCTCCATCTGTGACTTCACACACCTCAATTCTGTGACTTCACACACCTCCATTATGACTTCACACACCTCTATTCTATAACTTCACACACCTCCATTCTATGACTTCACACCTCCATTCTGTGACTTTACACACCTCCATTCTGAGTTCACACACCTCCATTCTGTGACTTCACACTCCTCAAATCTGACATCACACAGCTCCATTCTATGATTTCACACACCTCCATACTGTGACTTCACACACCTCCATTCTACGACTTCACACACCTCCATTGTGACTTCACACCTCCATTCTATGAGTTCACACACCTCCATTCTGACTTCACACACCTCCATTCTGTGACTTCACACGCCTCCATTCTGACTTCACCCACCTCCATTCTATGACTTCACACACCTACATTCTGAGTTCACACAGCTCCATTCTATGACTTCACACACCTCCATTCTGTGCCTTCAAACTCCTCCATTCTATGACTTAACACACCTTCATTCTTACTTCACAAACATCCATTCTATGGCTTCACACACCTCCATTCTATGACTTCACACACCTCCATTCTATGACTTCACACACCTCCACTCTGTGACTTCACAAACCTCTATTCTGTGACTTCACACACCTCCATTATGATTTCACACACCTCCATTCTATGACTTCAAACACCTCCAATATATGACTTCACACCTCCATTCTGTGACTTCACACACCTCCATTCTGAGTTCACACACCTCCATTCTGTGACTTCACACTCCTCAAATCTGACTTCACACAGCTCCATTCTATGATTTCACACACCTCCATACTGTGATTTCACACACCTCGATTGTGACTTCTCACCTCCATTCTATGAGTTCACACACCTCCATTCTGACTTCACACACCTCCATTCTATGACTTCCCACAAATTCATTCTGACTTCACACACCTACATTCTATGACTTCACACAACTCCATTCTGACTTCACACACCGCCATTCTGTGACTTCACACACCTCCATTCCATGACTTCACACACCTCCATTCGATGACTTCACACACCTCCATTCTGTGACTTCCCACACCTCCATTCTATGAGTTCACACACCTCCATTTGTGACTCTACACACCACATTTTGACTTCACACACCTCCATTCTGTGATTTCACACACCTCCATTCTGTGACTTCACACACCTTTATTGTTTGACTTCACACACCTCCATTCTATGACTTCACACACCTTCATTCTTACTTCAGAAACATCCATTCTATGACTTCGCACACCTCCATTCTATGACTTCACACACCTCCATTCTGTGACTTCACACACCTCCATTCCATGACTTCACACACCTCCATTCTTTGACTTCGCACACCTCCATTCTATCTGTTCACACACCTCCATTTGTGACTCTACACACCACCTTTTTGACTTCACACACCTCGATTCTGTGATTTCACACACCTCCATTCTGTGACTTCACACACCTTTATTGTTTGACTTCACACCTCCATTCTTTGACTTCACACACCTCCATTCCATGACTTCACACACTTCCATTCTATGAGTTCACACACCTCCATTCTATGAGTTCACACACCTCCATTTTGACTTCACACCCCTCCATTCTGTGACTTCACACACCTCCATTCTGTGACTTCACACACCTCCATTTTGACTTCACACACTTCCATTCTGTGACTTCACACACCTCCATTCTGTGACTTCACACACCACCATTGTTTGACTTCACACACCTCCATTTTTGGACTTCAAACACCTCCTTTCCATGACTTCACACATCTCCATTTTATGAGTTCGCAGACCTCCATTTTGACTTCACACACCTCCATTCTATGACTTCACACACCTCCATTCTATGACTTCATACACCTCCATTCTATGACTTCACACACCTCCATTCTATGACTTCACAAACCTCCATTCTGTGACTTCACACACCTTCATTCTGAGTTCACACACCTCAATTCTGTGACTTCACACACCTCAATTCTGGCTCCACACACCTTCATTCTATGACTTCACAGACTTCCATTCTCGGACTTCACACAGCTCCATTCTTTGACTTCACACACCTCCATTGTGATTTCACACACCTCCATTCTGTGACTTCACACACCTCCATTCTGTGCCTACAAACACCTCCATTCTATGACTTAACACACCTTCATTCTTACTTCACAAACATCAGTTCTATGATTTCACACACCTCCATTCTATGACTTCACACACCTCCATTCTATGACTTCACACACCGCCATTCTGTGACTTCACACATCTCCATTCTACGACTTCACACACCTCCATTGTGACTTCACACCTCCATTCAATGAGTTCACACACCTCCATTCTGACTTCACACACCTCCATTCTATGACTTCACACACCTCCATTCTGACTTCACACACCTACAGTCTATGACTTCACACAACTCCATTCTGACTTCACACACCGCCATTCTGTGACTTCACACACCTCCATTCCATGACTTCACACACCTCCTTTCGATGACTTCACACACCTCCATCTGTGACTTCACACACCTCAATTCTGTGACTTCACACACCTCCATTATGACTTCACACACCTCTATTCTATAACTTCACACACCTCCATTCTATGACTTCACACCTCCATTCTGTGACTTTACACACCTCCATTCTGAGTTCACACACCTCCATTCTGTGACTTCACACTCCTCAAATCTGACATCACACAGCTCCATTCTATGATTTCACACACCTCCATACTGTGACTTCACACACCTCCATTCTACGACTTCACACACCTCCATTGTGACTTCACACCTCCATTCTATGAGTTCACACACCTCCATTCTGACTTCACACACCTCCATTCTGTGACTTCACACGCCTCCATTCTGACTTCACCCACCTCCATTCTATGACTTCACACACCTACATTCTGAGTTCACACAGCTCCATTCTATGACTTCACACACCTCCATTCTGTGCCTTCAAACTCCTCCATTCTATGACTTAACACACCTTCATTCTTACTTCACAAACATCCATTCTATGGCTTCACACACCTCCATTCTATGACTTCACACACCTCCATTCTATGACTTCACACACCTCCACTCTGTGACTTCACAAACCTCTATTCTGTGACTTCACACACCTCCATTATGATTTCACACACCTCCATTCTATGACTTCAAACACCTCCAATATATGACTTCACACCTCCATTCTGTGACTTCACACACCTCCATTCTGAGTTCACACACCTCCATTCTGTGACTTCACACTCCTCAAATCTGACTTCACACAGCTCCATTCTATGATTTCACACACCTCCATACTGTGATTTCACACACCTCGATTGTGACTTCTCACCTCCATTCTATGAATTCACACACCTCCATTCTGACTTCACACACCTCCATTCTATGACTTCCCACAAATTCATTCTGACTTCACACACCTACATTCTATGACTTCACACAACTCCATTCTGACTTCACACACCGCCATTCTGTGACTTCACACACCTCCATTCCATGACTTCACACACCTCCATTCGATGACTTCACACACCTCCATTCTGTGACTTCCCACACCTCCATTCTATGAGTTCACACACCTCCATTTGTGACTCTACACACCACATTTTGACTTCACACACCTCCATTCTGTGATTTCACACACCTCCATTATGTGACTTCACACACCTTTATTGTTTGACTTCACACACCTCCATTCTATGACTTCACACACCTTCATTCTTACTTCAGAAACATCCATTCTATGACTTCGCACACCTCCATTCTATGACTTCACACACCTCCATTCTGTGACTTCACACACCTCCATTCCATGACTTCACACACCTCCATTCTTTGACTTCGCACACCTCCATTCTATCTGTTCACACACCTCCATTTGTGACTCTACACACCACCTTTTTGACTTCACACACCTCGATTCTGTGATTTCACACACCTCCATTCTGTGACTTCACACACCTTTATTGTTTGACTTCACACCTCCATTCTTTGACTTCACACACCTCCATTCCATGACTTCACACACTTCCATTCTATGAGTTCACACACCTCCATTCTATGAGTTCACACACCTCCATTTTGACTTCACACCCCTCCATTCTGTGACTTCACACACCTCCATTCTGTGACTTCACACACCTCCATTTTGACTTCACACACTTCCATTCTGTGACTTCACACACCTCCATTCTGTGACTTCACACACCACCATTGTTTGACTTCACACACCTCCATTTTTGGACTTCAAACACCTCCTTTCCATGACTTCACACATCTCCATTTTATGAGTTCGCAGACCTCCATTTTGACTTCACACACCTCCATTCTATGACTTCACACACCTCCATTCTATGACTTCATACACCTCCATTCTATGACTTCACACACCTCCATTCTATGACTTCACAAACCTCCATTCTGTGACTTCACACACCTTCATTCTGAGTTCACACACCTCAATTCTGTGACTTCACACACCTCAATTCTGGCTCCACACACCTTCATTCTATGACTTCACAGACTTCCATTCTCGGACTTCACACAGCTCCATTCTTTGACTTCACACACCTCCATTGTGATTTCACACACCTCCATTCTGTGACTTCACACACCTCCATTCTGTGCCTACAAACACCTCCATTCTATGACTTAACACACCTTCATTCTTACTTCACAAACATCAGTTCTATGATTTCACACACCTCCATTCTATGACTTCACACACCTCCATTCTATGACTTCACACACCGCCATTCTGTGACTTCACACATCTCCATTCTACGACTTCACACACCTCCATTGTGACTTCACACCTCCATTCTATGAGTTCACACACCTCCATTCTGACTTCACACACCTCCATTCTATGACTTCACACACCTCCATTCTGACTTCACACACCTACAGTCTATGACTTCACACAACTCCATTCTGACTTCACACACCGCCATTCTGTGACTTCACACACCTCCATTCCATGACTTCACACACCTCCTTTCGATGACTTCACACACCTCCATTCTGTGACTTCACACACCTCCATTCTGTGACTTCACACACCTCCATTTTGACTTCACACACTTCCATTCTTTGGCTTCACACACCTCCATTTTTGGACTTCACACACCTCCTTTCCATGACTTCACACATCTCTATTTTATGAGTTCGCACACCTCCATTTTCACTTCACACACCTCCATTCTATGACTTCACACACCTCCATTCTACTTCAGAAACATCCATTCTATGACTTCATACACCTCCATTCTATGACTTCACAAACCTCCACTCTTTGACTTCACACACCTTAATTCTGAGTTCACACACCTCAGTACTGTGTCTTCACACACCTCAATTCTGGCTTCACACACCTTCATTCTATGACTTCACACACTTCCATTCTATGACTTCACACACCTCCATTCTTTGACTTCACACACCTCCATTGTGAGTTCACACACCTCCATACTGTGACTTCACACAACTCCATTCTATGACTTCACACACCTCCATTCTTTGACTTCACACACCTCCATTCCATGACTTCACACACCTCCACTCTATCAGTTCACACACATCCATTCTATGAGTTCACATACCACCATTTGGATTGCACACACCTCCATTCTATGACTTCACACCCCTACATTCTTACTTCAAAAACATCCATTCTATGACTTTACAGACCTCCATTCTATGAGTTCACAAACGTCCATTCTATGACTTCACACACCTCCATTCTATGACTTCACACACCTCCATTCTATGACTTCACACACCTCCATTCTGACTTCACACACCTCCATTCTGACTTTAAGGCATCAATTCTCTGACTTCACACACCTCCATTCTTTGACTTCACACACCTCCATTGTGAGTTCACACACCTCCATTCTGACTTCAGAAACATCAATTCTGTGACTTCACACACCTCCATTCTACGACTTCACACACCTCCATTCTATGACTTCACACACCTCCATTCTCTGACTTCACAAACCTCCATTCTGACTTCACACACCTCCATTCTGACCTCACAAACATCAATTCTGTGACTTCACACACCTCCATTCTATGACTTCACACACCTCCATTCTATGACTTCACACATTTCCATTCTTTGACTTCACACACCTCCATTCTTTGACTTCACACACCTCCATTGTGAGTTCACACACCTCCATTCTGACTTCACAAACATCAATTCTGTGACTTCACACACCTCCATTCTATGAGTTCACACACCTCCATTTGTGACTCTACAAACCACCTTTTTGACTTCACACACCTCCATTCAGTGATTTCACACACCTCCATTCTGTGACTTCACACACCTTTATTGTTTGACTTCACACCTCCATTCTTTGACTTCACACACCTCCATTCCATGACTTCACACACTTCCATTCTATGAGTTCACACACCTCCATTCTATGAGTTCACACACCTCCATTTTGACTTCACACACCTCCATTCTGTGACTTCACACACCTCCATTCTGTGACTTCACACACCTCCATTCTGTGACTTCACACACCTCCATTCTGTGACTTCACACACCTCCATTTTGACTTCACACACTTCCATTCTTTGTCTTCACACACCTCCATTCTGTGACTTCACACACCACCATTGTTTGACTTCACACACCTCCATTTTTGGACTTCACACACCTCCTTTCCAAGACCTCACACATCTCCGTTTTATGAGTTCGCACACCTCCATTTTGACTTCACACACCTCCATTCTATGACTTCACACACCTCCATTCTACTTCAGAAACATCCATTCTATGACTTCACACACCTCCATTCTATGACTTCACAAACCTCCATTCTGTGACTTCACACACCTTCATTCTGAGTTCACACACCTCACTTCTGTGACTTCACACACCTCAATTCTGGCTTCACACACCTTCATTCTATGACTTCACACACTTCCATTTTATGACTTCACACACCTCCCTTCTTTGACTTCACACACCTCCATTTTGAGTTCACACACCTCCATTTTGTGACTTCACACACCTCCATTCTGTGCCTTCAAACACTTCCATTCTATGACTTAACACACCTTCATTCTTACTTCACAAACATCAATTCTATGACTTCACACACCTCCATTCTATGACTTCACACACCTCCATTCTATGACTTCCCACACCTCCATCTGTGACTTCACACACCTCAATTCTGTGACTTCACACACCTCCATTATGACTTCACACACCTCCATTCTATGACTTCACACACCTCCATTCTATGACTTCACACCTCCATTCTGTGACTTCACATACCTCCATTCTGAGTTCACACACCTCCATTCTGTGACTTCACACTCCTCAAATCTGATTTCACACAGCTCCATTCGGTGACTTCACACAACTCCATTCTATGAGTTCACACACCTCCATTCTGACTTCACACACCTCCATTCGATGTCTTCACACACCTCCATTCTGAGATCACACACCTTCATTCTATGACTTCACACAACTCCATTCTGACTTCACACACCTCCATTCTGTGACTTCACACACCTCCATTCCATGACTTCACACACCTCCATTCGATTACTTCACAGACCTCCATTCCATGACTTCACACTCCTCCATTCTGTGAATTCACAAAACTCTATTCTATGATTTCACACACCTCCATACTATGACTTCACACACCACCATCTATGACTTCACACACCTCCATTCTGAGTTCACACACCTCCATTCTTTGACTTCACATACCTCTATTCTGACTTCACACACCAATGTATGATTTCACACACCCCCATTCTGTGACTTCACGCACTTCCATTGTGACCTCACACACCTCCATTCTACGAGTTCACAAACTTCCATTTTATGACTTCACACACCTCCATTCTGACTTCACACACCTCCATTCTATGACTTCACAGACCTCGAATCTGTGACTTCACTCACCTCCACTCTATGACTTCACACTGCTCCATTCTATGACTTCCCACACCTCCTTTCTATGACTTCACCCACCACTATTCTATGACTTCACACCTCCATTCTGACTTCAGATACCTCCATTCTGTGACTTCACACACCTCCATTCTATGACTTCACACACCTCTATTCTATGACTTCACACACCTTCATTCTTACTTCAGAAACATCCATTCTATGACCTCACACAACTCCATTCTATGACTTCACAAACCTCCATTCTGTGAATTCACACACCTCTATTCTGAGTTCACACAACTCCATTCGGTGACTTCACACACCTCCATTCTTACTTCACAAACCTCCATTCTCTGACTTCACACACTTCCATTCTATGACTTCACAAACCTTCATTCTGTGACTTCTCACACCTCCATTCTGAGTTCACACACCTCCATTCTGTGACTTCACACACCTCCATTCCGTGACTTTACACACCTCCATTCTTACTTCACACACCTCCATTCTATGACTTCACACACTTCCATTCTAGGACTTCACACACCTCCATTCTGTGACTTCACACACCTCCATTCTTACTTCACACACCTCCATTCTATGACTTCACACACTTCCATTCTAGGATTTCACACAACTCCATTCTGTGCCTTCACACACCTCCATCCTGAGTTCACACACCTCCATTCCGTGACTTCACACACCTCCATTCTGTGACTTCACACACCTCCATACTGTGACTTCACACACCTCCATTCTATGACTTCACACACCTCCATTCTATGACTTCACACACCTCCATTCTGTGACTTCACAGACCTCCATTCTATGACTTCACACACCTCCATTCTGTGACTGCAAACACCTCCATTCTATGATTTCACACACCTCCATTGTGACTTCACACACCTCCATTCTATGACTTCACACACCTGCATTGTGACTTCACACACCTCCATTATCTGACTTCACACACCTCCATTCTGACTTCACACACCTCCATTCTGTGACTTCACACACCTCCATCCTGAGTTCACACACCTCACTTCTGTGACTTCACACACCTCAATTCTGGCTTCACACACCTTCATTCTATGACTTCACACACTTCCATTCTATGACTTCACACACCTCCATTCTTTGACTTCACACACTTCCATTCTATGACTTCACACACCTCCATTCTGAGTTCACACACCTCCATTCTCTGACTTCACACACCTCAAATCTGACTTCACACAGCTCCATTCTATGACTTCATACACCCCCATTCTGTGACTTCACACACCTCCATTCTATGACTTCACACACCTCCATTGTGACTTCACACACCTCCATTCTATGAGTTCACACACCTCCATTCTGACTACACACACCTCCATTCTATGACTTCACACACTTCCATTCTGACATCACACACCTCCATTCTATGACTTCATACAACTGCATTCTGACTTCACACACCTCCATTCTATGACTTCACACACCTCCATTCTGTGACTTCACACACCTCCATTCTGAGTTCACACACCTCCATTCTGTGACTTCACACACCTCCATTCCATGACTTCGCACACCTCCATTCGATTACTTCACAGACCTCCATTCCATGACTTCACACTCCTCCATTCTGTGAATTCACAAAACTCCATTCTATGATTTCACACACCTCCATACTATGACTTCACACACCACCATCTATGACTTCACACACCTCCATTCTGAGTTCACACACCTCCATTCTTTGACTTCACATACCTCTATTCTGACTTCACACACCAATGTATGATTTCACACACCCCCATTCTGTTACTTCACACACTTCCATTGTGACGTCACACACCTCCATTCTATGACTTCACAGACCTCGAATCTGTGACTTCATTCACCTCCACTCTATGACTTCACACTGCTCCATTCTATGACTTCCCACACCTCCTTTCTATGACTTCACCCACCACTATTCTATGACTTCACACCTCCATTCTGACTTCAGATACCTCCATTCTGTGACTTCACACACCTCCATTCTATGACTTCACACACCTCTATTCTATGACTTCACACACCTTCATTCTTACTTCAGAAACATCCATTCTATGACCTCACACAACTCCATTCTATGACTTCACAAACCTCCATTCTGTGAATTCACACACCTCTATTCTGAGTTCACACAACTCCATTCGGTGACTTCACACACCTCCATTCTTACTTCACAAACCTCCATTCTCTGACTTCACACACTTCCATTCTATGACTTCACAAACCTTCATTCTGTGACTTCTCACACCTCCATTCTGAGTTCACACACCTCCATTCTGTGACTTCACACACCTCCATTCCGTGACTTTACACACCTCCATTCTTACTTCACACACCTCCATTCTATGACTTCACACACTTCCATTCTAGGACTTCACACACCTCCATTCTGTGACTTCACACACCTCCATTCTTACTTCACACACCTCCATTCTATGACTTCACACACTTCCATTCTAGGATTTCACACAACTCCATTCTGTGACTTCACACACCTCCATCCTGAGTTCACACACCTCCATTCGGTAACTTCACACACCTCCATTCCGTGACTTCACACACCTCCATTCTATGACTTCACACACCTCCATTCTGTGACTGCAAACACCTCCATTCTATGACTTCACACACCTCCATTCTGTGACTGCAAACACCTCCATTCTATGATTTCACACACCTCCATTGTGACTTCACACACCTCCATTCTATGACTTCACACACCTGCATTGTGACTTCACACACCTACATTATCTGACTTCACACACCTCCATTCTGACTTCACACACCTCCATTCTGTGACTTCACACACCTCCATCATGAGTTGACACACCTCACTTCTGTGACTTCACACACCTCAATTCTGGCTTCACACACCTTCATTCTATGACTTCACACACTTCCATTCTATGACTTCACACACCTCCATTCTTTGACTTCACACACCTCCATTTTGAGTTCACACACCTCCATTCTGTGACTTCCCACACCTCCATTCTGTGCCTTCAAACACCTCCATTCCATGACTTAACACACCTTCATTCTTACTTCACAAACATCAATTCTATGACTTCACACACCTCCATTCTATGACTTCACACACCTCCATTCTATGACTTCCCACACCTCCATCTGTGACTTCACACACCTCCATTCTCTGACTTCACACACCTCCATTCTATGACTTCCCACACCTCCATCTGTGACTTCACACACATCAATTCTGTGACTTCACACACCTCCATTATGATTTCACACACCTCCATTCTATGACTACACACACCTCCATTCTATGACTTCATACACCTCCATTCTATGACTTCACACACTTCCATTCTTTGACTTCACACACTACCATTCTTTGACTTCACACAACTCCATTGTGAGTTCACACAACTTCATTCTATGACGTCACACACCTCCATTCTGACTTCACACAGCTCCATTCAATGACTTCACACACCTCCATTCTGTGCCTTCACACACCTCAATTCTATGACTTAACACACCTTCATTCTTACTTCACAAACATCCATTCTATGACTTCACACACCTCCATTCTATGACTTCACACACCTCCAATCTATGACTTCACACACCTCCATTCTGTGACTTCACACACCTTAATTCTGTGACTTCACACACCTACATTATGACTTCACACACCTCCATTCTATGACTTCACACACCTCCATTCTATGACTTCACAGACCTCGAATCTCTGACTTCACTCACCTCCACTCTATGACTTCACACTGCTCCATTCTATGACTTCCCACACCTCCTTTCTATGACTTCACCCACCACTATTCTATGACTTCACACCTCCATTCTGACTTCAGATACCTCCATTCTGTGACTTCACACACCTCCGTTCTATGACTTCACACACCTCTATTCTATGACTTCACACACCTTCATTCTTACTTCAGAAACATCCATTCTTTGACCTCACACAACTCCATTCTATGACTTCACAAACCTCCATTCTGTGAATTCACACACCTCTATTCTGAGTTCACACAACTTCATTCGGTGACCTCACACAACTCCATTCTTACTTCACAAACCTCCATTCTATGACTTCACACACTTCCATTCTATGACTTCACAAACCTTCATTCTGTGACTTCTCACACCTCCATTCTGAGTTCACACACCTCCATTCTGTGACTTCACACACCTCCATTCCGTGACTTTACACACCTCCATTCTTACTTCACACACCTCCATTCTATGACTTCACACACTTCCATTCTAGGACTTCACACACCTCCATTCTGTGACTTCACACACCTCCATTCTTACTTCACACACCTCCATTCTATGACTTCACACACTTCCATTCTAGGATTTCACACAACTCTATTCTGTGACTTCACACACCTCCATCCTGAGTTCACACACCTCCATTCGGTAACTTCACACACCTCCATTCCGTGACTTCACACACCTCCATTCTATGACTTCACACACCTCCATTCTGTGACTGCAAACACCTCCATTCTATGACTTCACACACCTCCATTCTGTGACTGCAAACACCTCCATTCTATGATTTCACACACCTCCATTGTGACTTCACACACCTCCATTCTATGACTTCACACACCTGCATTGTGACTTCACACACCTACATTATCTGACTTCACACACCTCCATTCTATGACTTCCCACACCTCCATCTGTGACTTCACACACCTCCATCCTGAGTTGACACACCTCACTTCTGTGACTTCACACACCTCCATTCTATGACTACACACACCTCCATTCTATGACTTCATACACCTCCATTCTATGACTTCACACACTTCCATTCTTTGACTTCACACACCTCCATTTTGAGTTCACACACCTCCATTCTGTGACTTCCCACACCTCCATTCTGTGCCTTCAAACACCTCCATTCCATGACTTAACACACCTTCATTCAATGACTTCACACACCTCCATTCTGTGCCTTCACACACCTCCATTCTATGACTTAACACACCTTCATTCTTACTTCACAAACATCCATTCTATGACTTCACACACCTCCATTCTCTGACTTCACACACCTCCAATCTATGACTTCACACACCTCCATTCTGTGACTTCACACACCTTAATTCTGTGACTTCACACACCTACATTATGACTTCACACACCTCCATTCTATGACTTCACACACCTCCATTCTATGACTTCACAGACCTCGAATCTCTGACTTCACTCACCTCCACTCTATGACTTCACACTGCTCCATTCTATGACTTCCCACACCTCCTTTCTATGACTTCACCCACCACTATTCTATGACTTCACACCTCCATTCTGACTTCAGATACCTCCATTCTGTGACTTCACACACCTCCGTTCTATGACTTCACACACCTCTATTCTATGACTTCACACACCTTCATTCTTACTTCAGAAACATCCATTCTTTGACCTCACACAACTCCATTCTATGACTTCACAAACCTCCATTCTGTGAATTCACACACCTCTATTCTGAGTTCACACAACTTCATTCGGTGACCTCACACAACTCCATTCTTACTTCACAAACCTCCATTCTATGACTTCACACACTTCCATTCTATGACTTCACACACCTCCATTCTGTGACTTCTCACACCTCCATTCTGAGTTCACACACCTCCATTCTGTGACTTCACACACCTCCATTCCGTGACTTCACACACCTCCATTCTTACTTCACACACCTCCATTCTATGACTTCACAAACTTCCATTCTAGGACTTCACACACCTCCATTCTGTGACTTCACACACCTCCATTCTGTGACTTCACACACCTCCATTCTGTGACTTCATACACCTCCATTCTGTGACGTCACACACCTCCATTCTGTGACTTCACACACCTCCATTCTGTGACTTCACACACCTCCATTTTGACTTCACACACTTCCATTCTTTGACTTCACACACCTCCATTCTGTGACTTCACACACCACCATTGTTTGCCTTCACACACCTCCATTTTTGAACTTCACACACCTCCTTTCCATGACTTCACACATCTACATTTTATGAGTTCGCACACCTCCATTTTGACTTCACACACCTCCATTCTATGATTTCACACACCTCCATTCTACTTCAAAAACCTCCATTCTATGACTTCACACACCTCCATTCTATGACTTCACAAACCTCCATTCTGTGACTTCACACACCTTCATTCTGAGTTCACACACCTCACTTCTGTGACTTCACACACCTCTATTCTGGCTTCACACACCTTCATTCTATGACTTCACACACTTCCATTCTATGACTTCACACACCTCCATTCTTTGACTTCACACACCTCCATTATGAGTTCACACACCTCCATTCTGTGACTTCACACACCTCCATTCTGTGCCTTCAAACACCTCCATTCTATGACTTCACACACCTCCATTCTTTGACTTCCCACACCTCCATCTGTGACTTCACACACATCAATTCTGTGACTTCACACACCTCCATTATGACTTCACACACCTCCATTATATGACTTCACACACCTCCATTCTATGACTTCACACCTCCATTCTGTGACTTCACACACCTTCATTCTGAGTTCACACACCTCCATTCTGTGACTTCACACACCTCCAATCTGACTTCACATAGCTCCATTCTATGACTTCACACATCTCCATTCTGTGACTTCACACACCTCCATTCTATGACTTCACACACCTCCATTGTGACTTCACACACCTCCATTCTATGAGTTCACACACCTCCATTCTGACTTCACACACCTCCATTCTATGTCTTCACACACCTCCATTCTGAGATCACACACCTTCATTCTATGACTTCATACAACTCCATTCTGACTTCACACACCTCCATTCTGTGACTTCACACACCTCCATTCCATGACTTCGCACACCTCCATTCTGTGAATTCACAAAACTCCATTCTATGATTTCACACACCTCCATACTATGACTTCACAAACCACCATCTATGACTTCACACACCTCCAGTCTGAGTTCACACACCTCCATTCTTTGTCCTCACATACCTCTATTCTGACTTCACACACCAATGTATGATTTCACACACCCCCATTCTGTGACTTCACGCACTTCCATTGTGACGTCACACACCTCCATTCTACGAGTTCACAAACTTCCATTTTATGACTTCACACACCTCCATTCTGACTTCACACACCTCCATTCTATGACTTCACAGACCTCGAATCTGTGACTTCACTCACCTCCACTCTATGACTTCACACTGCTGCATTCTATGACTTCCCACACCTCCTTTCTATGACTTCACCCACCACTATTCTATGACTTCACACCTCCATTCTGACTTCAGATACCTCCATTCTGTGACTTCACACACCCCATTCTATGACTTCACACACCTCTATTCTATGACTTCACACACCTTCATTCTTACTTCAGAAACATCCATTCTATGACCTCACACAACTCCATTCTATGACTTCACAAACCTCCATTCTGTGAATTCACACACCTCTATTCTGAGTTCACACAACTCCATTCGGTGACTTCACACACCTCCATTCTTACTTCACAAACCTCCATTCTATGACTTCACACACTTCCCTTCTATGACTTCACAAACCTTCATTCTGTGACTTCTCACACCTCCATTCTGAGTTCACACAACTCCATTCTGTGACTTCACACACCTCCATTCCGTGACTTTACACACCTCCATTCTTACTTCACACACCTCCATTCTATGACTTCACACACTTCCATTCTAGGACTTCACACACCTCCATTCTGTGACTTCACACACCTCCATTCTTACTTCACACACCTCCATTCTATGACTTCACACACTTCCATTCTAGGATTTCACACAACTCCATTCTGTGACTTCACATACCTCCATCCTGAGTTCACACACCTCCATTCCGTGACTTCACACACCTCCATTCTGTGACTTCACACACCTCCATTCTGTGACTTCACACACCTCCATTCAATGACTTCACACACCTCCATTCTATGACTTCACACACCTCCATTCTGTGACTTCACACACCTCCATTCTATGACTTCACACACCTCCATTCTGTGACTGCAAACACCTCCATTCTATGATTTCACACACCTCCATTGTGACTTCACACACCTCCATTCTATGACTTCACACACCTGCATTGTGACTTCACACACCTCCATTATCTGACTTCACACACCTCCATTCTGACTTCACACACCTCCATTCTTTGACTTCACACACTTCCATTCTATGACTTCACACACCTCCATTCTGAGTTCACACACCTCCATTCTCTGACTTCACACACCTCAAATCTGACTTCACACAGCTCCATTCTATGACTTCATACACCCCCATTCTGTGACTTCACACACCTCCATTCTATGACTTCACACACCTCCATTGTGACTTCACACACCTCCATTCTATGACTTCACACACCTCCATTCTGTGACTTCACACACCTCCATTCTATGACTTCACACACCTCCATTCTGTGACTGCAAACACCTCCATTCTATGATTTCACACACCTCCATTGTGACTTCACACACGTCACTTCTGTGACTTCACACACCTCAATTCTGGCTTCACACACCTTCATTCTATGACTTCACACACTTCCATTCTATGACTTCACACACCTCCATTCTTTGACTTCACACACTTCCATTCTATGACTTCACACACCTCCATTCTGAGTTCACACACCTCCATTCTCTGACTTCACACACCTCAAATCTGACTTCACACAGCTCCATTCTATGACTTCATACACCCCCATTCTGTGACTTCACACACCTCCATTCTATGACTTCACACACCTCCATTGTGACTTCACACACCTCCATTCTATGAGTTCACACACCTCCATTCTGACTACACACACCTCCATTCTATGACTTCATACAACTGCATTCTGACTTCACACACCTCCATTCTATGACTTCACACACCTCCATTCTGTGACTTCACACACCTCCATTCTGAGTTCACACACCTCCATTCTGTGACTTCACACACCTCCATTCCATGACTTCGCACACCTCCATTCGATTACTTCACAGACCTCCATTCCATGACTTCACACTCCTCCATTCTGTGAATTCACAAAACTCCATTCTATGATTTCACACACCTCCATACTATGACTTCACACACCACCATCTATGACTTCACACACCTCCATTCTGAGTTCACACACCTCCATTCTTTGACTTCACATACCTCTATTCTGACTTCACACACCAATGTATGATTTCACACACCCCCATTCTGTGACTTCACACACTTCCATTGTGACGTCACACACCTCCATTCTACGAGTTCACAAACTTCCATTTTATGACTTCACACACCTCCATTCTGACTTCACACACCTCCATTCTATGACTTCACAGACCTCGAATCTGTGACTTCACTCACCTCCACTCTATGACTTCTCACTGCTCCATTCTATGACTTCCCACACCTCCTTTCTATGACTTCACCCACCACTATTCTATGACTTCACACCTCCATTCTGACTTCAGATACCTCCATTCTGTGACTTCACACACCTCCATTCTATGACTTCACACACCTCTATTCTATGACTTCACACACCTTCATTCTTACTTCAGAAACATCCATTCTATGACCTCACACAACTCCATTCTATGACTTCACAAACCTCCATTCTGTGAATTCACACACCTCTATTCTGAGTTCACACAACTCCATTCGGTGACTTCACACACCTCCATTCTTACTTCACAAACCTCCATTCTATGACTTCACACACTTCCATTCTATGACTTCACAAACCTTCATTCTGTGACTTCTCACACCTCCATTCTGAGTTCACACACCTCCATTCTGTGACTTCACACACCTCCATTCCGTGACTTTACACACCTCCATTCTTACTTCACACACCTCCATTCTATGACTTCACACACTTCCATTCTAGGACTTCACACACCTCCATTCTGTGACTTCAAACACCTCCATTCTTACTTCACACACCTCCATTCTATGACTTCACACACTTCCATTCTAGGATTTCACACACCTCCATTCTGTGACTTCACACACCTCCATCCTGAGTTCACACACCTCCATTCGGTGACTTCACACACCTCCATTCCGTGACTTCACACACCTCCATTCTGTGACTTCACACACCTCCATTCTATGACTTCACACACCTCCATTCTATGACTTCACCCACCTCCATTCTGTGACTTCACACACCTCCATTCTATGACTTCACACACCTCCATTCTGTGACTGCAAACACCTCCATTCTATGACTTCACACACCTCCATTCTGTGACTGCAAACACCTCCATTCTATGATTTCACACACCTCCATTGTGACTTCACACACCTCCATTCTATGACTTCACACACCTGCATTGTGACTTCACACACCTCCATTATCTGACTTCACACACCTCCATTCTGACTTCACACACCTCCATTCTGTGACTTCACACACCTCCATCCTGAGTTCACACACCTCACTTCTGTGACTTCACACACCTCAATTCTGGCTTCACACACCTTCATTCTATGACTTCACACACTTCCATTCTATGACTTCACACACCTCCATTCTTTGACTTCACACACCTCCATTTTGAGTTCACACAGCTCCATTCTGTGACTTCACACACCTCCATTCTGTGCCTTCAAACACCTCCATTCCATGACTTAACACACCTTCATTCTTACTTCACAAACATCAATTCTATGACTTCACACACCTCCATTCTATGACTTCACACACCTCCATTCTATGACTTCCCACACCTCCATCTGTGACTTCACACACCTCCATTCTCTGACTTCACACACCTCCATTCTATGACTTCCCACACCTCCATCTGTGACTTCACACACATCAATTCTGTGACTTCACACACCTCCATTATGACTTCACACACCTCCATTCTATGACTACACACACCTCCATTCTATGACTTCATACACCTCAATTCTATGACTTCACACACTTCCATTCTTTGACTTCACACACCACCATTCTTTGACTTCACACAACTCCATTGTGAGTTCACACAACTTCATTCTGTGACGTCACACACCTCCATTCTGACTTCACACAGCTCCATTCCATGACTTCACACACCTCCATTCTGTGCCTTCACACACCTCAATTCTATGACTTAACACACCTTCATTCTTACTTCACAAACATCCATTCCATGACTTCACACACCTCCATTCTATGATTTCACACACCTCCAATCTATGACTTCACACACCTCCATTCTGTGACTTCACACACCTTAATTCTGTGACTTCACACACCTACATTATGACTTCACACACCTCCATTCTATGACTTCACACACCTCCATTCTATGACTTCACACACCTCCATTCTATGACTTCACACACCTCCATTCTGAGTTCACACACCTCCATTCTCTGACTTCACACACCTCTAATCTGACTTCACACAGCTCCATTCTATGACTTCATACACCCCCATTCTGTGACTTCACACACCTCCATTCTATGACTTCACACACCTCCATTGTGACTTCACACACCTCCATTCTATGAGTTCACACACCTCCATTCTGACTACACACACCTCCATTCTATGACTTCACACACTTCCATTCTGACATCACACACCTCCATTCTATGACTTCATACAACTGCATTCTGACTTCACACACCTCCATTCTATGACTTCACACACCTCCATTCTGTGACTTCACACACCTCCATTCTGAGTTCACACACCTCCATTCTGTGCCTTCACACACCTCCAATCTGACCTCACACAGCTCCATTCTATGACTTCACACATCTCCATTCTGTGACTTCACACACCTCCATTCTATGACTTCACACACCTCCATTGTGACTTCACACACCTCCATTCTATGAGTCCACACAACTCCATTCTGACTTCACACACCTCCATTCTGTGACTTCACACACCTCCATTCTGAGATCACACACCTCCATTCTATGACTTCACACAACTCCATTCTGACTTCACACACCTCCATTCTGTGACTTCACGCACCTCCATTCCATGACTTCGCACACCTCCATTCGATGCCTTCACACACCTCCATTCCATGACTTCACACTCCTCCATTCTGTGAATTCACAAAACTCCATTCTATGATTTCACACACCTCCATACTATGACTTCACACACCTCCATTCTGTGACTTCACACACTTCAATTGTGACTTCACACACCTCCATTCTACGAGTTCACAAACCTCCATTTTATGACTTCACACACCTCCATTCTGACTTCACACACCTCCATTCTATGACTTCACAGACCTCGAATCTCTGACTTCACTCACCTCCACTCTATGACTTCACACTGCTCCATTCTATGACTTCCCACACCTCCTTTCTATGACTTCACCCACCACTATTCTATGACTTCACACCTCCATTCTGACTTCAGATACCTCCATTCTGTGACTTCACACACCTCCATTCTATGACTTCACACACCTCTATTCTATGACTTCACACACCTTCATTCTTACTTCAGAAACATCCATTCTATGACCTCACACAACTCCATTCTATGACTTCACAAACCTCCATTCTGTGAATTCACACACCTCTATTCTGAGTTCACACAATTCCATTCGGTGACCTCACACAACTCCATTCTTACTTCACAAACCTCCATTCTATGACTTCACACACTTCCATTCTATGACTTCACACACCTCCATTCTGTGACTTCTCACACCTCCATTCTGAGTTCACACACCTCCATTCTGTGACTTCACACACCTCCATTCCGTGACTTCACACACTTCCATTCTTACTTCACACACCTCCATTCTATGACTTCACACACTTCCATTCTAGGACTTCACACACCTCCATTCTGTGACTTCACACACCTCCATTCTGTGACTTCACACACCTCCATTCTGTGACTTCACACACCTCCATTCTATGACTTCACACACCTCCATTCTGTGACTTCGTACACCTCCATTCTGTGACTTCACACACCTCCATTTTGACTTCACACACTTCCATTCTTTGACTTCACACAACTCCATTCTGTGACTTCACACACCACCATTGTTTGACTTCACACACCTCCATTTTTGGACTTCACACACCTCCTTTCCATGACTTCACACATCTACATTTTATGAGTTCGCACACCTCCATTTTGACTTCACACACCTCCATTCTATGGCTTCACACACCTCCACTCTACTTCAAAAACATCCATTCTATGACTTCACACACCTCCATTCTATGACTTCACAAACCTCCATTCTGTGACTTCACACACCGTCATTCTGAGTTCACAGACCTCACTTCTGTGACTTCACACACCTCTATTCTGGCTTTACACACCGTCATTCTATGACTTCACACACTTCCATTCTATGACTTCACACACCTCCATTATGAGTTCACACACCTCCATTCTGTGACTTCACACACCTCCATTCTGTGCCTTCAAACACCTCCATTCCATGACTTAACACACCTTCATTCTTACTTCACAAACATCAATTCTATGACTTCACACACCTCCATTCTATGACTTCACACACCTCCATTCTATGACTTCCCACACCTCCATCTGTGACTTCACACACATCAATTCTGTGACTTCACACACCTCCATTATGACTTCACACACCTCCATTCTATGACTTCACACACCTCCATTCTATGACTTCACACCTCCATTCTGTGACTTCACACACCTGCATTCTGAGTTCACACACCTCCATTCTGTGACTTCACACACCTCCAATCTGACTTCACACAGCTCCATTCTATGACTTCACACATCTCCATTCTGTGACTTCACACACCTCCATTCTGTGACTTCACACACTTCAATTGTGACTTCACACACCTCCATTCTACGAGTTCACAAGCCTCCATTTTATGACTTCACACACCTCCATTGTGACTTCACACACATCCATTCTATGACTTCACAGACCTCAAATCTCTGACTTCACTCACCTCCACTCTATGACTTCACACTGCTCCATTCTATGACTTCCCACACCTCCTTTCTATGACTTCACCCACCACTATTCTATGACTTCACACCTCCATTCTGACTTCAGATACCTCCAGTGTGTGACTTCACACACCTCCGTTCTATGACTTCACACACCTCTATTCTATGACTTCACACACCTTCATTCTTACTTCAGAAACATCCATTCTATGACATCACACAACTCCATTCTATGACTTCACAAACCTCCATTCTGTGAATTCACACACCTCTATTATGAGTTCACACAACTCCATTCGGTGACCTCACACAACTCCATTCTTACTTCACAAACCTCCATTCTATGACTTCACACACTTCCATTCTATGACTTCACACACCTCCATTCTGTGACTTCTCACACCTCCATTCTGAGTTCACACACCTCCATTCTGTGACTTCACACACCTCCATTCCGTGACTTCACACACCTCCATTCCATGACTTCGCACACCTCCATTCGATTACTTCACAGACCTCCATTCCATGACTTCACACTCCTCCATTCTGTGAATTCACAAAACTCCATTCTATGATTTCACACACCTCCCTACTATGACTTCACACAGCACCATCTATGACTTCACACACCTCCATTCTGAGTTCACACACCTCCATTCTTTGACTTCACATACCTCTATTCTGACTTCACACACCAATGTATGACTTCACACACCCCCATTCTGTGACTTCACACACTTCCATTGTGACGTCACACACCTCCATTCTACAAGTTCACAAACTTCCATTTTATGACTTCACACACCTCCATTCTGACTTCACACACCTCCATTCTATAACTTCACAGACCTCGAATCTGTGACTTCAGTCACCTCCACTCTATGACTTCACACTGCTCCATTCTATGACTTCCCACACCTCCTTTCTATGCCTTCACCCACCACTATTCTATGACTTCACACCTCCATTCTGACTTCAGATACCTCCATTCTGTGACTTCACACACCTCCATTCTATGACTTCACACACCTCTATTCTATGACTTCACACACCTTCATTCTTACTTCAGAAACATCCATTCTATGACCTCACACAACTCCATTCTATGACTTCACAAACCTCCATTCTGTGAATTCACACACCTCTATTCTGAGTTCACACAACTACATTTGGTGACTTCACACACCTCCATTCTTACTTCACAAACCTCCATTCTATGACTTCACACACTTCCATTCTATGACTTCACAAACCTTCATTCTGTGACTTCTCACACCTCCATTCTGAGTTCACACACCTCCATTCTGTGACTTCACACACCTCCATTCCGTGACTTTACACACCTCCATTCTTACTTCACACACCTCCATTCTATGACTTCACACACTTCCATTCTAGGACTTCACACACCTCCATTCTGTGACTTCACACACCTCCATTCTTACTTCACACACCTCCATTCTATGACTTCACACATTTCCATTCTAGGACTTCACACACCTCCATTCTGTGACTTCTCACACCTCCATCCTGAGTTCACACACCTCCATTCGGTGACTTCACACACCTCCATTCCGTGACTTCACACACCTCCATTCTCTGACTTCACACACCTCCATTCTATGACTTCACACACCTCCATTCTATGACTTCACACACCTCCATTCTGTGACTTCACAAACCTCCATTCTATGACTTCACACACCTCCATTCTGTGACTGCAAACACCTCCATTCTATGACTTCACACACCTCCATTCTGTGACTGCAAACACCTCCATTCTATGATTTCACACACATCCATTGTGACTTCACACACCTCCATTCTATGAGTTCACACACCTGCATTGTGACTTCACACACCTCCATTATCTGACCTCACACACCTCCATTCTGACTTCGCACACCTCCATTCTGTCTTCACACACCTCAATTCTGTGACTTCACACACCTCCATTCTATGATTTCACACACCTCCATTCTATGACTTCACAGACCTCCATTCTATGACTTCACACACATCCTTTCTGAGTTCACACACATCCATTCTGTGACTTCACACACCTCCATTGTGACTTCATACACCTCCATTCTATCAATTCACACACCTCCATTCTGACTTCACACACATCCATTCTATGACTTCACACAGCTCCATTCTGACTTCACACACCTCCATTCTATGACATCGCACACCTCAATTCTGACTTCACACACCTTCTTTCTGTGACTTCACACACCTCCATTCTATGGCTTCACAAACCTCCATTCTGTGACTTCACACACCTCCTTTCTGTGACTTCACACACCTCCATACTATGACTTCCCCACACCTTCAGTCTATGACTTCACACACCTCCATTCTATGACTTCACACACTTCCAATCTATGACTTCACACACCTACATTCTATGACTTCACACACCTCCATTCTATGACTTCACACACCTGCATTCTGACTTCACACACCTCCATTCTCTGATTTCACACACCTCCATTCTATGACTTCACACACCTCCATTCTGTAACTTCACACGCTTCCAATGTTTGACTTCACAAACCGCCATTCCATGACTTCATACACTTCCATTCTATGACTTCACACATATCCATTCTTTGACTTCACACACCTCCATTGTGACTTCACAGACCTCCATTCTGTGACTTCACACACCTGCATTTGTGATTTCACACACCACAATTTTGACTTCACACACTTCCATTGTTTGACTTCACACAACTCCATTCTATGAATTCACACACCTCCATTGTGACTTCACACAACTCTATTCTGTGACTTCACACACCTGCCTTCTCTGACTTCACACACCTCCATTCTGTGACTTCACACCTCCATTCTATGACTTCAAACCTCCATTCTATGACTTCACACACCAACATTTATGACGTCACACACCTCCATTCTGTGACTTCACACACCTCCATTCTGACATCACACACCTACATTCTATGACTTCACACACTCCCATACTATGACTTCACACACCTCCATTCTGTGACTTCACTCTCCTCCATTGTGAATTCACACAACTCCATTTTGTGACTTCACACACCTCCATTCTGTGACTTCACACACCTTGATTCTCTGACTTCACACATCACCATTCTACGATTTCACACACCTCCATTCTGTGACTTAACCCATCTCCATTCTACGATTTCACACACCTCCATTCTGTGACTTAACACATCTCCATTCTATGACTTCACACACCTCCATTCTGTGACTTCACACACCTCCATTCTGAGTTCAAACACCTCCATTCTGTGACTTCACACGCCTCCATTATATGACTTCACAAACCTCCATTTTGTGACTTCACACACCTCCATTCTGAGTTCACACACATCCATTCTAGGACTTCACACTCCTCAATTTTGACATCAGACAGCTCCATTCTATGACTTCACAGACCTCGGATCTGTGAATTCACTCACCTCCATTCTATGACTTCACACTCCTCTATTCTATGACTTCCCACAACTCCTTTCTATGAATTCACCCACCTCTATTCTATGACTTCACACCTCCATTCTGACTTCACACACCTCCATTCTGTGACTTCACACACCTCCATTCTATGACTTCACACACCTCCATTCTATGACTTCACACACCTTCATTCTTACTTCAGAAACATCCATTCTATGACCTCACACACCTCCATTCTATGACTTCACAAACCTCCATTCTGTGACTTCCCACACCTCCATTCTGAGTTCACACATCTCCATTCTGTGACTTCACATACCTCCCTTCTGACTTCACACACCTCCCTTCTCTGACTTCACACACCTCCATTGTGAGTTCACCCACTTCCATTCTGTGACTTCACACACCTCCATTCTGTTACTTCACACACCTCCACTCTGTGACTTCACACACCTCCATTCTATGACTTCACACACCTCCATTTTATGAATTCACACACCTCCATTCTGTGACTTCACTCACCTCCATTGTGAATTCACACAACTGCATTTTGGGACTTCACACACCTCCATTCTGTGACTTCACACACCTTGTTTCTCTGACTTCACACACCATCATTCTACGATTTCACACACCTCCATTCTGTGACTTAAAACATCTCCATTCTATGACTTCACACACCTCCATTCTGTGACTTCACACACCTCCATTCTGAGTTCAAACACCACCATTCTGTGACTTCACACATCTCCATTATATGACTTCACACACCTCCATTTTGTGACTTCACACACCTCCATTCTATGACTTCACACACCTCCATTCTATGACTTCACACACCTACATCGTGACTTCACACATCTACGTTCTATCAGTTCACACACCTGCATTGTGACTTCCCACAACTCCATTCTGAATTCACACACCTGCATTCTGACTTCACACACCTCAATATTGTGACTTCACAGACTTCCATTCTATGACTTCACATACCTCATTTCTGAGTTGACACACCTCCATTTTGTGACTTCACATACCTATAATCTGACTTCACACACCTCCATTCTATGACTCAACACACCTCCATTCTGTGACTTCAAAAACCACCATTCTATGACTTCACACATCTCCATTGTGACTTCACACACCTCCATTCTATGAGTTCACACAGCTCCATTCTGACTTCACACACCTCCATTCTTTGACTTCACATTCCTCCATTCTTTGACTTCACACCCCTCCATTCTCTGCCTTCACACACCTCCACTCTGTGACTTTACACACCTCCATTCTGTGACTTCACACACCTCCCTTCTGTGACTTCACACACATCCATTCTATGACTTCACACACCTACATTCTGAGACTTCACACACCTCCATTCTATGACTTCACACACTTCCATTGTTTGACATCATACACCTCCATTCTTTGACTTCACACACCTCCGTTCCATGAATTCACATACGTCCATTCTATGAGTTCATACACCTCCATTCTACGAGTTCACACACCTTCATTCTTACTTCAGCAACATCCATTGTATGACTTCAGACACCTCCATTCTATGACTTCACACACCTTCAATCTTACTTCAGCAACATCCATTCTATGACTTCATACACCTCCATTCTATGACTTCACAAACCTCCATTCTGTGACTTCACACACCTCCATTCTGGGTTCACACACCTCCATTCTGTGACTTCACACACCTCCATTCTGACTTCACACACCTCCATTCTATGACTTAACACACTTCCATTCTATGACTTCACACACCTCCATTCTGTGACTTCACACACCTCCTCTCTGAGTTCACACACCTCCATTCTGTGTCTTCACAAACCTCCATTCTGTGACTTCAGACACCTCCTTCTATGACTTCACACACCTTCATTCTGTGACTTCACACACCTCCATTCTATGACTTCACACACCTCGTTTCTGAGTTGACACACCTCCCTTCTGTGATTTCACACACCTCCAATCTGAGTTCACACACCTCCATTCTATAACTTCACACACCTCCATTCTTTGACATCAAAAACCACCATTCTATGACTTCACACACCACCATTTTCACTTCACACACCTCCATTCTACGAGTTCACACACTTCCATTCTGCCTTCGCCCACCTCCATTCTATGACTTCACTTAGCTCCATTCTGACTTCACACACCTCCATTTGTGAATTCACACACCACAATTTTGACTTCAAACACCTCCATTCTGTGACTTCACACACCTCCATTCTGTGATTTCACACACCTCCATTTTGACTTCACACACCTCCAGTCTGTGACTTCACACACCTCCATTCTGTGACTTCACATATCTCCATTGTTTGACTTCACACACCTCCATTCTTGGACTTCACACACCTCCATTCCATGACTTCACACACCTCCATTCCTTGAGTTCACAAACCTCCGTTTTGACTTCACTCACCTCCATTCTATGACTTCACACACCTCCATTCTGAATTCACACAGCTCCATTCTATGACGTCACACACCTCCATTCTGTGACTTCACACACTTCCATTGTATGACTTCACACACCTTCATTCTTACTTCACAAACATCCATTCTATGACTTCACACACCTCCATTGTGACATCACACACCTCCATTCTATGAGTTCACATACCTCCATTCTATGACTTCACACACCTCCATTCTGACTTCACACACCTCTATTCTTTGACTTCACAGACCTCGAATCTGTGACTTCACTCACCTCCACTCTATGACTTCACACTGCTCCATTCTATAACTTCCCACACCTCCTTTCTATGACTTCACCCACCTATATTCTATGACTTCACACCTCCATTCTGAATTCAGATACCTCCATTCTGTGACTTCACACACCTCCATTCTATGACTTCACACACCTCCATTCTATGACTTCACACACCTTCATTCTTACTTCAGAAACATCCATTCTATGACCTCACACAACTCCATTCTATGACTTCACAAACCTCCATTCTGTGAATTCACACACCTCCATTCTGAGTTCACACAACTCCATTCGGTGACTTCACACACTTTCATTCTTACTTCACAAACCTCCATTCTATGACTTCACACACTTCCATTCTATGACTTCCCACACCTCCATTCTGTGACTTCTCACACCTCCATTCTGAGTTCACACACCTCCATTCTGTGACTTCACACATCTCCATTCCGTGACTTCACACACCTCCATTCTGTTACTTCACACACCTCCATTCTATAACTTCACACACCTCCATTCTATGACTTCAAAAACCTCCATTCTCTGATTTCACACACCTCCATTCTTACTTCACACACCTCCATTCTATGACTTTACACATATCCATTCTAGGACTTCACACACCTCCATTCTCTGACTTCACATACCTTCATTCTGAGTTCACACACCTCCATTCTGTGACTTCACACACCTTGATTCTCTGACTTCACACACCTCCATTCTACGATTTCACACACCTCCATTCTGTGACTTAACACATCTCCATTCTATGACTTCACACACCTCCATTCTGAGACTTCTCACACATCCATTATATGACTTCCCACACCTCCATTTTGTGACTTCACACACCTCCATTCTATGACTTCACACACCTCCATTCTATGACTTCACACACCTACATTGTGACTTCACACATCTACGTTCTATCAGTTCACACACCTGCATTGTGACTTCACACACCTCCATTCTCTGAATTCACACACCTCCATTCTGAATTCACACACCTCCATTCTGACTTCACACACCTCAATTCTGTGACTTCACACACCACCATTCTATGACTTCACACACCTCCATTCTATGACTTCACACATCTTCATTCTTACTTCAGAAACATCCATTCTATGACCTCACACAACTCTATTCTATGACTTCACAAACCTCCATTCTGTGAATTCACACACCTCCATTCTGAGTTCACACAACTCCATTCGGTGACTTCACACACTTCCATTCTTACTTCACAAACCTCCATTCTATGACTTCACACACTTCCATTCTATGACTTCCCACACCTCCATTCTGTGACTTCTCACACCTCCATTCTGAGTTCACACACCTCCATTCTGTGACTTCACACACCTCCATTCCGTGACTTCACACACCTCCGTTCTGTTACTTCACACACCTCCATCCTATAACTTCACACACCTCCATTCTATGACTTCAAACACCTCCATTCTCTGATTTCACACACCTCCATTCTTACTTCACACACCTCAATTCTATGACTTTACACAATTCCATTCTAGGACTTCACACACCTCCATTCTGTGACTTCACACACCTTCATTCTGAGTTCACACACCTCCATTCAGTGACTTCACAGTCCTCCATTCCCTGACTTCACACACCTCCATTCTGTTATTTCACACACCTCCATTCTGTGACTTCACACACCTCCATTCTGACTTCACACACCTCCATTCTATGACTTCACACACCTCCATTCTGTGACTTCAAACAACCCCATTCTATGACTTCACACACCTCCATTGTGACTTCACACACCTCCGTTTTATGAGTTCATACACCTCCATTCTGACTTCACAAACCTCCATTCTATGACTTCACAGATTTTGAATATGTGACTTCACTCACCTCCACTCTATGACTTCACACTTCTCCATTCTATGACTTCCCACACCTCCTTTCCATGACTTCACCCACCCCCATTCTATGACTTCACACCTCCATTCTGACTTCACACACCTCCATTCTGTGACTTCACACACCTCCATTCTATGAGTTCACACACCTCCATTTTGATTTAACACACCTCCATTCTATGACTTCACACACCTTAATTCTTACTTCAGAAACATCCATTCTATGACTTCACACACCGCCATTCTATGACTTCACACACCTCCATTCTATGACTTCACACACCTCCATTCTGTGACTTCACACACCTCCATTGTGAGTTCACCCACTTCCATTCTGTGTCTTCACACACCTCCATTCTGTGACTTCACACACCTCCATTCTATGACTTCACACAAATCCCTTCTATGAATTCACACCCCTCCATTCTGTGACTTCACACACCTCCATTGTACGACTTCACACACCTCCATTCTGTGACTTCAAACGCCTCCATTCTGTGACTTCCACACCTCCATTCAATGACTTAACACACCTCCATTCTATGACTTCACACCCCTCCATTCTATGACTTCACACACCACCATTCTGTGACTTCACACACCTCCATTCTATGACTTCACACACCTCCATTCTGTCACTTCACCACCTCCATTCTGAGTTCACACACATCCATTCTAGGACTTCACACTCCTCAATTCTGACATCAGACAGCTCCATTCTATGACTTCACAGACCTCGGATCTGTGAATTCACTCACCTCCATTCTATGACTTCACACTCCTCTATTCTATGACTTCCCACAACTCCTTTCTATGAATTCACCCACCTCTATTCTATGACTTCACACCTCCATTCTGACTTCACACACCTCCATTCTGTGACTTCACACACCTCCATTCTATGACTTCACACACCTCCATTCTATGACTTCACACACCTTCATTCTTACTTCAGAAACATCCATTCTATGACCTCACACACCTCCATTCTATGACTTCACAAACCTCCATTCTGTGACTTCCCACACCTCCATTCTGAGTTCACACATCTCCATTCTGTGACTTCACATACCTCCCTTCTGACTTCAAACACCTCCCTTCTCTGACTTCACACATCTCCATTGTGAGTTCACCCACTTCCATTCTGTGACTTCACACACCTCCATTCTGTTACTTCACACACCTCCACTCTGTGACTTCACACACCTCCATTCTATGACTTCACACACATCCATTTTATGAATTCACACACCTCCATTCTGTGACTTCACTCACCTCCATTGTGAATTCACACAACTGCATTTTGGGACTTCACACACCTCCATTCTGTGACTTCACACACCTTGTTTCTCTGACTTCACACACCATCATTCTACGATTTCACACACCTCCATTCTGTGACTTAACACATCTCCATTCTATGACTTCACACACCTCCATTCTGTGACTTCACACACCTCCATTCTGAGTTCAAACACCACCATTCTGTGACTTCACACATCTCCATTATATGACTTCACACACCTCCATTTTGTGACTTCACACACCTCCATTCTATGACTTCACACACCTCCATTCTATGACTTCACACACCTACATCGTGACTTCACACATCTACGTTCTATCAGTTCACACACCTGCATTGTGACTTCCCACAACTCCATTCTGAATTCACACACCTGCATTCTGACTTCACACACCTCAATATTGTGACTTCACACACTTCCATTCTATGACTTCACATACCTCATTTCTGAGTTGACACACCTCCATTTTGTGACTTCACATACCTATAATCTGACTTCACACACCTCCATTCTATGACTTAACACACCTCCATTCTGTGACTTCAAAAACCACCATTCTATGACTTCACACATCTCCATTGTGACTTCACACACCTCCATTCTATGAGTTCACACAGCTCCATTCTGACTTCACACACCTCCATTCTTTGACTTCACATTCCTCCATACTTTGACTTCACACCCCTCCATTCTCTGCCTTCACACACCTCCACTCTGTGACTTTACACACCTCCATTCTGTGACTTCACACACCTCCCTTCTGTGACTTCACACACATCCATTCTATGACTTCACACACCTACATTCTGAGACTTCACACACCTCCATTCTATGACTTCACACACTTCCATTGTTTGACATCATACACCTCCATTCTTTGACTTCACACACCTCCGTTCCATGAATTCACATACGTCCATTCTATGAGTTCATACACCTCCATTCTACGAGCTCACACACCTTCATTCTTACTTCAGCAACATCCATTGTATGACTTCAGACACCTCCATTCTATGACTTCACACACCTTCAATCTTACTTCAGCAACATCCATTCTATGACTTCATACACCTCCATTCTATGACTTCACAAACCTCCATTCTGTGACTTCACACACCTCCATTCTGGGTTCACACACCTCCATTCTGTGACTTCACACACCTCCATTCTGACTTCACACACCTCCATTCTATGACTTAACACACTTCCATTCTATGACTTCACACACCTCCATTCTGTGACTTCACACACCTCCTCTCTGAGTTCACACACCTCCATTCTGTGTCTTCACAAACCTCCATTCTGTGACTTCAGACACCTCCTTCTATGACTTCACACACCTTCATTCTGTGACTTCACACACCTCCATTCGATGACTTCACACACCTCGTTTCTGAGTTGACACACCTCCCTTCTGTGATTTCACACACCTCCAATCTGAGTTCACACACCTCCATTCTATAACTTCACACACCTCCATTCTTTGACATCAAAAACCACCATTCTATGACTTCACACACCACCATTTTCACTTCACACACCTCCATTCTACGAGTTCACACACTTCCATTCTGCCTTCGCCCACCTCCATTCTATGACTTCACTCAGCTCCATTCTGACTTCACACACCTCCATTTGTGAATTCACACACCACAATTTTGACTTCAAACACCTCCATTCTGTGACTTCACACACCTCCATTCTGTGATTTCACACACCTCCATTTTGACTTCACACACCTCCAGTCTGTGACTTCACACACCTCCATTCTGTGACTTCACACATCTCCATTGTTTGACTTCACACACCTCCATTCTTGGACTTCACACACCTCCATTCCATGACTTCACACACCTCCATTCCTTGAGTTCACAAACCTCCGTTTTGACTTCACTCACCTCCATTCTATGACTTCACACACCTCCATTCTGAATTCACACAGCTCCATTCTATGACGTCACACACCTCCATTCTGTGACTTCACACACTTCCATTGTATGACTTCACACACCTTCATTCTTACTTCACAAACATCCATTCTATGACTTCACACACCTCCATTCTATGACTTCACACACCTCCATTCTGTGACTTCACACACCTCCATTCTATGTCTTCACACACCTCCATTATGATTTCACACACCTCCATTCTATGAGTTCACACACCTCCATTCTAACTTCACACACATCCATTCTATGACTTCACACTCCGCCATTCTGACTTCACACTCCTCCATTCTGTGAATTCACAAAACTCCATTCTATGATTTCACACAACTCCATACTATGACTTCACACACCTCCATCTATGACTTCACACACCTCCAATCTGAGTTCACACACCTCCATTCTGTGACTTCACACACCTCCATTCTGACTTCACACACCAATGTATGACTTCACACACCTCCATTCTGTGACTTCACACACTTCCATTGTGACATCACACACCTCCATTCTATGAGTTCACATACCTCCATTCTATGACTTCACACACCTCCATTCTGACTTCACACACCTCTATTCTTTGACTTCACAGACCTCGAATCTGTGACTTCACTCACCTCCACTCTATGACTTCACACTGCTCCATTCTATAACTTCCCACACCTCCTTTCTATGACTTCACCCACCTATATTCTATGACTTCACACCTCCATTCTGAATTCAGATACCTCCATTCTGTGACTTCACACACCTCCATTCTATGACTTCACACACCTCCATTCTATGACTTCACACACCTTCTTTCTTACTTCAGAAACATCCATTCTATGACCTCACACAACTCCATTCTATGACTTCACAAACCTCCATTCTGTGAATTCACACACCTCCATTCTGAGTTCACACAACTCCATTCGGTGACTTCACACACTTTCATTCTTACTTCACAAACCTCCATTCTATGACTTCACACACTTCCATTCTATGACTTCCCACACCTCCATTCTGTGACTTCTCACACCTCCATTCTGAGTTCACACACCTCCATTCTGTGACTTCACACATCTCCATTCCGTGACTTCACACACCTCCATTCTATAACTTCACACACCTCCATTCTATGACTTCAAAAACCTCCATTCTCTGATTTCACACACCTCCATTCTTACTTCACACACCTCCATTCTATGACTTTACACATTTCCATTCTAGGACTTCACACACCTCCATTCTCTGACTTCACATACCTTCATTCTGAGTTCACACACCTCCATTCTGTGACTTCACACACCTTGATTCTCTGACTTCACACACCTCCATTCTACGATTTCACACACCTCCATTCTGTGACTTAACACATCTCCATTCTATGACTTCACACACCTCCATTCTGAGACTTCTCACACATCCATTATATGACTTCCCACACCTCCATTTTGTGACTTCACACACCTCCATTCTATGACTTCACACACCTCCATTCTATGACTTCACACACCTACATTGTGACTTCACACATCTACGTTCTATCAGTTCACACACCTGCATTGTGACTTCACACACCTCCATTCTCTGACTTCACACACCTCCATTCTGAATTCACACACCTCCATTCTGACTTCACACACCTCAATTCTGTGACTTCACACACCACCATTCTATGACTTCACACACCTCCATTCTATGACTTCACACATCTTCATTCTTACTTCAGAAACATCCATTCTATGACCTCACACAACTCTATTCTATGACTTCACAAACCTCCATTCTGTGAATTCACACACCTCCATTCTGAGTTCACACAACTCCATTCGGTGACTTCACACACTTCCATTCTTACTTCACAAACCTCCATTCTATGACTTCACACACTTCCATTCTATGACTTCCCACACCTCCATTCTGTGACTTCTCACACCTACATTCTGAGTTCACACACCTCCATTCTGTGACTTCACACACCTCCATTCCGTGACTTCACACACCTCCGTTCTGTTACTTCACACACCTCCATCCTATAACTTCACACACCTCCATTCTATGACTTCAAACACCTCCATTCTCTGATTTCACACACCTCCATTCTTACTTCACACACCTCCATTCTATGACTTTACACAATTCCATTCTAGGACTTCACACACCTCCATTCTGTGACTTCACACACCTTCATTCTGAGTTCACACACCTCCATTCAGTGACTTCACAGTCCTCCATTCCCTGACTTCACACACCTCCATTCTGTTATTTCACACACCTCCATTCTGTGACTTCACACACCTCCATTCTGACTTCACACACCTCCATTCTATGGCTTCACACACCTCCATTCTGTGACTTCAAACACCCCCATTCTATGACTTCACACACCTCCATTGTGACTTCACACACCTCCGTTTTATGAGTTCATACACCTCCATTCTGACTTCACAAACCTCCATTCTATGACTTCACAGATTTTGAATATGTGACTTCACTCACCTCCACTCTATGACTTCACACTTCTCCATTCTATGACTTCCCACACCTCCTTTCCATGACTTCACCCACCCCCATTCTATGACTTCACACCTCCATTCTGACTTCACACACCTCCATTCTGTGACTTCACACACCTCCATTCTATGAGTTCACACACCTCCATTTTGATTTAACACACCTCCATTCTATGACTTCACACACCTTAATTCTTACTTCAGAAACATCCATTCTATGACTTCACACACCGCCATTCTATGACTTCACACACCTCCATTCTATGACTTCACACACCTCCATTCTGTGACTTCACACACCTCCATTGTGAGTTCACCCACTTCCATTCTGTGTCTTCACACACCTCCATTCTGTGACTTCACACACCTCCATTCTATGACTTCACACAAATCCCTTCTATGAATTCACACCCCTCCATTCTGTGACTTCACAAACCTCCATTGTACGACTTCACACACCTCCATTCTGTGACTTCAAACGCCTCCATTCTGTGACTTCCACACCTCCATTCAATGACTTAACACACCTCCATTCTATGACTTCACACCCCTCCATTCTATGACTTCACACACCACCATTCTGTGACTTCACACACCTCCATTCTATGACTTCACACACCTCCATTCTGTCACTTCACCACCTCCATTCTATGACTTCACACACCTCCATTCTATGACTTCACACACCTGCATTGTGACCTCACCCACCTCAATTCTATGAGTTCACACACCTGCATTGTGACTTCACACACCTCTATTATATGACTTCACACATCTCCATTCTGACTTCACACACCTCCATTCTATGACTTCACACACCTCGTTTCTGAGTTGACACACCTGCTTTCTGTGATTTCACACACCTCCAATCTGAGTTCACAACCTCCAGTCTATGACTTCACACACCTCCATTATTTGACATCAAAAACCACCATTCTATGACTTCACACACCTCCATTTTGACTTCACACACCTCCATTTTGACTTCACACACCTCCATTCTGTGACTTCACACACCTCAATTCTGTGACTTCACACTCCTCCATTCTGTGACTTCACACACCTCCATTCTGTGACTTCACACACCTCCATTGTTTGACTTCACACACCTCCATTCTTGGACTTCACACACCTCCATTCCATGACTTCACACACCTCCATTCTATGAGTTCACACACCTCCATTCTTTGAGTTCACACATCTCCATTTTGACTTCACACACCTCCATTCTATGACTTCACACACCTCCATTCGATGACTTAACACACCTCCATTCTGAATTCACACAGCTCCATTCTATGACTTCACACACCTCCATTCTGTGACTTCACACACTTCCATTCTGTGACTTCACACACCTTCATTCTTACTTCACAAACATCCATTCTATGATTTCACACACCTCCATTCTATGACTTCACACACGTCCATTCTGTGACTTCACACACCTCCATTCTATGTCTTCACACACCTCCATTGTGACTTCACACACCTCCATTCTATGAGTTCACACACCTCCATTCTGACTTCACACACCTCCATTCTATGACTTCACACTCCGCCATTCTGACTTCACACTCCTCCATTCTGTGAATTCACAAAACTCCATTCTATGATTTCACACACCTCCATACTATGACTTCACACACCTCCATCTATGACTTCATACACCTCCATTCTGAGTTCACACACCTCAATTCTGTGATTTCACACACCTCCATTCTGAATTTACACACCAATATATGACTTCACACACCTCCATTCTGTGACTTCACACACTTCCATTGTGTCGACACACACCTCCATTCTATGAGTTCACACACCTCCAATCTATGACTTCACATACCTCCATTCTGACTTCACACACCTCCATTCTATGACTTCACAGACCTCGGATCTGTGACTTCACTCACCTCCATTCTTTGACTTCTCACTGCTCCATTCTATGACTTCCCACACCTCCTTTCTATGACTTCACCCACCTCTATTCTATGACTTCCCACCTCGATTCTGACTTCAGATACCTCCATTCTGTGACTTCACACACCTCCATTCTATGACTTCAAACACCTCCATTCTCTGACTTCACACACCTCCATTCTGAGCTCACACAACTCCATTCGGTGACTTCACACACCTCCATTCTTACTTCACAAACCTCCATTCTATGACTTCACACACTTCCATTCTATGACTTCACACACCTCCATTCTATGACTTCAGAAACCTACATTGTTACTTCACACACCTCCATTCTATGAGTTCACACACCTGCATTTTGACTTCACACGCTTCCAATCTATGACTTCACACACCCCCATTCTATGACTTCACACACCTCCATTCTGACTTCACACACCTCCATTCTGTGACTTCACATACCACCATTCTATGATTTCACACACCTCCATTCTATGACTTCACAGACCTCCATTCTATGACTTCACACACTTCCTTTCTGAGTTCACACACATCCATTATGTGACTTCACACACCTCCATTGTGACTTCATACACCTCCATTCTATGAGTTCACACACCTCCATTCTGACTTCACAAACATCCATTCTATGACTTCACACAGCTCCATTCTGACTTTACACACCTCCATTCTATGACTTCGCACACCTCTATTCTGACTTCACACACCTGCATTCTGTGACTTCACACACCTCCATTCTATGACTTCACAAACCTCCATTCTGTGACTTCACACACCTCCACTCTGTGACTTTAAACACCTCCATTCTGTGACTTCACACACCTCCATTCTGTGATTTCACACACAATCCATTCTATGACTTCACAAACCTCCATTCTTTGATTTCACACACCTCCATCCTATGACTTCACACACCTCCATTGTGACTTCACACAGCTCCATTCTGTGACTTCACACACCTCCATTCTGTGGCTTCACACACCTCCATACTATGACTTCCCCACACCTTCAATCTATGACTTCACACACCTCCATTCTATGACTTCACACGCTTCCAATCTATGACTTCACACACCCCCATTCTATGACTTCACACACCTCCATTGTGACTTCACACACCTCCATTCTATGAGTTCATACACCTCCATTCTGACTTCACAAACCTCCATTCTATGACTTCACAGACTTTGAATATGTGACTTCACTCACCTCCACTCTATGACTTCACACTTCTCCATTCTATGACTTCCCACACCTCCTTTCCATGACTTCACCCTCCCCCATTCTATGACTTCACACCTCCATTCTGACTTCACACACCTCCATTCTTTGACTTCCTACACCTCCATTCTATGAGTTCACACACCTCCATTTTGACTTCACACACCTCCATTCTATGACTTCACACACATTCATTCTTACTTCAGAAACATCCATTCTACGATTTCACACACCTCCATTCTATGACTTCACACACCTCCATTCTATGACTTCACACCTCCATTCTGTGAATTCCCACACCTCCATTCTGAGTTCACACATCTCCATTCTATGACTTCACACACCTCCCTTCTGACTTCACACACCTCCCTTCTGTGACTTCACACACCTCCATTGTGAGTTCACCCACTTCCATTCTGTGACTTCACACACCTCCATTCTGTTACATCACACACCTCCACTCTGTGAATTCACACACCTCCATTCTATAACTTCACACACCTCCATTCTATGAATTCACACACCTCCATTCTGTGACTTCACACACCTCCATTGTATGACTTCACACACCTCTATTCTGTGACTTCACACACCTCCTTTCTGAGTTCACACAACTCCATTCTATGACATCACACACCTGCATGGTGACTTCACCCACCTCCATTCTGTGACTTCACACACCTCCATTCTATGACTTCACACACCTCCATTCTATGACTTCACACATCTCCATTCTGACTTCACACACCTCCATGCTGTGACTTCACACACCTCCATTCTAGGACTTCACAAAGCTCCATTCTTTGACTTCACACACCTCCATTCTATGACTTCACACACCTCCACTGTGACTTCACAGAACTCCATTCTGTGACTTCACACACCTCCCTCTGTGACTTCACACACCTCCAATCTATGACTTCACACACTTCCAATCTATGACTTCACACACCTCCATTCTATGACTTCAAACACCTGCATTCTGACTTCACACACCTACATTCTGTAACTTCACACACTTCCAATGTTTGACTTCACACACCTCCATTCCATGACTTCATACACCTCCATTCTATGACTTCAAACACATCCATTCTTTGAGTTCACACACCTCCATTTTGACTTCACACACCTCCATTCTGTGACTTCACACACCTCCATTCTCTGACTTCACACACCTCCATTTAGACTTCACACACTTCCATTCTGTGACTTCACACACCTCCATTGTGAGTTCACCCACTTCCATTCTGTGTCTTCACACACCTCCATTCTTTGACTTCACACACCTCCATTATGTGACTTCACACACCTCCATTCTGTGACTTCACACACCTCCCTTCTATGAATTCACACCCCTCCATTCTGTGACTTCACACACCTCCATTTTATGACTTCACACACCTCCATTCTGTGACTTCCCACACTTCCATTGTGACGTCACACACCTCCATTCTATGAGTTCACACACATCCATTCTAGGACTTCACAGTCCTCAATTCTGACATCACACAGCTCCATTCTATGACTTCACAGACCTCGGATCTGTGACTTCACTCACCTCCCGTCTATGACTTCACACTCCTCAATTCTATGACTTCCCACAACTCCTTTCTATGACTTCACCCACCTCTATTCTATGACTTCACACCTCCATTCTGACTTCACACACCTCCATTCTGTGACTTCACACACCTCCCTTCTATGACTTCACAAACCTCCATTCTGTGACTTCCCACACCTCCATTCTGAGTTCACACATCTCCATTCTGTGACTTCACACACCTCCCTTCTGACTTCACACACCTCCCTTCTGTGACTTCACACACCTCCATTGTGAGTTCACCCAATTCCATTCTGTGACTTCACACACCTCCATTCTGTTACTTCACACACCTCCATTCTGTGACTTCACACACCTCCATTCTATGACTTCACACACCTCCATTCTATGAATTCACACACCTCCATTCTGTGACTTCACACACCTCCATTGTATGACTTCACACACCTCTATTCTGTGACTTCACACACCTCCTTTCTGAGTTCACAAAACTCCATTCTATGACATCACACACCTGCATTGTGACTTCACCCATCTCCATTCTATGAGTTCACACATCTGCATTGTGACTTCACACACCTCCATTCTATGACTTCACACATCTCCATTCTGACTTCACACACCTCCATGCTGTGACTTCACACACCTCCATTCTATGACTTCACACACCTCCATTCTTTGACTTCACACACCTACATTCTATGACTTCACACACCTCCACTGTGACTTCACAGAACTCCATTCTGTGATTTCACACACATCCCTCTGTGACTTCACACACCTCCAATCTATGACTTCACACACTTCCAATCTATGACTTCACACACCTCCATTCTATGCCTTCACCCACCTGCATTCTGACTTCACATACCTCCATTCTCTGACTTCACACACCTCCATTCTATGACTACACACACCTCCATTCTGTAACTTCACAGACTTCCAGTGTTTGACTTCACACACCTCCATTCCATGACTTCACACACCTCCATTCTGTGACTTCACACACATCCATTCTTTGACTTCACACACCACAATTTTGACTTCACACAAGTCCATTCATTGACTTCACACACCTCCATTCTCTGACTTCACACACCTCCATTTTGACTTCCCACACTTCCATTCTGTGACTTCACACACCTCCATTCTATGACTTCACACACCTCCATTTTGACTTCACACACTTCCATTCTGTGACTTCACACACCTCCATTCTATGACTTCACACACCTCCCTTCTATGAATTCACACACCTCCATTCTGTGACTTCATACACCTGCATTGTGAGTTCACCCACTTCCATTCTGCGTCTTCACACACCTCCATTCTGTGACTTCACACACCTCCATTATGTGACTTCACACACCTCCATTCTATGACTTCACACCCCTCCATTCTATGACTTCACACACCACCATTCTGTGACTTCACACACCTCCATTCTATGACTTCACACACCTCCATTCTGTCACTTCACCACCTCCATTCTATGACTTCACACACCTCCATTCTATGACTTCACACAACTGCATTGTGACTTCACCCACCTCAATTCTATGAGTTCACACACCTGCATTGTGACTTCACACACCTCCATTCTATGACTTCACACATCTCTATTCTGACTTCACACACCTCCAGTCTATGATTTCACACACTTCGATTCTATGACTTCACACACCTCCATTCTATGACTTCACACACCTCGTTTCTGAGTTGACACACCTGCTTTCTGTGATTTCACACACCTCCAATCTGAGTTCACACACCTCCAGTCTATGACTTCACACACCTCCATACTTTGACATCAAAAACCACCATTCTATGACTTCACACACCTCCATTCTACGAGTTCACACACTTCCATTCTGCCTTCACCCACCTATATTCTATGACTTCACTCAGCTGCCTTCTGACTTCACACACCTCCATTTGTGAATTCACACACCACCATTTTGACTTCAACACCTCCATTCTGACTTCACACACCTCCATTCGGTGACTTCACACACCTCCATTCTATGAGTTCACACACCTCCATTTTGACTTCACACACCTCCATTCTATGACTTCACACACCTTCAGTCTTACTTCAGAAACATCCGTTCTATGACTTCACACACCTCCATTCTATGACTTCACACACCTCCATTGTATGACTTCACACACCTCCATTCTGTGACTTCACACACCTTCATTCTACGTCTTCACACACCTCCATTGTGACTTCACACACGTCCATTCTATGAGTACACACACCTCCATTCTGACTTCACACACCTCCATTTTATGACTTCCCACTCCTCCATTCTGACTTCACACAGCTCCATTCTGTGAATTCACAAAATTCCAATCTATGATTTCACACACCTCCATACTGTGACTTCACACACCTCCATCTATGACTTCAAACACCTCCATTCTGAGTTCACACACCTCCATTCTGTGACTTCACACACCTCCATTCTGACTTCACACACCTCCAATATATGACTTCACACACCTCCATTCTGTGACTTCACACACTTCCATTGTGACGTCACACACCTCCATTCTATGAGTTCACACACATCCATTCTAGGACTTCACACTCCTCAATTCTGACATCACACAGCTCCATTCTATGACTTCACAGACCTCGGATCTGTGACTTCACTCACCTCCATTCTATGACTTCACACTCCTCTATTCTATGACTTCCCACAACTCCTTTCTATGACTTCACCCACCTCTATTCTATGACTTCACACCTCCATTCTGACTTCACACACCTCCAATCTGTGACTTCACACATCTCCATTCTATGACTTCACATACCTCCATTCTATGACTTCACACACCTTCATTCTTACTTCAGAAACATCCATTCTATGACCTCACACACCTCCATTCTATGACTTCACAAATCTCCATTCTGTGACTTCCCACACCTCCATTCTGAGTTCACACATCTCCATTCTGTGACTTCACACACCTCCCTTCTGACTTCACACACCTCCCTTCTGTAACTTCACACACCTCCATTTTGAGTTCACCCACTTCCATTCTGTGACGTCACACACCTCCATTCTCTTACTTCACACACCTCCATTCTGTGACTTCACACACCTCCATTCTATGACTTCACAAACCTCCATTCTATGAATTCACACACCTCCATTCTGGGACTTCACACACCTCCATTGTATGACTTCACACACCTCTATTCTGTGACTTCACACATCTCCTTTCTGAGTTCACACAACTCCATTCTATGAATTCGCACACCTGCATTGTGACTTCACTCACCTCCATTCTATGAGTTCACACACCTGCATTGTGACTTCACACACCTCCATTCTGACTTCACACACCTCCATTCTTTGACTTCACCCACCTCCATTCTATGACTTCACACACCTCCACTGTGACTTCACAGAACTCCATTCTGTGACTTCACACACCTCCCCCTGTGACTTCACACACATCCAATCTATGACTTCACACACTTCCAATCTATGACTTCACACACGTCCAATCTCTGACTTCACACACCTCCATTCTATGACTTCACACACCTCCATTCTGTAACTTCACACACTTCCAATGTTTGACTTCACACACCTCCATTCCATGACTTCATACACCTCCATTCTATGACTTCATACACATCCATTCTTTGACTTGACACACCTCCATTTTGACTTCACACACCTCCATTCTGTGACTTCACACACATCTATTCTTTGACTTCACACACCACAATTTTGACTTCACACAAGTCCATTCATTGACTTCACTCACCTCCATTCTCTGACTTGTCGCACATCCATTTTGAGTTCACACACTTCCATTCTGTGACTTCACACACCTCCATTCGATGACTTCACACACCTCCCTTCTATGAATTCACACACCTCCATTCTGTGACTTCACACACCTCCATTCTATGAATTCCCACACCTCCATTGTATGACTTCACACACGTTCATTGTGACTTCACCCACCTCAATTCTATGAGTTCACACACCTGCATTGTGACTTCACACACCTCCATTATATGACTTCACACATCTCCATTCTGACTTTACACACCTCCATTCTATGATTTCACACACTTCGATTCTATGACTTCACACACCTCCATTCTATGACTTCACACACCTCGTTTCTGAGTTGATACACCTGCTTTCTGTGATTTCACACACCTCCAATGTGAGTTCACACACCACCACTCTATGACTTCACACACCTCCATTCTTTGACATCAAAAACCACCATTCTATGACTTCACACACCTCCATTTTGACTTCACATACCTCCATTCTACGAGTTCACACACTTCCATTCTGCCTTCAACCACCTCCATTCTATGACTTCACTCAGCTGCCTTCTGACTTCACACACCTCCATTTGTGAATTCACACACCACCATTTTGACTTCACACACCTCCATTCTGTGACTTTACACACCTCCATTCTGTGACTTCACACACCTCCATTCTGTGATTTCACACACCTCCATTCTGAGTTCAAACACCACCATTCTGTGACTTCACACACCTCCATTATATGACTCCTCACACCTCCATTTTGTGACTTCACACACCTCCATTCTATGACTTCACACACCTCCATTCTATGACTTCACACACCTTCATGCCTACTTCAGAAACATCCATTCTATGACTGCACACACCTCCATTCGATGACTTCACACACCTCCATTCTGAATTCACACAGCTCCTTTCTATGACTTCACACACCTCAATTCTGTGACTTCACACACTTCCATTCTATGACTTCACACACCTTCATTCTTACTTCACAAACATCCATTCTATGACTTTACACAACTCCATTCTATGACTTCACACACCTCCATTCTGTGACTTCACACACCTCCATTCTATGTCTTCAAACACCTCCATTGTGACTTCACACACCTCCATTCAATGAGTTCACACACCTCCATTCTATAACTTCACACTCAGCCATTCTGACTTCACACTCCTCCATTCTGCGAATTCACAAAACTCCATTCTATGATTTCACACACCTCCATACTATGACTTCACACACCTCCATCTATGACTTCACACACCTCCATTCTGAGTTCACACACCTCAATTCTGTGACTTCACACAACTCCATTCTGACTTCACACACCAATATATGACTTCACACACCTCCATTCTGTGACTTCACACACTTCCATTGTGACGACACACACCTCCATTCTATGAGTTCACACACCTCCATTCTATGACTTCACATACCTCCATTCTGACTTCACACACCTCCATTCTATGACTTCACAGACCTCGAATCTGTGACTTCTCTCACCTCCATTATATGACTTCACACTGCTCATTCTATGACTTCCCACACCTCCTTTCTATGACTTCACCCACCTCTATTCTATGACTTCACACCTCGATTCTGACTTCAGATACCTCCATTCTGTGAATTCACACACCTCCATTCTATGACTTCAAACACCTCCATTCTCTGACTTCACACACCTCCATTCTGAGCTCACACAACTCCATTCGGTGACTTCACACACCTCCATTCTTACTTCACAAACCTCCATTCTATGACTTCACACACATCCATTCTATGCCTTCACACACCTCCATTCTATGACTTCACACACCTCCATTCTATGACTTCAGAAACATACATTGTTACTTCACACACCTGCATTCTATGAGTTCACACACCTGCACGGTGACTTCACACACCTCCATTATCTGACTTCACACACCTCCATTCTGACTTCACACACCTCCATTCTGTCTTCAGACACCTCAATTCTGTGACTTCACACACCTCCATTCTATGATTTCACACACCTCCATTCTATGACTTCACAGACCTCCATTCTATGACTTCACACACCTCCTTTCTGAGTTCACACACATCCATTCTGTGACTTCACACACCTCCATTGTGACTTCATACACCTCCATTCTATGAGTTCACACACCTCCATTCTGACTTCACACACATCCATTCTATGACTTCACACAGCTCCATTCTGACTTCACACACCTCCATTCTATGACTTCGCACACCTCTATTCTGACTTCACACACCTGCATTCTGTGACTTCACACACCTCCATTCTATGACTTCACAAACCTCCATTCTGTGACTTCACACACCTCCACTCTGTGACTTTACACACCTCCATTCTGTGACTTCACACACCTCCATTTTGTGATTTCACACACAATCCATTCTATGACTTCACAAACCTCCATTCTTTGATTTCACACACCTCCATCCTATGACTTCACACACCTCCATTGTGACTTCACACAGCTCCATTCTGTGACTTCACACACCTCCATTCTGTGACTTCACACACCTCCATAATATGACTTCCCCACACCTTCAATCTATGACTTCACACACCTACATTCTATGACTTCACGCGCTTCCAATCTATGACTTCACACACCTCCATTCTATGACTTCACACACCTCCATTCTATGACTTCACACACCTGCATTCTGACTTCACACACCTCCATTCTCTGATTTCACACACCCCCATTCTATGACTTCACACAATTCCATTGTGACTTCCCCACACCTTCAATCTATGACTTCACACACCTCCATTCTATGACTTCACACACCTCCATTCTATGACTTCACACACCTGCATTCTGACTTCACACACCTCCATTCTCTGACATCACACACCTACATTCTATGACTTCACGCGCTTCCAATCTATGACTTCACACACCTCCATTCTATGACTTCACTCACCTCCACTCTTTGACTTCACACTTCTCCATTCTATGACTTCCAACACCTCCTTTCCATGACTTCACCCAACCCCATTCTATGACTTCACACCTCCATTCTGACTTCACACACCTCCATTCGGTGACTTCACACACCTCCATTCTATGAGTTCACACACCTCCATTTTGACTTCACACACCTCCATCCTATGACTTCACACACCTTCAGTCTTACTTCAGAAACATCCGTTCTATGACTTCACACACCTCCATTCTATGACTTCACACACCTCCATTCTACGATTTCACACACCTCCATTCTGTGACTTCACACACCTCCATTCTACGTCTTCACACACCTCCATTGTGACTTCACACACGTCCATTCTATGAGTACACACACCTCCATTCTGACTTCACACCTCCATTTTATGACTTCACACTCCTCCATTCTGACTTCACACAGCTCCATTCTGTGAATTCACAAAATTACAATCTATGATTTCACACACCTCCATACTGTGACTTCACACACCTCCATCTATGACTTCAAACACCTCCATTCTGAGTTCACACACCTCCATTCTGTGACTTCACACACCTCCATTCTGACTTCACACACCTCCAATATATGACTTCACACACCTCCATTCTGTGACTTCACACACTTCCATTGTGACGTCACACACCTCCATTCTATGAGTTCACACACATCCATTCTAGGACTTCACACTCCTCAATTCTGACATCACACAGCTCCATTCTATGACTTCACAGACCTCGGATCTGTGACTTCACTCACCTCCATTCTATGACTTCACACTCCTCTATTCTATGACTTCCCACAACTCCTTTCTATGACTTCACCCACCTCTATTCTATGACTTCACACCTCCATTCTGACTTCACAAACCTCCATTCTGTGACTTCACACACCTCCATTCTATGACTTCACACACCTCCATTCTATGACTTCACACACCTTCATTCTTACTTCAGAAACATCCATTCTATGACCTCACACACCTAAATTCTATGACTTCACAAATCTCCATTCTGTGACTTCCCACACCTCCATTCTGAGTTCACACATCTCCATTCTGTGACTTCACACACCTCCCTTCTGACTTCACACACCTCCCTTCTGTAACTTCACACACCTCCATTCTATGACTTCACACACCTCCATTCTGTGACTTCACACACCTCCATTCTATGACTTCACACACCTCCATTCTATGAATTCACACACCTCCATTCTGGGACTTCACACACCTCCATTCTATGACTTCACACACCTCCATTCTATGAATTCACACACCTCCATTCTGGGACTTCACTCACATCCATTCTATGAGTTCACACACCTGCATTGTGACTTCACACACCTCCATTCTATGACTTCACACATCTCCATTCTGACTTCACACACCTCCATGCTGTGACTTCACACACCTCCATTCTGACTTCACACACCTCCATTCTTTGACTTCACACACCTCTATTCTATGACTTCACACACCTCCACTGTGACTTCACAGAACTCCATTCTGTGACTTCACACACCTCCCTCTGTGACTTCACACACATCCAATCTATGACTTCACACACTTCCAATCTATGACTTCACACACCTCCATTCTCTGACTTCACACACCTCCATTCTATGACTTCACGCACCTCCATTCTGTAACTTCACACACTTCCAATGTTTGACTTCACACACCTCCATTCCATGACTTCATACACCTCCATTCTATGACTTCATACACATCCATTCTTTGACTTGACACACCTCCATTTTGACTTCACACACCTCCATTCTGTGACTTCACACACATCTATTCTTTGACTTCACACACCACAATTTTGACTTCACACAAGTCCATTCATTGACTTCACTCACCTCCATTCTCTGACTTCACACACCTCCATTTTGACTTCACACACTTCCATTCTGTGACTTCACACACCTCCATTCTATGACTTCACACACCTCCCTTCTATGAATTCACACACCTCCATTCTGTGACTTCACACACCTCCATTGTGAGTTCACCCACTTCCATTCTATGTCTTCCCACACCTCCATACTGTGACTTCACACACCTCCATTATGTGACTTCACACACCTCCATTCTATGACTTCACACACCTCCCTTCTATGAATTCACACCCCTCCATTCTGTGACTTCACACACCTCCATTGTATGATTTCACACACCTCCATTCTGTGACTTCACACACCTACATTCTCAGTTCACACACCTCCATTCTGTGACTTCACACACCTCCATTCTATGACTTCACACCCCTCCATTCTATGACTTCACACACCACCATTCTGTGACTTCACACACCTCCATTCTATGACTGCACACACCTCCATTCTGTCACTTCACCACCTCCGTTCTATGACTTCCCACACCTCCATTCTATGACTTCACACACGTTCATTGTGACTTCACCCACCTCAATTCTATGATTTCACACACCTGCATTGTGCCTTCACACACCTCCTTTATATGACTTCACACATCTCCATTCTGACTTCACACACCTCCATTCTATGATTTCACACACCTCGTTTCTGGGTTGACACACCTGCTTTCTGTGATTTCACACACCTCCAATGTGAGTTCACAAACCTCCACTCTATGACTTCACACACCTCCATTCTTTGACATCAAAAACCACCATTCTATGACTTCACACAACTCCATTTTGACTTCACATACCTCCATTCTACGAGTTCACACACTTCCATTCTGCCTTCAACCACCTCCATTCTATGACTTCACTCAGCTGCCTTTTGACTTCACACACCTCCATTTGTGAATTCACACACCACCATTTTGACTTCACACACCTCCATTCTTTGACTTTACACACCTCCATTCTGTGACTTCACACACCTCCATTCTGTAACTTCACAAACCTCCATTCTGTGACTTCACACACCTCCATTGTTTGACTTCACACACTTCCATTCTTGGACTTCACACACCTCCATTCCAAGGCTTCACACACCTCCATTCTATGAGTTCACACACCTCCATTTTTTGAGTTCACACACCTCCATTTTGACTTCACACACCTCCATTCTATGACTTCACACACTTTCATTCCTACTTCAGAAACATCCATTCTATGACTGCACACACCTCCATTCGATGACTTCATACACCTCCATTCTGAATTCACACAGCTCCATTCTATGACTTCACACACCTCCATTCTGTGACTACACACACTTCCATTCTATGACTTCACACACCTTCATTCTTACTTCACAAACATCCATTCTATGACTTCACACACCTCCATTCTATGACTTAACACACCTCCATTCTGTGACTTCACACACCTCCATTCTATGTCTTCACACACCTCCATTGTTACTTCACACACCTCCATTATATGAGTTCACACACCTCCATTCTAACTTCACACACCTCCATTCTATGACTTCACACTCCGCCATTCTGACTTCACACACCTCCATTCTCTGATTTCACACACCTCCATTCTATGACTTCACACACCTCCATTCTGTAACTTCACACGCTTCAATGTTTGACTTCACAAACCTCCATTCCATGACTTCATACACCTCCAGTCTATGACTTCACACACATCCATTCTTTGACTTCACACACCTCCATTGTGACTTCACACACCTCCATTCTCTGACTTCACTCACCTGCATTTGTGATTTCACACACCACAATTTTGACTACACACACGTCCATTCTTTGACTTCACACACCGCCATTCTCTGACTTCACACACCTCCATTTTGACTTCACACATCCATTCTATGACTTTACACACTTCCATTGTTTGACTTCACACACCTCCATTCTATGAATTCACACACCTCCATTGTGACTTCACACAACTCTATTCTCTGACTTCACACACCTGCCTTCTGTGACTTCACACACTTCCATTCTGTGACTTCACACCTCCATTCTATGACTTCACACCTCCATTCTATGACTTCACACACCAACATTTATGACGTCACACACCTCCATTCTGTGACTTCACACACCTCCATTCTGACATCACACACCTATATTCCATGACTTCACACACACCCATTCCATGACTTCACACACCTCCATTCTGTGACTTCACCTACCTCCATTTTGAGTTCACACACCTCCATTCTGTGACTTCACACACCTTGATTCTCTGTCTTCACACACCTCCATTCTGTGACTTAACACATCTCCATTCTATGACTTCACACACCTCCATTCTGTGACTTCACACACCTCCATTCTGAGTTCACACACCTCCAATCTGTGACTTCACACACCTCCATTATATGATTTCACACACCTCCATTTTGTGACTTCACACACCTCCATTCTATGACTTCACACACCTCCATTCTAAGACTTCACACACCTACATTATAACTTCACACAGCTACGTTCTATCAGTTCACACACCTGCATTGTTACTTCACACACCTCCATTCTCTGACTTCACACACCTCCATTCTGAATTCACACACCTCCATTCTGACTTCACACACCTCAATTCTGTGACTTCACACACCTCCATTCTATGACTTCACATACCTCATTTCTGAGTTGACACACCTCCATTTTGTGACTTCACATACCTCTAATCTAACTTCACACACCTCCATTCTATGACTTCAACACCTCCATTCTGTCACTTCAAAAACCACCATTCTATGACTTCACACATCTCCATTGTGAGTTCACACAACTCCATTCTATGAGTTCACACCGCTCCATTCTGACTTCACACACCTCCATTCTATGACTTCGCACACCTCTATTCTGACTTCACACATCTCCATTCTGTGACTTCACATTCCTCCATTCGTTGACTTCACACCCCTCCATTCTGTGCCTTCACACACGTCCACTCTGTGACTTTACACACCTCCATTCTGTGACTTCACACACCTCCCTTCTGTGACTTCACACACTTCCATTCTATGACTTCACACACCTCAATTGAAGACTTCACACACCTCCATTCTATGACTTCACACACTTCCATTGTTTGACATCATACACCTCCATTCTTTGACTTCACACACCTCCGTTCCATGAATTCACACACCTCCATTCTATGAGTTCATACACCTCCATTCTATGAGTTCACACACCTTCATTCTTACTTCAGCAACATGCATTCTATGACTTCATACACCTCCATTCTATGACTTCACAAACCTCCATTCTGTGACTTCACACACCTCCATTCTGGGTTCACACCTCCATTCTGTGACTTCACACACCTCCATTCTGACTTCACACACCTCCATTCTATGACTTCACACACTTCCATTCTATGTCTTCACAGACCTCGAATCTGTGACTTCACTCACCTCCATTCTATGACTTCACATTCCTCTATTCTATGACTTCCCACAACTCCTTCCTATTACTTCACCCACCTCTATTCTATGACTTCACACCTCCATTCTGACTTCACACACCTCCATTCTCTGACTTCACACACCTCCATTCTATGACTTCACACACCTCCATTCTTTGACTTCACACACCTTCATTCTTACTTCAGAAACATCCATTCTATGACTTTATACACCTCCATTCTATGACTTCACACACCTTCATTCTTACTTCAGCAACGTCCATTCTATGACTTCATACACCTCCATTCTATGACTTCACAAACCTCCATTCTGTGACTTCACACACCTCCATTCTGGGTTCACACACTTCCATTCTGTGTCTTCACACACCTCCATTCTGTGACTTCAGACACCTCCTTCTATGACTTCACACACCTCCATTCTGTGACTTCAAAAACCACCATTCTATGACTTCACACATCTCCATTCTGACTTCACACACCTCCATTCTATGACTTCACACACTTCCATTCTATGACTTCACACACCTCCATTCTGTGACTTCACACACCTCCTCTCTGAGTTCACACACTTCCATTCGGTGTCTTCACACACCTCCATTCTCTGACTTCAGGCACCTCCTTCTATGACTTCACACACCTTCATTCTGTGACTTCACACACCTCCATTCTATGACTTCACACACCTAGTTTCTGAGTTGACACACCTCCCTTCTGTGATTTCACACACCTCCAATCTGAGTTCACACACCTCCATTCTATGACTTCACACTGCTCCATTCTATGACTTCCCACACCTCCTTTCTATGACTTCACCCACCTGTGTTAGATGACTTCACACCTCCATTCTGACTTCAGATACCTCCATTCTGTGACTTCACACACCTCCATTCTATGACTTCACACACCTTCATTCCCACTTCAGAAACATCCATTCTATGACCTCACAAAACTCCATTCTATGACTTCACAAACCTCCATTCTGTGAATTCACACACATCCGTTCTGAGTTCACACAACTCCATTCGGTGACTTCACACACCTCCATTCTTGCTTCACAAACCTCCATTCTATGACTTCACACACTTCCATTCTATGACTTCGCACACCTCCATTCTGTGACTTCTCACACCACCATTCTGAGTTCACACACCTCCATTCTGTGACTTCACACAGCTCCATTCCGTGACTTCACACACCTCCATTCTGTGACTTCACACACCTCCATTCCCTGACTTCACACACCTCCATTCTGTGACTTCACACACCTCCATTCTGTGACTTCACACACCTCCATTGTGACTTCACACACCTCCATTCTGTGCGTTCACATACCTCCATTCTGACTTCAAATACCTCCATTCTATGACTTCACACACCTCCATTGTGACTTCACACACCTCCATTCTATGAGTTCACACACCTCCATTCTGACTTCACAAACCTCCATTCTATGACTTCACAGACTTTGAATATGTGACTTCAATCACCTCCACTCTATGACTTCACACTTCTCCATTCTATGACTTCCTACACCTCCTTTCCATGACTTCACCCACCCCCATTCTATGACTTCACACCTCCATTCTGACTTCACACACCTCCATTCTGTGACTTCACACACCTCCATTCTATGAGTTCACACACCACCATTTTGACTTCACACACCTCCATTCTATGACTTCACACACCTCCATTCTATGACTTCACACACCTTCATGCCTACTTCAGAAACATCCATTCTATGACTGCACACACCTCCATTCGATGACTTCACACACCTCCATTCTGAATTCACACAGCTCCTTTCTATGACTTCACACACCTCAATTCTGTGACTTCACACACTTCCATTCTATGACTTCACACACCTTCATTCTTACTTCACAAACATCCATTCTATGACTTCACACAACTCCATTCTATGACTTCACACACCTCCATTCTGTGACTTCACACACCTCCATTCTATGTCTTCAAACACCTCCATTGTGACTTCATACACCTCCATTCAATGAGTTCACACACCTCCATTCTAACTTCACACACCTCCATTCTATAACTTCACACTCAGCCATTCTGACTTCACACTCCTCCATTCTGCGAATTCACAAAACTCCATTCTATGATTTCACACACCTCCATACTATGACTTCACATACCTCCATCTATGACTTCACACACCTCCATTCTGAGTTCACACACCTCAATTCTGTGACTTCACACAACTCCATTCTGACTTCACACACCAATATATGACTTCACACACCTCCATTCTGTGACTTCACACACTTCCATTGTGACGACACACACCTCCATTCTATGAGTTCACACACCTCCATTCTATGACTTCACATACCTCCATTCTGACTTCACACACCTCCATTCTATGACTTCACAGACCTCGAATCTGTGACTTCACTCACCTCCATTATATGGCTTCACACTGCTCCATTCTATGACTTCCCACACCTCCTTTCTATGACTTCACCCACCTCTATTCTATGACTTCACACCTCGATTCTGACTTCAGATACCTCCATTCTGTGAATTCACACACCTCCATTCTATGACTTCAAACACCTCCATTCTCTGACTTCACACACCTCCATTCTGAGCTCACACAACTCCATTCGGTGACTTCACACACCTCCATTCTTACTTCACAAACCTCCATTCTATGACTTCACACACTTCCATTCTATGCCTTCACACACCTCCATTCTATGACTTCACACACCTCCATTCTATGACTTCAGAAACATACATTGTTACTTCACACACCTGCATTCTATGAGTTCACACACCTGCACGGTGACTTCACACACCTCCATTATCTGACTTCACACACCTCCATTCTGACTTCACACACCTCCATTCTGTCTTCAGACACCTCAATTCTGTGACTTCACACACCTCCATTCTATGATTTCACACACCTCCATTCTATGACTTCACAGACCTCCATTCTATGACTTCACACACCTCCTTTCTGAGTTCACACACATCCATTCTGTGACTTCACACACCTCCATTTTGACTTCATACACCTCCATTCTATGAGTTCACACACCTCCATTCTGACTTCACACACATCCATTCTATGACTTCACACAGCTCCATTCTGACTTCACACACCTCCATTATATGACTTCACACACCTCCATCCTATGACTTCACACACCTCCATTGTGACTTCACACAGCTCCATTCTGTGACTTCACACACCTCCATTCTGTGACTTCACACACCTCCATAATATGACTTCCCCACACCTTCAATCTATGACTTCACACACCTACATTCTATGACTTCACGCGCTTCCAATCTATGACTTCACACACCTCCATTCTATGACTTCACACACCTCCATTCTATGACTTCACACACCTGCATTCTGACTTCACACACCTCCATTCTCTGATTTCACACACCCCCATTCTATGACTTCACACAATTCCATTGTGACTTCACACACCTCCATTCTATGAGTTCATACACCTCCATTCTGACTTCACACACCTCCATTCGGTGACTTCACAGACTTTCAATATTTGACTTCACTCACCTCCACTCTTTGACTTCACACTTCTCCATTCTATGACTTCACACACCTCCTTTCCATGACTTCACCCAACCCCATTCTATGACTTCACACCTCCATTCTGACTTCACACACCTCCATTCGGTGACTTCACACACCTCCATTCTATGAGTTCACACACCTCCATTTTGACTTCACACACCTCCATTCTATGACTTCACACACCTCCATTCTACGTCTTCACACACCTCCATTGTGACTTCACACACGTCCATTCTATGAGTACACACACCTCCATTCTGACTTCACACCTCCATTTTATGACTTCACACTCCTCCATTCTGACTTCACACAGCTCCATTCTGTGAATTCACAAAATTCCAATCTATGATTTCACACACCTCCATACTGTGACTTCACACACCTCCATCTATGACTTCAAACACCTCCATTCTGACTTCACACCTCCATTCTGTGACTTCAAACACCTCCATTCTGACTTCACACACCTCCAATATATGACTTCACACACCTCCATTCTGTGACTTCCCACACTTCCATTGTGACGTCACACACCTCCATTCTATGAGTTCACACACATCCATTCTAGGACTTCACAGTCCTCAATTCTGACATCACACAGCTCCATTCTATGACTTTACAGACCTCGGATCTGTGACTTCACTCACCTCCATTCTATGACTTCACACTCCTCTATTCTATGACTTCCCACAACTCCTTTCTATGACTTCACCCACCTCTATTCTATGACTTCACACCTCCATTCTGACTTCACACACCTCCATTCTGTGACTTCACACACCTCCATTCTATGACTTCACACACCTCCATTCTATGACTTCACACACCTTCATTCTTACTTCAGAAACATCCATTCTATGACCTCACACACCTCCATTCTATGACTTCACAAATCTCCATTGTGTGACTTCCCACACCTCCATTCTGAGTTCACACATCTCCATTCTGTGACTTCACACTCCTCCCTTCTGACTTCACACACCTCCCTTCTGTAACTTCACACACCTCCATTTTGAGTTCACCCACTTCCATTCTTTGACGTCACACACCTCCATTCTGTTACTTCACACACCTCCATTCTGTGACTTCACACACCTCCATTCTATGACTTCACACACCTCCATTCTATGAATTCACACACCTCCATTCTGGGACTTCACACACCTCCATTGTATGACTTCACACACCTCTATTCTGTGACTTCACACACCTCCTTTCTGAGTTCACACAACTCCATTCTATGACTTCGCACACCTGCATTGTGACTTCACTCACCTCCATTCTATGAGTTCACACACCTGCATTGTGACTTCACACACCTCCATTCTATGACTTCACACATCTCCATTCTGACTTCACACACCTCCATGCTGTGACTTCACACACCACCATTCTGACTTCACACACCTCCATTCTTTGACTTCACACACCTCCATTCTATGACTTCACACACCTCCACTGTGACTTCACAGAACTCCATTCTGTGACTTCACACACCTCCGACTGTGACTTCACACACATCCAATCTATGACTTCACACACTTCCAATCTATGACTTCACACACCTCCATTCTCTGACTTCACACACCTCCATTCTATGACTTCACGCACTTCCATTCTGTAACTTCACACACTTCCAATGTTTGACTTCACACACCTCCATTCCATGACTTCATACACCTCCATTCTATGACTTCATACACATCCATTCTTTGACTTGACACACCTCCATTTTGACTTCACACACCTCCATTCTGTGACTTCACACACATCTATTCTTTGACTTCACACACCACAATTTTGACTTCACACAAGTCCATTCATTGACTTCACTCACCTCCATTCTCTGACTTCACACACCTCCCTTCTATGAATTCACACACCTCCATTCTGTGACTTCACACACCTCCATTGTGAGTTCACCCACTTCCATTCTATGTCTTCCCACACCTCCATACTGTGACTTCACACACCTCCATTATGTGACTTCACACACCTCCATTCTATGACTTCACACACCTCCCTTCTATGAATTCACACCCCTCCATTCTTTGACTTCACACACCTCCATTGTATGACTTCACACACCTCCATTCTGTGACTTCACACACCTACATTCTCAGTTCACACACCTCCATTCTGTGACTTCACACACCTCCATTGTATGACTTCACACCCCTCCATTCTATGACTTCACACACCACCATTCTGTGACTTCACACACCTCCATTCTATGACTTCACACACCTCCATTCTGTCACTTCACCACCTCCGTTCTGTGACTTCCCACACCTCCATTCTATGACTTCACACACGTTCATTGTGACTTCACCCACCTCAATTCTATGAGTTCACACACCTGCATTGTGACTTCACACACCTCCATTATATGACTTCACACATCTCCATTCTGACTTCACACACCTCCATTCTATGATTTCACACACCTCGTTTCTGGGTTGACACACCTGCTTTCTGTGATTTCACACACCTCCAATGTGAGTTTACAAACCTCCACTCTATGACTTCACACACCTCCATTCTTTGACATCAAAAACCACCATTCTATGACTTCACACAACTCCATTTTGACTTCACATACCTCCATTCTACGAGTTCAGACACTTCCATTCTGCCTTCAACCACCTCCGTTCTATGACTTCACTCAGCTGCCTTTTGACTTCACACACCTACATTTGTGAATTCACACACCACCATTTTGACTTCACACACCTCCATTCTGTGACTTTACACACCTCCATTCTGTGACTTCACACACCTCCATTCTGTGACTTCACACACCTCCATTCTGTGACTTCACACACCTCCATTGTTTGACTTCACACACTTCCATTCTTGGACTTCACACACCTCCATTCCAAGGCTTCACACACCTCCATTCTATGAGTTCACACACCTCCATTTTTTGAGTTCACACACCACCATTTTGACTTCACACACCTCCATTCTATGACTTCACACACTTTCATTCCTACTTCAGAAACATCCATTCTATGACTGCACACACCTCCATTCGATGACTTCATACACCTCCATTCTGAATTCACACAGCTCCATTCTATGACTTCACACACCTCCATTCTGTGACTACACACACTTCCATTCTATGACTTCACACACCTTCATTCTTACTTCACAAACATCCATTCTATGACTTCACACATCTCCATTCTATGACTTCACACACCTCCATTCTGTGACTTCACACACCTCCATTCTATGTCTTCACACACCTCCATTGTGACTTCACACACCTCCATTCTATGAGTTCACACACCTCCATTCTAACTTCACACACCTCCATTCTATGACTTCACACTCCGCCATTCTGACTTCACACACCTCCATTCTCTGATTTCACACACCTCCATTCTATGACTTCACACACCTCCATTCTGACTTCACACAACTCCATTCTCTGACTTCACACACCTCCATTCTCTGACTTCACACACCTCCATTCTATGACTTCACACACCTCCATTCTGTGACTTCACACACCTCCATTCTGGGTTCACACACTTTCATTCTGTGTCTTCACACACCTCCATTCTGTGACTTCAGACACCTCCTTCTATGACTTCACACACCTCCATTCTGTGACTTCAAAAACCACCATTCTATGACTTCACACATCTCCATTCTGACTTCACACACATCCATTCTATGACTTCACACACTTCCATTCTATAACTTCACACACCTCCATTCTGTGACTTCACACACCTCCTCTCTGAGTTCACACACTTCCATTCTGTGTCTTCACACACCTCCATTCTGTGACTTCAGACACCTCCTTCTATGACTTCACACACCTTCATTCTGTGACTTCACACACCTCCATTCTATGACTTCACACACCTAGTTTCTGAGTTGACACACCTCCCTTCTGTGATTTCACACACCTCCAATCTGAGTTCACACACCTCCATTCTATGACTTCACACTGCTCCATTCTATGACTTCCCACACCTCCTTTCTATGACTTCACCCACCTGTGTTAGATGACTTCACACCTCCATTCTGACTTCAGATACCTCCATTCTGTGACTTCACACACCTCCATTCTATGACTTCACACACCTCCATTCTATGACTTCACACACCTCCATTCTTTGACTTCACACACCTTCATTCTTACTTCAGAAACATCCATTCTATGACTTTATACACCTCCATTCTATGACTTCACACACCTTCATTCTTACTTCAGCAACGTCCATTCTATGACTTCATACACCTCCATTCTATGACTTCACAAACCTCCATTCTGTGACTTCACACACCTCCATTCTGGGTTCACACACTTCCATTCTGTGTCTTCACACACCTCCATTCTGTGACTTCAGACACCTCCTTCTATGACTTCACACACCTCCATTCTGTGACTTCAAAAACCACCATTGTATGACTTCACACATCTCCATTCTGACTTCACACACCTCCATTCTATGACTTCACACACTTCCATTCTATGACTTCACACACCTCCATTCTGTGACTTCACACACCGCCTCTCTGAGTTCACACACTTCCATTCTGTGTCTTCACACACCTCCATTCTGTGACTTCAGACACCTCCTTCTATGACTTCACACACCTTCATTCTGTGACTTCACACACCTCCATTCTATGACTTCACACACCTAGTTTCTGAGTTGACACACCTCCCTTCTGTGATTTCACACACCTCCAATCTGAGTTCACACACCTCCATTCTATGACTTCACACTGCTCCATTCTATGACTTCCCACACCTCCTTTCTATGACTTCACCCACCTGTGTTAGATGACTTCACACCTCCATTCTGACTTCAGATACCTCCATTCTGTGACTTCACACACCTCCATTCTATGACTTCACACACCTCCATTCTATGACTTCACCCACCTCCATTCTTTGACTTCACACACCTTCATTCTTACTTCAGAAACATCCATTCTATGACTTTATACACCTCCATTCTATGACTTCACACACCTTCATTCTTACTTCAGCAACGTCCATTCTATGACTTCATACACCTCCATTCTATGACTTCACAAACCTCCATTCTGTGACTTCACACACCTCCATTCTGGGTTCACACACTTCCATTCTGTGTCTTCACACACCTCCATTCTGTGACTTCAGACACCTCCTTCTATGACTTCACACACCTCCATTCTGTGACTTCAAAAACCACCATTGTATGACTTCACACATCTCCATTCTGACTTCACACACCTCCATTCTATGACTTCACACACTTCCATTCTATGACTTCACACACCTCCATTCTGTGACTTCACACACCGCCTCTCTGAGTTCACACACTTCCATTCTGTGTCTTCACACACCTCCATTCTGTGACTTCAGACACCTCCTTCTATGACTTCACACACCTTCATTCTGTGACTTCACACACCTCCATTCTATGACTTCACACACCTAGTTTCTGAGTTGACACACCTCCCTTCTGTGATTTCACACACCTCCAATCTGAGTTCACACACCTCCATTCTATGACTTCACACTGCTCCATTCTATGACTTCCCACACCTCCTTTCTATGACTTCACCCACCTGTGTTAGATGACTTCACACCTCCATTCTGACTTCAGATACCTCCATTCTGTGACTTCACACACCTCCATTCTATGACTTCACACACCTTCATTCCCACTTCAGAAACATCCATTCTATGACCTCACAAAACTCCATTCTATGACTTCACAAACCTCCATTCTGTGAATTCACACACATCCATTCTGAGTTCACACAACTCCATTCGGTGACTTCACACACCTCCATTCTTGCTTCACAAACCTCCATTCTATGACTTCACACACTTCCATTCTATGACTTCGCACACCTCCATTCTGTGACTTCTCACACCACCATTCTGAGTTCACACACCTCCATTCTGTGACTTCACACAGCTCCATTCCTTGACTTCACACACCTCCATTCTGTGACTTCACACACCTCCATTCCCTGACTTCACACACCTCCATTCTGTGACTTCACACACCTCCATTCTGTGACTTCACACACCTCCATTGTGACTTCACACACCTCCATTCTGTGCGTTCACATACCTCCGTTCTGACTTCAAATACCTCCATTATATGACTTGACACACCTCCATTGTGACTTCACACACCTCCATTCTATGAGTTCACACACCTCCATTCTGACTTCACAAACCTCCATTCTATGACTTCACAGACTTTGAATATGTGACTTCACTCACCTCCACTCTATGACTTCACACTTCTCCATTCTATGACTTCCTACACCTCCTTTCCATGACTTCACCCACCCCCATTCTATGACTTCACACCTCCATTCTGACTTCACACACCTCCATTCTGTGCCTTCACACACCTCCATTCTGTCACTTCACACACCTCCAATCTGACTTCACACACCTCCATTCTATGACTTCACACACCTTCATTCTTACTTCGGAAACATCCATTCTATGACTTCACACACTTCCATTCTGTGACTTCACACACCTCCATTCTATGTCTTCACACACCTCCATTGTGACTTCACACACGTCCATTCTATGACTTCAAACACCTCCATTCTGAGTTCACACACCTCCATTCTGTGACTTCACACACCTCCATTCTGACTTCACACACCTCCAATATATGACTTCACACACCTCCATTCTGTGACTTCACACACTTCCATTGTGATGTCACACACCTCCATTCTATGAGTTCACACACCTCCATTCTATGACTTCACATACCTCCATTGTGACTTCACACACCTCCATTCTATGAGTTCACACACCTCCATTCTGACTTCACAAACCTCCATTCTATGACTTCACAGACTTTGAATATGTGACTTCAATCACCTCCACTCTATGACTTCACACTTCTCCATTCTATGACTTCCTACACCTCCTTTCCATGACTTCACCCACCCCCATTCTATGACTTCACACCTCCATTCTGACTTCACACACCTCCATTCTGTGACTTCACACACCTCCATTCTATGACTTCACACACCTTCATGCCTACTTCAGAAACATCCATTCTATGACTGCACACACCTCCATTCGATGACTTCACACACCTCCATTCTGAATTCACACAGCTCCTTTCTATGACTTCACACACCTCAATTCTGTGACTTCACACACTTCCATTCTATGACTTCACACACCTTCATTCTTACTTCACAAACATCCATTCTATGACTTCACACAACTCCATTCTATGACTTCACACACCTCCATTCTGTGACTTCACACACCTCCATTCTATGTCTTCAAACACCTCCATTGTGACTTCATACACCTCCATTCAATGAGTTCACACACCTCCATTCTAACTTCACACACCTCCATTCTATAACTTCACACTCAGCCATTCTGACTTCACACTCCTCCATTCTGCGAATTCACAAAACTCCATTCTATGATTTCACACACCTCCATACTATGACTTCACACACCTCCATCTATGACTTCACACACCTCCATTCTGAGTTCACACACCTCAATTCTGTGACTTCACACAACTCCATTCTGACTTCACACACCAATATATGACTTCACACACCTCCATTCTGTGACTTCACACACTTCCATTGTGACGACACACACCTCCATTCTATGAGTTCACACACCTCCATTCTATGACTTCACATACCTCCATTCTGACTTCACACACCTCCATTCTATGACTTCACAGACCTCGAATCTGTGACTTCACTCACCTCCATTATATGGCTTCACACTGCTCCATTCTATGACTTCCCACACCTCCTTTCTATGACTTCACCCACCTCTATTCTATGACTTCACACCTCGATTCTGACTTCAGATACCTCCATTCTGTGAATTCACACACCTCCATTCTATGACTTCAAACACCTCCATTCTCTGACTTCACACACCTCCATTCTGAGCTCACACAACTCCATTCGGTGACTTCACACACCTCCATTCTTACTTCACAAACCTCCATTCTATGACTTCACACACTTCCATTCTATGCCTTCACACACCTCCATTCTATGACTTCACACACCTCCATTCTATGACTTCAGAAACATACATTGTTACTTCACACACCTGCATTCTATGAGTTCACACACCTGCACGGTGACTTCACACACCTCCATTATCTGACTTCACACACCTCCATTCTGACTTCACACACCTCCATTCTGTCTTCAGACACCTCAATTCTGTGACTTCACACACCTCCATTCTATGATTTCACACACCTCCATTCTATGACTTCACAGACCTCCATTCTATGACTTCACACACCTCCTTTCTGAGTTCACACACATCCATTCTGTGACTTCACACACCTCCATTTTGACTTCATACACCTCCATTCTATGAGTTCACACACCTCCATTCTGACTTCACACACATCCATTCTATGACTTCACACAGCTCCATTCTGACTTCACACACCTCCATTATATGACTTCGCACACCTCTATTCTGACTTCACACACCTGCATTCTGTGACTTCACACACCTCCATTCTATGACTTCACAAACCTCCATTCTGTGACTTCACACACCTCCACTCTGTGACTTTACACACCTCCATTCTGTGACTTCACACACCTCCATTTTGTGATTTCACACACAATCCATTCTATGACTTCACAAACCTCCATTCTTTGATTTCACACACCTCCATCCTATGACTTCACACACCTCCATTGTGACTTCACACAGCTCCATTCTGTGACTTCACACACCTCCATTCTGTGACTTCACACACCTCCATAATATGACTTCCCCACACCTTCAATCTATGACTTCACACACCTATATTCTATGACTTCACGCGCTTCCAATCTATGACTTCACACACCTCCATTCTATGACTTCACACACCTCCATTCTATGACTTCACACACCTGCATTCTGACTTCACACACCTCCATTCTCTGATTTCACACACCCCCATTCTATGACTTCACACAATTCCATTGTGACTTCACACACCTCCATTCTATGAGTTCATACACCTCCATTCTGACTTCACACACCTCCATTCGGTGACTTCACAGACTTTCAATATGTGACTTCACTCACCTCCACTCTTTGACTTCACACTTCTCCATTCTATGACTTCACACACCTCCTTTCCATGACTTCACCCAACCCCATTCTATGACTTCACACCTCCATTCTGACTTCACACACCTCCATTCGGTGACTTCACACACCTCCATTCTATGAGTTCACACACCTCCATTTTGACTTCACACACCTCCATTCTATGACTTCACACACCTCCATTCTACGTCTTCACACACCTCCATTGTGACTTCACACACGTCCATTCTATGAGTACACACACCTCCATTCTGACTTCACACCTCCATTTTATGACTTCACACTCCTCCATTCTGACTTCACACAGCTCCATTCTGTGAATTCACAAAATTCCAATCTATGATTTCACACACCTCCATACTGTGACTTCACACACCTCCATCTATGACTTCAAACACCTCCATTCTGACTTCACACACCTCCAATATATGACTTCACACACCTCCATTCTGTGACTTCCCACACTTCCATTGTGACGTCACACACCTCCATTCTATGAGTTCACACACATCCATTCTAGGACTTCACAGTCCTCAATTCTGACATCACACAGCTCCATTCTATGACTTCACAGACCTCGGATCTGTGACTTCACTCACCTCCATTCTATGACTTCACACTCCTCTATTCTATGACTTCCCACAACTCCTTTCTATGACTTCACCCACCTCTATTCTATGACTTCACACCTCCATTCTTACTTCACACACCTCCATTCTGTGACTTCACACACCTCCATTCTATGACTTCACACACCTCCATTCTATGACTTCACACACCTTCATTCTTACTTCAGAAACATCCATTCTATGACCTCACACACCTCCATTCTATGACTTCACAAATCTCCATTGTGTGACTTCCCACACCTCCATTCTGAGTTCACACATCTCCATTCTGTGACTTCACACTCCTCCCTTCTGACTTCACACACCTCCCTTCTGTAACTTCACACACCTCCATTTTGAGTTCACCCACTTCCATTCTTTGACGTCACACACCTCCATTCTGTTACTTCACACACCTCCATTCTGTGACTTCACACACCTCCATTCTATGACTTCACACACCTCCATTCTATGAATTCACACACCTCCATTCTGGGACTTCACACACCTCCATTGTATGACTTCACACACCTCTATTCTGTGACTTCACACACCTCCTTTCTGAGTTCACACAACTCCATTCTATGACTTCGCACACCTGCATTGTGACTTCACTCACCTCCATTCTATGAGTTCACACACCTGCATTGTGACTTCACACACCTCCATTCTATGACTTCACAGACTTTGAATATGTGACTTCAATCACCTCCACTCTATGACTTCACACTTCTCCATTCTATGACTTCCTACACCTCCTTTCCATGACTTCACCCACCCCCATTCTATGACTTCACACCTCCATTCTGACTTCACACACCTCCATTCTGTGACTTCACACACCTCCATTCTATGACTTCACACACCTTCATGCCTACTTCAGAAACATCCATTCTATGACTGCACACACCTCCATTCGATGACTTCACACACCTCCATTCTGAATTCACACAGCTCCTTTCTATGACTTCACACACCTCAATTCTGTGACTTCACACACTTCCATTCTATGACTTCACACACCTTCATTCTTACTTCACAAACATCCATTCTATGACTTCACACAACTCCATTCTATGACTTCACACACCTCCATTCTGTGACTTCACACACCTCCATTCTATGTCTTCAAACACCTCCATTGTGACTTCATACACCTCCATTCAATGAGTTCACACACCTCCATTCTAACTTCACACACCTCCATTCTATAACTTCACACTCAGCCATTCTGACTTCACACTCCTCCATTCTGCGAATTCACAAAACTCCATTCTATGATTTCACACACCTCCATACTATGACTTCACACACCTCCATCTATGACTTCACACACCTCCATTCTGAGTTCACACACCTCAATTCTGTGACTTCACACAACTCCATTCTGACTTCACACACCAATATATGACTTCACACACCTCCATTCTGTGACTTCACACACTTCCATTGTGACGACACACACCTCCATTCTATGAGTTCACACACCTCCATTCTATGACTTCACATACCTCCATTCTGACTTCACACACCTCCATTCTATGACTTCACAGACCTCGAATCTGTGACTTCACTCACCTCCATTATATGGCTTCACACTGCTCCATTCTATGACTTCCCACACCTCCTTTCTATGACTTCACCCACCTCTATTCTATGACTTCACACCTCGATTCTGACTTCAGATACCTCCATTCTGTGAATTCACACACCTCCATTCTATGACTTCAAACACCTCCATTCTCTGACTTCACACACCTCCATTCTGAGCTCACACAACTCCATTCGGTGACTTCACACACCTCCATTCTTACTTCACAAACCTCCATTCTATGACTTCACACACTTCCATTCTATGCCTTCACACACCTCCATTCTATGACTTCACACACCTCCATTCTATGACTTCAGAAACATACATTGTTACTTCACACACCTGCATTCTATGAGTTCACACACCTGCACGGTGACTTCACACACCTCCATTATCTGACTTCACACACCTCCATTCTGACTTCACACACCTCCATTCTGTCTTCAGACACCTCAATTCTGTGACTTCACACACCTCCATTCTATGATTTCACACACCTCCATTCTATGACTTCACAGACCTCCATTCTATGACTTCACACACCTCCTTTCTGAGTTCACACACATCCATTCTGTGACTTCACACACCTCCATTTTGACTTCATACACCTCCATTCTATGAGTTCACACACCTCCATTCTGACTTCACACACATCCATTCTATGACTTCACACAGCTCCATTCTGACTTCACACACCTCCATTATATGACTTCGCACACCTCTATTCTGACTTCACACACCTGCATTCTGTGACTTCACACACCTCCATTCTATGACTTCACAAACCTCCATTCTGTGACTTCACACACCTCCACTCTGTGACTTTACACACCTCCATTCTGTGACTTCACACACCTCCATTTTGTGATTTCACACACAATCCATTCTATGACTTCACAAACCTCCATTCTTTGATTTCACACACCTCCATCCTATGACTTCACACACCTCCATTGTGACTTCACACAGCTCCATTCTGTGACTTCACACACCTCCATTCTGTGACTTCACACACCTCCATAATATGACTTCCCCACACCTTCAATCTATGACTTCACACACCTACATTCTATGACTTCACGCGCTTCCAATCTATGACTTCACACACCTCCATTCTATGACTTCACACACCTCCATTCTATGACTTCACACACCTGCATTCTGACTTCACACACCTCCATTCTCTGATTTCACACACCCCCATTCTATGACTTCACACAATTCCATTGTGACTTCACACACCTCCATTCTATGAGTTCATACACCTCCATTCTGACTTCACACACCTCCATTCGGTGACTTCACAGACTTTCAATATGTGACTTCACTCACCTCCACTCTTTGACTTCACACTTCTCCATTCTATGACTTCACACACCTCCTTTCCATGACTTCACCCAACCCCATTCTATGACTTCACACCTCCATTCTGACTTCACACACCTCCATTCGGTGACTTCACACACCTCCATTCTATGAGTTCACACACCTCCATTTTGACTTCACACACCTCCATTCTATGACTTCACACACCTCCATTCTACGTCTTCACACACCTCCATTGTGACTTCACACACGTCCATTCTATGAGTACACACACCTCCATTCTGACTTCACACCTCCATTTTATGACTTCACACTCCTCCATTCTGACTTCACACAGCTCCATTCTGTGAATTCACAAAATTCCAATCTATGATTTCACACACCTCCATACTGTGACTTCACACACCTCCATCTATGACTTCAAACACCTCCATTCTGACTTCACACACCTCCAATATATGACTTCACACACCTCCATTCTGTGACTTCCCACACTTCCATTGTGACGTCACACACCTCCATTCTATGAGTTCACACACATCCATTCTAGGACTTCACAGTCCTCAATTCTGACATCACACAGCTCCATTCTATGACTTCACAGACCTCGGATCTGTGACTTCACTCACCTCCATTCTATGACTTCACACTCCTCTATTCTATGACTTCCCACAACTCCTTTCTATGACTTCACCCACCTCTATTCTATGACTTCACACCTCCATTCTTACTTCACACACCTCCATTCTGTGACTTCACACACCTCCATTCTATGACTTCACACACCTCCATTCTATGACTTCACACACCTTCATTCTTACTTCAGAAACATCCATTCTATGACCTCACACACCTCCATTCTATGACTTCACAAATCTCCATTGTGTGACTTCCCACACCTCCATTCTGAGTTCACACATCTCCATTCTGTGACTTCACACTCCTCCCTTCTGACTTCACACACCTCCCTTCTGTAACTTCACACACCTCCATTTTGAGTTCACCCACTTCCATTCTTTGACGTCACACACCTCCATTCTGTTACTTCACACACCTCCATTCTGTGACTTCACACACCTCCATTCTATGACTTCACACACCTCCATTCTATGAATTCACACACCTCCATTCTGGGACTTCACACACCTCCATTGTATGACTTCACACACCTCTATTCTGTGACTTCACACACCTCCTTTCTGAGTTCACACAACTCCATTCTATGACTTCGCACACCTGCATTGTGACTTCACTCACCTCCATTCTATGAGTTCACACACCTGCATTGTGACTTCACACACCTCCATTCTATGACTTCACACATCTCCATTCTGACTTCACACACCTCCATGCTGTGACTTCACACACCACCATTCTGACTTCACACACCTCCATTCTTTGACTTCACACACCTCCATTCTATGACTTCACACACCTCCACTGTGACTTCACAGAACTCCATTCTGTGACTTCACACACCTCCGACTGTGACTTCACACACATCCAATCTATGACTTCACACACTTCCAATCTATGACTTCACACACCTCCATTCTCTGACTTCACACACCTCCATTCTATGACTTCACGCACCTCCATTCTGTAACTTCACACACTTCCAATGTTTGACTTCACACACCTCCATTCCATGACTTCATACACCTCCATTCTATGACTTCATACACATCCATTCTTTGACTTGACACACCTCCATTTTGACTTCACACACCTCCATTCTGTGACTTCACACACATCTATTCTTTGACTTCACACACCACAATTTTGACTTCACACAAGTCCATTCATTGACTTCACTCACCTCCATTCTCTGACTTCACACACCTCCCTTCTATGAATTCACACACCTCCATTCTGTGACTTCACACACCTCCATTGTGAGTTCACCCACTTCCATTCTATGTCTTCCCACACCTCCATAGTGTGACTTCACACACCTCCATTATGTGACTTCACACACCTCCATTCTATGACTTCATACACCTCCCTTCTATGAATTCACACCCCTCCATTCTTTGACTTCACACACCTCCATTGTATGACTTCACACACCTCCATTCTGTGACTTCACACACCTACATTCTCAGTTCACACACCTCCATTCTGTGACTTCACACACCTCCATTGTATGACTTCACACCCCTCCATTCTATGACTTCACACACCACCATTCTGTGACTTCACACACCTCCATTCTATGACTTCACACACCTCCATTCTGTCACTTCACCACCTCCGTTCTGTGACTTCCCACACCTCCATTCTATGACTTCACACACGTTCATTGTGACTTAACCCACCTCAATTCTATGAGTTCACACACCTGCATTGTGACTTCACACACCTCCATTATATGACTTCACACATCTCCATTCTGACTTCACACACCTCCATTCTATGATTTCACACACCTCGTTTCTGGGTTGACACACCTGCTTTCTGTGATTTCACACACCTCCAATGTGAGTTTACAAACCTCCACTCTATGACTTCACACACCTCCATTCTTTGACATCAAAAACCACCATTCTATGACTTCACACAACTCCATTTTGACTTCACATACCTCCATTCTACGAGTTCAGACACTTCCATTCTGCCTTCAACCACCTCCGTTCTATGACTTCACTCAGCTGCCTTTTGACTTCACACACCTCCATTTGTGAATTCACACACCACCATTTTGACTTCACACACCTCCATTCTGTGACTTTACACACCTCCATTCTGTGACTTCACACACCTCCATTCTGTGACTTCACACACCTCCATTCTGTGACTTCACACACCTCCATTGTTTGACTTCACACACTTCCATTCTTGGACTTCACACACCTCCATTCCAAGGCTTCACACACCTCCATTCTATGAGTTCACACACCTCCATTTTTTGAGTTCACACACCACCATTTTGACTTCACACACCTCCATTCTATGACTTCACACACTTTCATTCCTACTTCAGAAACATCCATTCTATGACTGCACACACCTCCATTCGATGACTTCATACACCTCCATTCTGAATTCACACAGCTCCATTCTATGACTTCACACACCTCCATTCTGTGACTACACACACTTCCATTCTATGACTTCACACACCTTCATTCTTACTTCACAAACATCCATTCTATGACTTCACACATCTCCATTCTATGACTTCACACACCTCCATTCTGTGACTTCACACACCTCCATTCTATGTCTTCACACACCTCCATTGTGACTTCACACACCTCCATTCTATGAGTTCACACACCTCCATTCTAACTTCACACACCTCCATTCTATGACTTCACACTCCGCCATTCTGACTTCACACACCTCCATTCTCTGATTTCACACACCTCCATTCTATGACTTCACACACCTCCATTCTGTCTTCACACAACTCCATTCTCTGACTTCACACACCTCCATTCTCTGACTTCACACACCTCCATTCTATGACTTCACACACCTCCATTCTGTGACTTCACACACCTCCATTCTGGGTTCACACACTTTCATTCTGTGTCTTCACACACCTCCATTCTGTGACTTCAGACACCTCCTTCTATGACTTCACACACCTCCATTCTGTGACTTCAAAAACCACCATTCTATGACTTCACACATCTCCATTCTGACTTCACACACATCCATTCTATGACTTCACACACTTCCATTCTATAACTTCACACACCTCCATTCTGTGACTTCACACACCTCCTCTCTGAGTTCACACACTTCCATTCTGTGTCTTCACACACCTCCATTCTGTGACTTCAGACACCTCCTTCTATGACTTCACACACCTTCATTCTGTGACTTCACACACCTCCATTCTATGACTTCACACACCTAGTTTCTGAGTTGACACACCTCCCTTCTGTGATTTCACACACCTCCAATCTGAGTTCACACACCTCCATTCTATGACTTCACACTGCTCCATTCTATGACTTCCCACACCTCCTTTCTATGACTTCACCCACCTGTGTTAGATGACTTCACACCTCCATTCTGACTTCAGATACCTCCATTCTGTGACTTCACACACCTCCATTCTATGACTTCACACACCTCCATTCTATGACTTCACACACCTCCATTCTTTGACTTCACACACCTTCATTCTTACTTCAGAAACATCCATTCTATGACTTTATACACCTCCATTCTATGACTTCACACACCTTCATTCTTACTTCAGCAACGTCCATTCTATGACTTCATACACCTCCATTCTATGACTTCACACACCTCCATTCTGTGACTTCACACACCTCCATTCTGGGTTCACACACTTCCATTCTGTGTCTTCACACACCTCCATTCTGTGACTTCAGACACCTCCTTCTATGACTTCACACACCTCCATTCTGTGACTTCAAAAACCACCATTGTATGACTTCACACATCTCCATTCTGACTTCACACACCTCCATTCTATGACTTCACACACTTCCATTCTATGACTTCACACACCTCCATTCTGTGACTTCACACACCGCCTCTCTGAGTTCACACACTTCCATTCTGTGTCTTCACACACCTCCATTCTGTGACTTCAGACACCTCCTTCTATGACTTCACACACCTTCATTCTGTGACTTCACACACCTCCATTCTATGACTTCACACACCTAGTTTCTGAGTTGACACACCTCCCTTCTGTGATTTCACACACCTCCAATCTGAGTTCTCACACCTCCATTCTATGACTTCACACTGCTCCATTCTATGACTTCCCACACCTCCTTTCTATGACTTCACCCACCTGTGTTAGATGACTTCACACCTCCATTCTGACTTCAGATACCTCCATTCTGTGACTTCACACACCTCCATTCTATGACTTCACACACCTCCATTCTATGACTTCACACACCTCCATTCTTTGACTTCACACACCTTCATTCTTACTTCAGAAACATCCATTCTATGACTTTATACACCTCCATTCTATGACTTCACACACCTTCATTCTTACTTCAGCAACGTCCATTCTATGACTTCATACACCTCCATTCTATGACTTCACAAACCTCCATTCTGTGACTTCACACACCTCCATTCTGGGTTCACACACTTCCATTCTGTGTCTTCACACACCTCCATTCTGTGACTTCAGACACCTCCTTCTATGACTTCACACACCTCCATTCTGTGACTTCAAAAACCACCATTGTATGACTTCACACATCTCCATTCTGACTTCACACACCTCCATTCTATGACTTCACACACTTCCATTCTATGACTTCACACACCTCCATTCTGTGACTTCACACACCGCCTCTCTGAGTTCACACACTTCCATTCTGTGTCTTCACACACCTCCATTCTGTGACTTCAGACACCTCCTTCTATGACTTCACACACCTTCATTCTGTGACTTCACACACCTCCATTCTATGACTTCACACACCTAGTTTCTGAGTTGACACACCTCCCTTCTGTGATTTCACACACCTCCAATCTGAGTTCACACACCTCCATTCTATGACTTCACACTGCTCCATTCTATGACTTCCCACACCTCCTTTCTATGACTTCACCCACCTGTGTTAGATGACTTCACACCTCCATTCTGACTTCAGATACCTCCATTCTGTGACTTCACACACCTCCATTCTATGACTTCACACACCTTCATTCCCACTTCAGAAACATCCATTCTATGACCTCACAAAACTCCATTCTATGACTTCACAAACCTCCATTCTGTGAATTCACACACATCCGTTCTGAGTTCACACAACTCCATTCGGTGACTTCACACACCTCCATTCTTGCTTCACAAACCTCCATTCTATGACTTCACACACTTCCATTCTATGACTTCGCACACCTCCATTCTGTGACTTCTCACACCACCATTCTGAGTTCACACACCTCCATTCTGTGACTTCACACAGCTCCATTCCTTGACTTCACACACCTCCATTCTGTGACTTCACACACCTCCATTCCCTGACTTCACACACCTCCATTCTGTGACTTCACACACCTCCATTCTGTGACTTCACACACCTCCATTGTGACTTCACACACCTCCATTCTGTGCGTTCACATACCTCCGTTCTGACTTCAAATACCTCCATTATATGACTTGACACACCTCCATTGTGACTTCACACACCTCCATTCTATGAGTTCACACACCTCCATTCTGACTTCACAAACCTCCATTCTATGACTTCACAGACTTTGAATATGTGACTTCACTCACCTCCACTCTATGACTTCACACTTCTCCATTCTATGACTTCCTACACCTCCTTTCCATGACTTCACCCACCCCCATTCTATGACTTCACACCTCCATTCTGACTTCACACACCTCCATTCTGTGACTTCACACACCTCCATTCTGTCACTTCACACACCTCCAATCTGACTTCACACACCTCCATTCTATGACTTCACACACCTTCATTCTTACTTCGGAAACATCCATTCTATGACTTCACACACTTCCATTCTGTGACCTCACACACCTCCATTCTATGTCTTCACACACCTCCATTGTGACTTCACACACGTCCATTCTATGACTTCAAACACCTCCATTCTGAGTTCACACACCTCCATTCTGTGACTTCACACACCTCCATTCTGACTTCACACACCTCCAATATATGACTTCACACACCTCCATTCTGTGACTTCACACACTTCCATTGTGATGTCACACACCTCCATTCTATGAGTTCACACACCTCCATTCTATGACTTCACATACCTCCATTGTGACTTCACACACCTCCATTCTATGAGTTCACACACCTCCATTCTGACTTCACAAACCTCCATTCTATGACTTCACAGACTTTGAATATGTGACTTCAATCACCTCCACTCTATGACTTCACACTTCTCCATTCTATGACTTCCTACACCTCCTTTCCATGACTTTACCCACCCCCATTCTATGACTTCACACCTCCATTCTGACTTCACACACCTCCATTCTGTGACTTCACACACCTCCATTCTATGAGTTCACACACCACCATTTTGACTTCACACACCTCCATTCTATGACTTCACACACCTCCATTCTATGACTTCACACACCTTCATGCCTACTTCAGAAACATCCATTCTATGACTGCACACACCTCCATTCGATGACTTCACACACCTCCATTCTGAATTCACACAGCTCCTTTCTATGACTTCACACACCTCAATTCTGTGACTTCACACACTTCCATTCTATGACTTCACACACCTTCATTCTTACTTCACAAACATCCATTCTATGACTTCACACAACTCCATTCTATGACTTCACACACCTCCATTCTGTGACTTCACACACCTCCATTCTATGTCTTCAAACACCTCCATTGTGACTTCATACACCTCCATTCAATGAGTTCACACACCTCCATTCTAACTTCACACACCTCCATTCTATAACTTCACACTCAGCCATTCTGACTTCACACTCCTCCATTCTGCGAATTCACAAAACTCCATTCTATGATTTCACACACCTCCATACTATGACTTCACACACCTCCATCTATGACTTCACACACCTCCATTCTGAGTTCACACACCTCAATTCTGTGACTTCACACAACTCCATTCTGACTTCACACACCAATATATGACTTCACACACCTCCATTCTGTGACTTCACACACTTCCATTGTGACGACACACACCTCCATTCTATGAGTTCACACACCTCCATTCTATGACTTCACATACCTCCATTCTGACTTCACACACCTCCATTCTATGACTTCACAGACCTCGAATCTGTGACTTCACTCACCTCCATTATATGGCTTCACACTGCTCCATTCTATGACTTCCCACACCTCCTTTCTATGACTTCACCCACCTCTATTCTATGACTTCACACCTCGATTCTGACTTCAGATACCTCCATTCTGTGAATTCACACACCTCCATTCTATGACTTCAAACACCTCCATTCTCTGACTTCACACACCTCCATTCTGAGCTCACACAACTCCATTCGGTGACTTCACACACCTCCATTCTTACTTCACAAACCTCCATTCTATGACTTCACACACTTCCATTCTATGCCTTCACACACCTCCATTCTATGACTTCACACACCTCCATTCTATGACTTCAGAAACATACATTGTTACTTCACACACCTGCATTCTATGAGTTCACACACCTGCACGGTGACTTCACACACCTCCATTATCTGACTTCACACACCTCCATTCTGACTTCACACACCTCCATTCTGTCTTCAGACACCTCAATTCTGTGACTTCACACACCTCCATTCTATGATTTCACACACCTCCATTCTATGACTTCACAGACCTCCATTCTATGACTTCACACACCTCCTTTCTGAGTTCACACACATCCATTCTGTGACTTCACACACCTCCATTTTGACTTCATACACCTCCATTCTATGAGTTCACACACCTCCATTCTGACTTCACACACATCCATTCTATGACTTCACACAGCTCCATTCTGACTTCACACACCTCCATTATATGACTTCGCACACCTCTATTCTGACTTCACACACCTGCATTCTGTGACTTCACACACCTCCATTCTATGACTTCACAAACCTCCATTCTGTGACTTCACACACCTCCACTCTGTGACTTTACACACCTCCATTCTGTGACTTCACACACCTCCATTTTGTGATTTCACACACAATCCATTCTATGACTTCACAAACCTCCATTCTTTGATTTCACACACCTCCATCCTATGACTTCACACACCTCCATTGTGACTTCACACAGCTCCATTCTGTGACTTCACACACCTCCATTCTGTGACTTCACACACCTCCATAATATGACTTCCCCACACCTTCAATCTATGACTTCACACACCTACATTCTATGACTTCACGCGCTTCCAATCTATGACTTCACACACCTCCATTCTATGACTTCACACACCTCCATTCTATGACTTCACACACCTGCATTCTGACTTCACACACCTCCATTCTCTGATTTCACACACCCCCATTCTATGACTTCACACAATTCCATTGTGACTTCACACACCTCCATTCTATGAGTTCATACACCTCCATTCTGACTTCACACACCTCCATTCGGTGACTTCACAGACTTTCAATATGTGACTTCACTCACCTCCACTCTTTGACTTCACACTTCTCCATTCTATGACTTCACACACCTCCTTTCCATGACTTCACCCAACCCCATTCTATGACTTCACACCTCCATTCTGACTTCACACACCTCCATTCGGTGACTTCACACACCTCCATTCTATGAGTTCACACACCTCCATTTTGACTTCACACACCTCCATTCTATGACTTCACACACCTCCATTCTACGTCTTCACACACCTCCATTGTGACTTCACACACGTCCATTCTATGAGTACACACACCTCCATTCTGACTTCACACCTCCATTTTATGACTTCACACTCCTCCATTCTGACTTCACACAGCTCCATTCTGTGAATTCACAAAATTCCAATCTATGATTTCACACACCTCCATACTGTGACTTCACACACCTCCATCTATGACTTCAAACACCTCCATTCTGACTTCACACACCTCCAATATATGACTTCACACACCTCCATTCTGTGACTTCCCACACTTCCATTGTGACGTCACACACCTCCATTCTATGAGTTCACACACATCCATTCTAGGACTTCACAGTCCTCAATTCTGACATCACACAGCTCCATTCTATGACTTCACAGACCTCGGATCTGTGACTTCACTCACCTCCATTCTATGACTTCACACTCCTCTATTCTATGACTTCCCACAACTCCTTTCTATGACTTCACCCACCTCTATTCTATGACTTCACACCTCCATTCTGACTTCACACACCTCCATTCTGTGACTTCACACACCTCCATTCTATGACTTCACACACCTCCATTCTATGACTTCACACACCTTCATTCTTACTTCAGAAACATCCATTCTATGACCTCACACACCTCCATTCTATGACTTCACAAATCTCCATTGTGTGACTTCCCACACCTCCATTCTGAGTTCACACATCTCCATTCTGTGACTTCACACTCCTCCCTTCTGACTTCACACACCTCCCTTCTGTAACTTCACACACCTCCATTTTGAGTTCACCCACTTCCATTCTTTGACGTCACACACCTCCATACTGTTACTTCACACACCTCCATTCTGTGACTTCACACACCTCCATTCTATGACTTCACACACCTCCATTCTATGAATTCACACACCTCCATTCTGGGACTTCACACACCTCCATTGTATGACTTCACACACCTCTATTCTGTGACTTCACACACCTCCTTTCTGAGTTCACACAACTCCATTCTATGACTTCGCACACCTGCATTGTGACTTCACTCACCTCCATTCTATGAGTTCACACACCTGCATTGTGACTTCACACACCTCCATTCTATGACTTCACACATCTCCATTCTGACTTCACACACCTCCATGCTGTGACTTCACACACCACCATTCTGACTTCACACACCTCCATTCTTTGACTTCACACACCTCCATTCTATGACTTCACACACCTCCACTGTGACTTCACAGAACTCCATTCTGTGACTTCACACACCTCCGACTGTGACTTCACACACATCCAATCTATGACTTCACACACTTCCAATCTATGACTTCACACACCTCCATTCTCTGACTTCACACACCTCCATTCTATGACTTCACGCACCTCCATTCTGTAACTTCACACACTTCCAATGTTTGACTTCACACACCTCCATACCATGACTTCATACACCTCCATTCTATGACTTCATACACATCCATTCTTTGACTTGACACACCTCCATTTTGACTTCACACACCTCCATTCTGTGACTTCACACACATCTATTCTTTGACTTCACACACCACAATTTTGACTTCACACAAGTCCATTCATTGACTTCACTCACCTCCATTCTCTGACTTCACACACCTCCCTTCTATGAATTCACACACATCCATTCTGTGACTTCACACACCTCCATTGTGAGTTCACCCACTTCCATTCTATGTCTTCCCACACCTCCATACTGTGACTTCACACACCTCCATTATGTGACTTCACACACCTCCATTCTATGACTTCGCACACCTCCCTTCTATGAATTCACACCCCTCCATTCTTTGACTTCACACACCTCCATTGTATGACTTCACACACCTCCATTCTGTGACTTCACACACCTACATTCTCAGTTCACACACCTCCATTCTGTGACTTCACACACCTCCATTGTATGACTTCACACCCCTCCATTCTATGACTTCACACACCACCATTCTGTGACTTCACACACCTCCATTCTATGACTTCACACACCTCCATTCTGTCACTTCACCACCTCCGTTCTGTGACTTCCCACACCTCCATTCTATGACTTCACACACGTTCATTGTGACTTCACCCACCTCAATTCTATGAGTTCACACACCTGCATTGTGACGTCACACACCTCCATTATATGACTTCACACATCTCCATTCTGACTTCACACACCTCCATTCTATGATTTCACACACCTCGTTTCTGGGTTGACACACCTGCTTTCTGTGATTTCACACACCTCCAATGTGAGTTTACAAACCTCCACTCTATGACTTCACACACCTCCATTCTTTGACATCAAAAACCACCATTCTATGACTTCACACAACTCCATTTTGACTTCACATACCTCCATTCTACGAGTTCAGACACTTCCATTCTGCCTTCAACCACCTCCGTTCTATGACTTCACTCAGCTGCCTTTTGACTTCACACACCTCCATTTGTGAATTCACACACCACCATTTTGACTTCACACACCTCCATTCTGTGACTTTACACACCTCCATTCTGTGACTTCACACACCTCCATTCTGTGACTTCACACACCTCCATTCTGTGACTTCACACACCTCCATTGTTTGACTTCACACACTTCCATTCTTGGACTTCACACACCTCCATTCCAAGGCTTCACACACCTCCATTCTATGAGTTCACACACCTCCATTTTTTGAGTTCACACACCACCATTTTGACTTCACACACCTCCATTCTATGACTTCACACACTTTCATTCCTACTTCAGAAACATCCATTCTATGACTGCACACACCTCCATTCGATGACTTCATACACCTCCATTCTGAATTCACACAGCTCCATTCTATGACTTCACACACCTCCATTCTGTGACTACACACACTTCCATTCTATGACTTCACACACCTTCATTCTTACTTCACAAACATCCATTCTATGACTTCACACATCTCCATTCTATGACTTCACACACCTCCATTCTGTGACTTCACACACCTCCATTCTATGTCTTCACACACCTCCATTGTGACTTCACACACCTCCATTCTATAAGTTCACACACCTCCATTCTAACTTCACACACCTCCATTCTATGACTTCACACTCCGCCATTCTGACTTCACACACCTCCATTCTCTGATTTCACACACCTCCATTCTATGACTTCACACACCTCCATTCTGACTTCACACAACTCCATTCTCTGACTTCACACACCTCCATTCTCTGACTTCACACACCTCCATTCTATGACTTCACACACCTCCATTCTGTGACTTCACACACTTCCATTCTGGGTTCACACACTTCCATTCTGTGTCTTCACACACCTCCATTCTGTGACTTCAGACACCTCCTTCTATGACTTCACACACCTCCATTCTGTGACTTCAAAAACCACCATTCTATGACTTCACACATCTCCATTCTGACTTCACACACATCCATTCTATGACTTCACACACTTCCATTCTATAACTTCACACACCTCCATTCTGTGACTTCACACACCTCCTCTCTGAGTTCACACACTTCCATTCTGTGTCTTCACACACCTCCATTCTGTGACTTCAGACACCTCCTTCTATGACTTCACACACCTTCATTCTGTGACTTCACACACCTCCATTCTATGACTTCACACACCTAGTTTCTGAGTTGACACACCTCCCTTCTGTGATTTCACACACCTCCAATCTGAGTTCACACACCTCCATTCTATGACTTCACACTGCTCCATTCTATGACTTCCCACACCTCCTTTCTATGACTTCACCCACCTGTGTTAGATGACTTCACACCTCCATTCTGACTTCAGATACCTCCATTCTGTGACTTCACACACCTCCATTCTATGACTTCACACACCTCCATTCTATGACTTCACACACCTCCATTCTTTGACTTCACACACCTTCATTCTTACTTCAGAAACATCCATTCTATGACTTTATACACCTCCATTCTATGACTTCACACACCTTCATTCTTACTTCAGCAACGTCCATTCTATGACTTCATACACCTCCATTCTATGACTTCACAAACCTACATTCTGTGACTTCACACACCTCCATTCTGGATTCACACACTTCCATTCTGTGTCTTCACACACCTCCATTCTGTGACTTCAGACACCTCCTTCTATGACTTCACACACCTCCATTCTGTGACTTCAAAAACCACCATTCTATGACTTCACACATCTCCATTCTGACTTCACACACCTCCATTCTATGACTTCACACACTTCCATTCTATGACTTCACACACCTCCATTCTGTGACTTCACACACCGCCTCTCTGAGTTCACACACTTCCATTCTGTGTCTTCACACACCTCCATTCTGTGACTTCAGACACCTCCTTCTATGACTTCACACACCTTCATTCTGTGACTTCACACACCTCCATTCTATGACTTCACACACCTAGTTTCTGAGTTGACACACCTCCCTTCTGTGATTTCACACACCTCCAATCTGAGTTCACACACCTCCATTCTATGACTTCACACTGCTCCATTCTATGACTTCCCACACCTCCTTTCTATGACTTCACCCACCTGTGTTAGATGACTTCACACCTCCATTCTGACTTCAGATACCTCCATTCTGTGACTTCACACACCTCCATTCTATGACTTCACACACCTTCATTCCCACTTCAGAAACATCCATTCTATGACCTCACAAAACTCCATTCTATGACTTCACAAACCTCCATTCTGTGAATTCACACACATCCATTCTGAGTTCACACAACTCCATTCGGTGACTTCACACACCTCCATTCTTGCTTCACAAACCTCCATTCTATGACTTCACACACTTCCATTCTATGACTTCGCACACCTCCATTCTGTGACTTCACACACCACCATTCTGAGTTCACACACCTCCATTCTGTGACTTCACACAGCTCCATTCCTTGACTTCACACACCTCCATTCTGTGACTTCACACACCTCCATTCCCTGACTTCACACACCTCCATTCTGTGACTTCACACACCTCCATTCTGTGACTTCACACACCTCCATTGTGACTTCACACACCTCCATTCTGTGCGTTCACATACATCCGTTCTGACTTCAAATACCTCCATTATATGACTTGACACACCTCCATTGTGACTTCACACACCTCCATTCTATGAGTTCACACACCTCCATTCTGACTTCACAAACCTCCATTCTATGACTTCACAGACTTTGAATATGTGACTTCACTCACCTCCACTCTATGACTTCACACTTCTCCATTCTATGACTTCCTACACCTCCTTTCCATGACTTCACCCACCCCCATTCTATGACTTCACACCTCCATTCTGACTTCACACACCTTCATTCTGTGACTTCACACACCTCCATTCTGTCACTTCACACACCTCCAATCTGACTTCACACACCTCCATTCTATGACTTCACACACCTTCATTCTTACTTCGGAAACATCCATTCTATGACTTCACACACTTCCATTCTGTGACTTCACACACCTCCATTCTATGTCTTCACACACCTCCATTGTGACTTCACACACGTCCATTCTATGACTTCAAACACCTCCATTCTGAGTTCACACACCTCCATTCTGTGACTTCACACACCTCCATTCTGACTTCACACACCTCCAATATATGACTTCACACACCTCCATTCTGTGACTTCACACACTTCCATTGTGATGTCACACACCTCCATTCTATGAGTTCACACACCTCCATTCTATGACTTCACATACCTCCATTCTGACTTCACACACCTCCATTCTATGACTTCACAGACCTCGAATCTGTGACTTCACTCACCTCCATTATATGACTTCACACTGCTCCATTCTATGACTTCCCACACCTCCTTTCTATGACTTCACCCACCTCTATTCTATGAATTCACACCTCGATTCTGACTTCAGATACCTCCATTCTGTGAATTCACACACCTCCATTCTATGACTTCAAACACCTCCATTCTCTGACTTCACACACCTCCATTCTGAGCTCACACAACTCCATTCGGTGACTTCACACACCTGCATTTTTACTTCACAAACCTCCATTCTATGACTTCACACACTTCCATTCTATGCCTTCACACACCTCCATTCTATGACTTCACACACCTCCATTCTATGACTTCAGAAACATACATTGTTACTTCACACACCTGCATTCTATGAGTTCACACACCTGCACGGTGACTTCACACACCTCCATTATCTGACTTCACACACCTCCATTCTGACTTCACACACCTCCATTCTGTCTTCAGACACCTCAATTCTGTGACTTCACACACCTCCATTCTATGATTTCACACACCTCCATTCTATGACTTCACAGACCTCCATTCTATGACTTCACACACCTCCTTTCTGAGTTCACACACATCCATTCTGTGACTTCACACACCTCCATTTTGACTTCATACACCTCCATTCTATGAGTTCACACACCTCCATTCTGACTTCACACACATCCATTCTATGACTTCACACAGCTCCATTCTGACTTCACACACCTCCATTATATGACTTCGCAAACCTCTATTCTGACTTCACACACCTGCATTCTGTGACTTCACACACCTCCATTCTATGACTTCACAAACCTCCATTCTGTGACTTCACACACCTCCACTCTGTGACTTTACACACCTCCATTCTGTGACTTCACACACCTCCATTTTGTGATTTCACACACAATCCATTCTATGACTTCACAAACCTCCATTCTTTGATTTCACACACCTCCATCCTATGACTTCACACACCTCCATTGTGACTTCACACAGCTCCATTCTGTGACTTCACACACCTCCATTCTGTGACTTCACACACCTCCATAATATGACTTCCCCACACCTTCAATCTATGACTTCACACACCTACATTCTATGACTTCACGCGCTTCCAATCTATGACTTCACACACCTCCATTCTATGACTTCACACACCTCCATTCTATGACTTCACACACGTGCATTCTGACTTCACACACCTCCATTCTCTGATTTCACACACCCCCATTCTATGACTTCACACAATTCCATTGTGACTTCACACACCTCCATTCTATGAGTTCATACACCTCCATTCTGACTTCACACACCTCCATTCGGTGACTTCACAGACTTTCAATATGTGACTTCACTCACCTCCACTCTTTGACTTCACACTTCTCCATTCTATGACTTCACACACCTCCTTTCCATGACTTCACCCAACCCCATTCTATGACTTCACACCTCCATTCTGACTTCACACACCTCCATTCGGTGACTTCACACACCTCCATTCTATGAGTTCACACACCTCCATTTTGACTTCACACACCTCCATTCTATGACTTCACACACCTCCATTCTACGTCTTCACACACCTCCATTGTGACTTCACACATGTCCATTCTATGAGTACACACACCTCCATTCTGACTTCACACCTCCATTTTATGACTTCACACTCCTCCATTCTGACTTCACACAGCTCCATTCTGTGAATTCACAAAATTCCAATCTATGATTTCACACACCTCCATACTGTGACTTCACACACCTCCATCTATGACTTCAAACACCTCCATTCTGACTTCACACCTCCATTCTGTGACTTCAAACACCTCCATTCTGACTTCACACACCTCCAATATATGACTTCACACACCTCCATTCTGTGACTTCCCACACTTCCATTGTGACGTCACACACCTCCATTCTATGAGTTCACACACATCCATTCTAGGACTTCACAGTCCTCAATTCTGACATCACACAGCTCCATTCTATGACTTCACAGACCTCGGATCTGTGACTTCACTCACCTCCATTCTATGACTTCACACTCCTCTATTCTATGACTTCCCACAACTCCTTTCTATGACTTCACACACCTCCTCTCTGAGTTCACACACTTCCATTCTGTGTCTTCACACACCTCCATTCTGTGACTTCAGACACCTCCTTCTATGACTTCACACACCTTCATTCTGTGACTTCACACACCTCCATTCTATGACTTCACACACCTAGTTTCTGAGTTGACACACCTCCCTTCTGTGATTTCACACACCTCCAATCTGAGTTCACACACCTCCATTCTATGACTTCACACTGCTCCATTCTATGACTTCCCACACCTCCTTTCTATGACTTCACCCACCTGTGTTAGATGACTTCACACCTCCATTCTGACTTCAGATACCTCCATTCTGTGACTTCACACACCTCCATTCTATGACTTCACACACCTCCATTCTATGACTTCACACACCTCCATTCTTTGACTTCACACACCTTCATTCTTACTTCAGAAACATCCATTCTATGACTTTATACACCTCCATTCTATGACTTCACACACCTTCATTCTTACTTCAGCAACGTCCACTCTATGACTTCATACACCTCCATTCTATGACTTCACAAACCTACATTCTGTGACTTCACACACCTCCATTCTGGGTTCACACACTTCCATTCTGTGTCTTCACACACCTCCATTCTGTGACTTCAGACACCTCCTTCTATGACTTCACACACCTCCATTCTGTGACTTCAAAAACCACCATTCTATGACTTCACACATCTCCATTCTGACTTCACACACCTCCATTCTATGACTTCACACACTTCCATTCTATGACTTCACACACCTCCATTCTGTGACTTCACACACCGCCTCTCTGAGTTCACACACTTCCATTCTGTGTCTTCACACACCTCCATTCTGTGACTTCAGACACCTCCTTCTATGACTTCACACACCTTCATTCTGTGACTTCACACACCTCCATTCTATGACTTCACACACCTAGTTTCTGAGTTGACACACCTCCCTTCTGTGATTTCACACACCTCCAATCTGAGTTCACACACCTCCATTCTATGACTTCACACTGCTCCATTCTATGACTTCCCACACCTCCTTTCTATGACTTCACCCACCTGTGTTAGATGACTTCACACCTCCATTCTGACTTCACACACCTCCAATATATGACTTCACACACCTCCATTCTGTGACTTCACACACTTCCATTGTGATGTCACACACCTCCATTCTATGAGTTCACACACCTCCATTCTATGACTTCACATACCTCCATTCTGACTTCACACACCTCCATTCTATGACTTCACAGACCTCGAATCTGTGACTTCACTCACCTCCATTATATGACTTCACACTGCTCCATTCTATGACTTCCCACACCTCCTTTCTATGACTTCACCCACCTCTATTCTATGAATTCACACCTCGATTCTGACTTCAGATACCTCCATTCTGTGAATTCACACACCTCCATTCTATGACTTCAAACACCTCCATTCTCTGACTTCACACACCTCCATTCTGAGCTCACACAACTCCATTCGGTGACTTCACACACCTGCATTTTTACTTCACAAACCTCCATTCTATGACTTCACACACTTCCATTCTATGCCTTCACACACCTCCATTCTATGACTTCACACACCTCCATTCTATGACTTCAGAAACATACATTGTTACTTCACACACCTGCATTCTATGAGTTCACACACCTGCACGGTGACTTCACACACCTCCATTATCTGACTTCACACACCTCCATTCTGACTTCACACACCTCCATTCTGTCTTCAGACACCTCAATTCTGTGACTTCACACACCTCCATTCTATGATTTCACACACCTCCATTCTATGACTTCACAGACCTCCATTCTATGACTTCACACACCTCCTTTCTGAGTTCACACACATCCATTCTGTGACTTCACACACCTCCATTTTGACTTCATACACCTCCATTCTATGAGTTCACACACCTCCATTCTGACTTCACACACATCCATTCTATGACTTCACACAGCTCCATTCTGACTTCACACACCTCCATTATATGACTTCGCAAACCTCTATTCTGACTTCACACACCTGCATTCTGTGACTTCACACACCTCCATTCTATGACTTCACAAACCTCCATTCTGTGACTTCACACACCTCCACTCTGTGACTTTACACACCTCCATTCTGTGACTTCACACACCTCCATTTTGTGATTTCACACACAATCCATTCTATGACTTCACAAACCTCCATTCTTTGATTTCACACACCTCCATCCTATGACTTCACACACCTCCATTGTGACTTCACACAGCTCCATTCTGTGACTTCACACACCTCCATTCTGTGACTTCACACACCTCCATAATATGACTTCCCCACACCTTCAATCTATGACTTCACACACCTACATTCTATGACTTCACGCGCTTCCAATCTATGACTTCACACACCTCCATTCTATGACTTCACACACCTCCATTCTATGACTTCACACACGTGCATTCTGACTTCACACACCTCCATTCTCTGATTTCACACACCCCCATTCTATGACTTCACACAATTCCATTGTGACTTCACACACCTCCATTCTATGAGTTCATACACCTCCATTCTGACTTCACACACCTCCATTCGGTGACTTCACAGACTTTCAATATGTGACTTCACTCACCTCCACTCTTTGACTTCACACTTCTCCATTCTATGACTTCACACACCTCCTTTCCATGACTTCACCCAACCCCATTCTATGACTTCACACCTCCATTCTGACTTCACACACCTCCATTCGGTGACTTCACACACCTCCATTCTATGAGTTCACACACCTCCATTTTGACTTCACACACCTCCATTCTATGACTTCACACACCTCCATTCTACGTCTTCACACACCTCCATTGTGACTTCACACATGTCCATTCTATGAGTACACACACCTCCATTCTGACTTCACACCTCCATTTTATGACTTCACACTCCTCCATTCTGACTTCACACAGCTCCATTCTGTGAATTCACAAAATTCCAATCTATGATTTCACACACCTCCATACTGTGACTTCACACACCTCCATCTATGACTTCAAACACCTCCATTCTGACTTCACACCTCCATTCTGTGACTTCAAACACCTCCATTCTGACTTCACACACCTCCAATATATGACTTCACACACCTCCATTCTGTGACTTCCCACACTTCCATTGTGACGTCACACACCTCCATTCTATGAGTTCACACACATCCATTCTAGGACTTCACAGTCCTCAATTCTGACATCACACAGCTCCATTCTATGACTTCACAGACCTCGGATCTGTGACTTCACTCACCTCCATTCTATGACTTCACACTCCTCTATTCTATGACTTCCCACAACTCCTTTCTATGACTTCACACACCTCCTCTCTGAGTTCACACACTTCCATTCTGTGTCTTCACACACCTCCATTCTGTGACTTCAGACACCTCCTTCTATGACTTCACACACCTTCATTCTGTGACTTCACACACCTCCATTCTATGACTTCACACACCTAGTTTCTGAGTTGACACACCTCCCTTCTGTGATTTCACACACCTCCAATCTGAGTTCACACACCTCCATTCTATGACTTCACACTGCTCCATTCTATGACTTCCCACACCTCCTTTCTATGACTTCACCCACCTGTGTTAGATGACTTCACACCTCCATTCTGACTTCAGATACCTCCATTCTGTGACTTCACACACCTCCATTCTATGACTTCACACACCTCCATTCTATGACTTCACACACCTCCATTCTTTGACTTCACACACCTTCATTCTTACTTCAGAAACATCCATTCTATGACTTTATACACCTCCATTCTATGACTTCACACACCTTCATTTTTACTTCAGCAACGTCCATTCTATGACTTCATACACCTCCATTCTATGACTTCACAAACCTACATTCTGTGACTTCACACACCTCCATTCTGGGTTCACACACTTCCATTCTGTGTCTTCACACACCTCCATTCTGTGACTTCAGACACCTCCTTCTATGACTTCACACACCTCCATTCTGTGACTTCAAAAACCACCATTGTATGACTTCACACATCTCCATTCTGACTTCACACACCTCCATTCTATGACTTCACACACTTCCATTCTATGACTTCACACACCTCCATTCTGTGACTTCACACACCGCCTCTCTGAGTTCACACACTTCCATTCTGTGTCTTCACACACCTCCATTCTGTGACTTCAGACACCTCCTTCTATGACTTCACACACCTTCATTCTGTGACTTCACACACCTCCATTCTATGACTTCACACACCTAGTTTCTGAGTTGACACACCTCCCTTCTGTGATTTCACACACCTCCAATCTGAGTTCACACACCTCCATTCTATGACTTCACACTGCTCCATTCTATGACTTCCCACACCTCCTTTCTATGACTTCACCCACCTGTGTTAGATGACTTCACACCTCCATTCTGACTTCAGATACCTCCATTCTGTGACTTCACACACCTCCATTCTATGACTTCACACACCTTCATTCCCACTTCAGAAACATCCATTCTATGACCTCACAAAACTCCATTCTATGACTTCACAAACCTCCATTCTGTGAATTCACACACATCCATTCTGAGTTCACACAACTCCATTCGGTGACTTCACACACCTCCATTCTTGCTTCACAAACCTCCATTCTATGACTTCACACACTTCCATTCTATGACTTCGCACACCTCCATTCTGTGACTTCTCACACCACCATTCTGAGTTCACACACCTCCATTCTGTGACTTCACACAGCTCCATTCCTTGACTTCACACACCTCCATTCTGTGACTTCACACACCTCCATTCCCTGACTTCACACACCTCCATTCTGTGACTTCACACACCTCCATTCTGTGACTTCACACACCTCCATTGTGACTTCACACACCTCCATTCTGTGCGTTCACATACCTCCGTTCTGACTTCAAATACCTCCATTATATGACTTGACACACCTCCATTGTGACTTCACACACCTCCATTCTATGAGTTCACACACCTCCATTCTGACTTCACAAACCTCCATTCTATGACTTCACAGACTTTGAATATGTGACTTCACTCACCTCCACTCTATGACTTCACACTTCTCCATTCTATGACTTCCTACACCTCCTTTCCATGACTTCACCCACCCCCATTCTATGACTTCACACCTCCATTCTGACTTCACACACCTCCATTCTGTGACTTCACACACCTCCATTCTGTCACTTCACACACCTCCAATCTGACTTCACACACCTCCATTCTATGACTTCACACACCTTCATTCTTACTTCGGAAACATCCATTCTATGACTTCACACACTTCCATTCTGTGACTTCACACACCTCCATTCTATGTCTTCACACACCTCCATTGTGACTTCACACACGTCCATTCTATGACTTCAAACACCTCCATTCTGAGTTCACACACCTCCATTCTGTGACTTCACACACCTCCATTCTGACTTCACACACCTCCAATATATGACTTCACACACCTCCATTCTGTGACTTCACACACTTCCATTGTGATGTCACACACCTCCATTCTATGAGTTCACACACCTCCATTCTATGACTTCACATACCTCCATTCTGACTTCACACACCTCCATTCTATGACTTCACAGACCTCGAATCTGTGACTTCACTCACCTCCATTATATGACTTCACACTGCTCCATTCTATGACTTCCCACACCTCCTTTCTATGACTTCACCCACCTCTATTCTATGAATTCACACCTCGATTCTGACTTCAGATACCTCCATTCTGTGAATTCACACACCTCCATTCTATGACTTCAAACACCTCCATTCTCTGACTTCACACACCTCCATTCTGAGCTCACACAACTCCATTCGGTGACTTCACACACCTGCATTTTTACTTCACAAACCTCCATTCTATGACTTCACACACTTCCATTCTATGCCTTCACACACCTCCATTCTATGACTTCACACACCTCCATTCTATGACTTCAGAAACATACATTGTTACTTCACACACCTGCATTCTATGAGTTCACACACCTGCACGGTGACTTCACACACCTCCATTATCTGACTTCACACACCTCCATTCTGACTTCACACACCTCCATTCTGTCTTCAGACACCTCAATTCTGTGACTTCACACACCTCCATTCTATGATTTCACACACCTCCATTCTATGACTTCACAGACCTCCATTCTATGACTTCACACACCTCCTTTCTGAGTTCACACACATCCATTCTGTGACTTCACACACATCCATTTTGACTTCATACACCTCCATTCTATGAGTTCACACACCTCCATTCTGACTTCACACACATCCATTCTATGACTTCACACAGCTCCATTCTGACTTCACACACCTCCATTATATGACTTCGCAAACCTCTATTCTGACTTCACACACCTGCATTCTGTGACTTCACACACCTCCATTCTATGACTTCACAAACCTCCATTCTGTGACTTCACACACCTCCACTCTGTGACTTTACACACCTCCATTCTGTGACTTCACACACCTCCATTTTGTGATTTCACACACAATCCATTCTATGACTTCACAAACCTCCATTCTTTGATTTCACACACCTCCATCCTATGACTTCACACACCTCCATTGTGACTTCACACAGCTCCATTCTGTGACTTCACACACCTCCATTCTGTGACTTCACACACCTCCATAATATGACTTCCCCACACCTTCAATCTATGACTTCACACACCTACATTCTATGACTTCACGCGCTTCCAATCTATGACTTCACACACCTCCATTCTATGACTTCACACACCTCCATTCTATGACTTCACACACGTGCATTCTGACTTCACACACCTCCATTCTCTGATTTCACACACCCCCATTCTATGACTTCACACAATTCCATTGTGACTTCACACACCTCCATTCTATGAGTTCATACACCTCCATTCTGACTTCACACACCTCCATTTGGTGACTTGACAGACTTTCAATATGTGACTTCACTCACCTCCACTCTTTGACTTCACACTTCTCCATTCTATGACTTCACACACCTCCTTTCCATGACTTCACCCAACCCCATTCTATGACTTCACACCTCCATTCTGACTTCACACACCTCCATTCGGTGACTTCACACACCTCCATTCTATGAGTTCACACACCTCCATTTTGACTTCACACACCTCCATTCTATGACTTCACACACCTCCATTCTACGTCTTCACACACCTCCATTGTGACTTCACACATGTCCATTCTATGAGTACACACACCTCCATTCTGACTTCACACCTCCATTTTATGACTTCACACTCCTCCATTCTGACTTCACACAGCTCCATTCTGTGAATTCACAAAATTCCAATCTATGATTTCACACACCTCCATACTGTGACTTCACACACCTCCATCTATGACTTCAAACACCTCCATTCTGACTTCACACCTCCATTCTGTGACTTCAAACACCTCCATTCTGACTTCACACACCTCCAATATATGACTTCACACACCTCCATTCTGTGACTTCCCACACTTCCATTGTGACGTCACACACCTCCATTCTATGAGTTCACACACATCCATTCTAGGACTTCACAGTCCTCAATTCTGACATCACACAGCTCCATTCTATGACTTCACAGACCTCGGATCTGTGACTTCACTCACCTCCATTCTATGACTTCACACTCCTCTATTCTATGACTTCCCACAACTCCTTTCTATGACTTCACCCACCTCTATTCTATGACTTCACACCTCCATTCTGACTTCACACACCTCCATTCTGTGACTTCACACACCTCCATTCTATGACTTCACACACCTCCATTCTATGACTTCACACACCTTCATTCTTACTTCAGAAACATCCATTCTATGACCTCACACACCTCCATTCTATGACTTCACAAATCTCCATTGTGTGACTTCCCACACCTCCATTCTGAGTTCACACATCTCCATTCTGTGACTTCACACTCCTCCCTTCTGACTTCACACACCTCCCTTCTGTAACTTCACACACCTCCATTTTGAGTTCACCCACTTCCATTCTTTGACGTCACACACCTCCATTCTGTTACTTCACACACCTCCATTCTGTGACTTCACACACCTCCATTCTATGACTTCACACACCTCCATTCTATGAATTCACACACCTCCATTCTGGGACTTCACACACCTCCATTGTATGACTTCACACACCTCTATTCTGTGACTTCACACACCTCCTTTCTGAGTTCACACAACTCCATTCTATGACTTCGCACACCTGCATTGTGACTTCACTCACCTCCATTCTATGAGTTCACACACCTGCATTGTGACTTCACACACCTCCATTCTATGACTTCACACATCTCCATTCTGACTTCACACACCGCCATGCTGTGACTTCACACACCACCATTCTGACTTCACACACCTCCATTCTTTGACTTCACACACCTCCATTCTATGACTTCACACACCTCCACTGTGACTTCACAGAACTCCATTCTGTGACTTCACACACCTCCGACTGTGACTTCACACACATCCAATCTATGACTTCACACACTTCCAATCTATGACTTCACACACCTCCATTGTCTGACTTCACACACCTCCGTTCTATGACTTCACGCACCTCCATTCTGTAACTTCACACACTTCCAATGTTTGACTTCACACACCTCCATTCCATGACTTCATACACCTCCATTCTATGACTTCATACACATCCATTCTTTGACTTGACACACCTCCATTTTGACTTCACACACCTCCATTCTGTGACTTCACACACATCTATTCTTTGACTTCACACACCACAATTTTGACTTCACACAAGTCCATTCATTGACTTCACTCACCTCCATTCTCTGACTTCACACACCTCCATTTTGACTTCACACACTTCCATTCTGTGACTTCACACACCTCCATTCTATGACTTCACACACCTCCCTTCTATGAATTCACACACCTCCATTCTGTGACTTCACACACCTCCATTGTATGACTTCACACACCTCCATTCTGTGACTTCACACACCTACATTCTCAGTTCACACACCTCCATTCTGTGACTTCACACACCTCCATTCTATGACTTCACACACCTTCATTCCTACTTCAGAAACATCCATTCTATGACTGTACACACCTCCATTCTATCACTTCACACACCTCCATTGTGAATTCACACAGCTCCATTCTATGACGTCACACACCTTCATTCTGTGACTTCACACACTTCCATTCTATGACTTCACACACCTTCATTCTTACTTCACAAACATCCATTCTATGACTTCACACACCTCCATTCTATGACTTCACACACCTCCATTCTGTGACTTCACACACCTCCATTCTATGTCTTCACACACCTCCATTATGATTTCACACCTCCGTTCTATGAGTTCACACACCTCCATTCAAACTTCACACACCTCCATTCTATGACTTCACACTTCGCCATTCTGACTTCACACTCCTCCATACTGTGAATTCACAAAACTCCATTCTATGACTTCACACACCTGCATTCTAATTTCACACACCTCCATTCTCTGACTTCACACACCTCCATTCTATGACTTCACACACCTCCATTCTGTAACTTCACACACTTCCCGTGTTTGACTTCACAAACCTCCATTCTATGAGTTCACATACCTCCATTCTATGACTTCACACACCTCCATTCTGACGTCACACACCTCCATTCTGACGTCACACACCTCTATTCTATGACTTCACAGACCTCGAATCTGTGACTTCACTCACCTCCACTCTATGACTTCACACTGCTCCATTCTATGACTTCCCACACCTCCTTTCTATGACTTCACCCACCTCTATTAGATGAATTCACACCTGCATTCTGACTTCAGATACCTCCAATCTTTGACTTCACACACCTCCATTCTATGACTTCACAAAACTCAATTCCATGACTTAACACACCTTCATTCTTACTTCAGAAACATCCATTCTATGACCTAACACAACTCCATTATATGCCTTCACAAACCTCCATTCTGTGAATTCACACACCTCCATTCTGGGTTCACACAACTCCATTCGGTGACTGCACACACCTCCATTCTTACTTCACACAGCTCCATTCTGTGACTTTACACACCTCCATTGTTTGACTTCACACACTTCCATTCTTGGACTTCACACACCTCCATTCCAAGGCTTCACACACCTCCATTCTATGAGTTCACACACCTCCATTTTTTGAGTTCACACACCTCCATTTTGACTTCACACACCTCCATTCTATGACTTCACACACTTTCATTCCTACTTCAGAAACATCCATTCTATGACTGCACACACCTCCATTCGATGACTTCATACACCTCCATTCTGAATTCACACAGCTCCATTCTATGACTTCACACACCTCCATTCTGTGACTACACACACTTCCATTCTATGACTTCACACACCTTCATTCTTACTTCACAAACATCCATTCTATGACTTCACACATCTCCATTCTATGACTTCACACACCTCCATTCTGTGACTTCACACACCTCCATTCTATGTCTTCACACACCTCCATTGTGACTTCACACACCTCCATTCTATGAGTTCACACACCTCCATTCTAACTTCACACACCTCCATTCTATGACTTCACACTCCGCCATTCTGACTTCACACACCTCCATTCTCTGATTTCACACACCTCCATTCTATGACTTCACACACCTCCATTCTGACTTCACACACCTCCATTCTCTGACTTCACACACCTCCATTCTCTGACTTCACACACCTCCATTCTATGACTTCACACACCTCCATTCTGTGACTTCACACACCTCCATTCTGGGTTCACACACTTCCATTCTGTGTCTTCACACACCTCCATTCTGTGACTTCAGACACCTCCTTCTATGACTTCACACACCTCCATTCTGTGACTTCAAAAACCACCATTCTATGACTTCACACATCTCCATTCTGACTTCACACACATCCATTCTATGACTTCACACACTTCCATTCTATAACTTCACACACCTCCATTCTGTGACTTCACACACCTCCTCTCTGAGTTCACACACTTCCATTCTGTGTCTTCACACACCTCCATTCTGTGACTTCAGACACCTCCTTCTATGACTTCACACACCTTCATTCTGTGACTTCACACACCTCCATTCTATGACTTCACACACCTAGTTTCTGAGTTGACACACCTCCCTTCTGTGATTTCACACACCTCCAATCTGAGTTCACACACCTCCATTCTATGACTTCACACTGCTCCATTCTATGACTTCCCACACCTCCTTTCTATGACTTCACCCACCTGTGTTAGATGACTTCACACCTCCATTCTGACTTCAGATACCTCCATTCTGTGACTTCACACACCTCCATTCTATGACTTCACACACCTCCATTCTATGACTTCACACACCTCCATTCTTTGACTTCACACACCTTCATTCTTACTTCAGAAACATCCATTCTATGACTTTATACACCTCCATTCTATGACTTCACACACCTTCATTCTTACTTCAGCAACGTCCATTCTATGACTTCATACACCTCCATTCTATGACTTCACACACCTCCATTCTGTGACTTCACACACCTCCATTCTGGGTTCACACACTTCCATTCTGTGTCTTCACACACCTCCATTCTGTGACTTCAGACACCTCCTTCTATGACTTCACACACCTCCATTCTGTGACTTCAAAAACCACCATTGTATGACTTCACACATCTCCATTCTGACTTCACACACCTCCATTCTATGACTTCACACACTTCCATTCTATGACTTCACACACCTCCATTCTGTGACTTCACACACCGCCTCTCTGAGTTCACACACTTCCATTCTGTGTCTTCACACACCTCCATTCTGTGACTTCAGACACCTCCTTCTATGACTTCACACACCTTCATTCTGTGACTTCACACACCTCCATTCTATGACTTCACACACCTAGTTTCTGAGTTGACACACCTCCCTTCTGTGATTTCACACACCTCCAATCTGAGTTCACACACCTCCATTCTATGACTTCACACTGCTCCATTCTATGACTTCCCACACCTCCTTTCTATGACTTCACCCACCTGTGTTAGATGACTTCACACCTCCATTCTGACTTCAGATACCTCCATTCTGTGACTTCACACACCTCCATTCTATGACTTCACACACCTTCATTCCCACTTCAGAAACATCCATTCTATGACCTCACAAAACTCCATTCTATGACTTCACAAACCTCCATTCTGTGAATTCACACACATCCATTCTGAGTTCACACAACTCCATTCGGTGACTTCACACACCTCCATTCTTGCTTCACAAACCTCAATTCTATGACTTCACACACTTCCATTCTATGACTTCGCACACCTCCATTCTGTGACTTCTCACACCACCATTCTGAGTTCACACACCTCCATTCTGTGACTTCACACAGCTCCATTCCTTGACTTCACACACCTCCATTCTGTGACTTCACACACCTCCATTCCCTGACTTCACACACCTCCATTCTGTGACTTCACACACCTCCATTCTGTGACTTCACACACCTCCATTGTGACTTCACACACCTCCATTCTGTGCGTTCACATACCTCCGTTCTGACTTCAAATACCTCCATTCTATGACTTCACACACCTCCATTGTGACTTCACACACCTCCATTCTATGAGTTCACACACCTCCATTCTGACTTCACAAACCTCCATTCTATGACTTCACAGACTTTGAATATGTGACTTCACTCACCTCCACTCTATGACTTCACACTTCTCCATTCTATGACTTCCTACACCTCCTTTCCATGACTTCACCCACCCCCATTCTATGACTTCACACCTCCATTCTGACTTCACACACCTCCATTCTGTGACTTCACACACCTCCATTCTGTCACTTCACACACCTCCAATCTGACTTCACACACCTCCATTCTATGACTTCACACACCTTCATTCTTACTTCGGAAACATCCATTCTATGACTTCACACACTTCCATTCTGTGACTTCACACACCTCCATTCTATGTCTTCACACACCTCCATTGTGACTTCACACACGTCCATTCTATGACTTCAAACACCTCCATTCTGAGTTCACACACCTCCATTCTGTGACTTCACACACCTCCATTCTGACTTCACACACCTCCAATATATGACTTCACACACCTCCATTCTGTGACTTCACACACTTCCATTGTGATGTCACACACCTCCATTCTATGAGTTCACACACGTCCATTCTAGGACTTCACACTCCTCAATTCTGGCATCACAGCTCCATTCTATGACTTCACAGACCTCGAATCTGTGACTTCACTCACCTCCATTCTATGACTTCACACACCTCTATTCTATGACTTCCCACAACTCCTTTCTATGACTTCACCCACCTCTATTCTATGACTTCACACCTCCATTCTCACGTCACACACCTCCATTCTATGACTTCACACACCTCCATTCTATGACTTCACACACCTCCATTCTATGACTTCACACACCTTCATTCTTACTTCAGAAACATCCATTCTATGACCTCACACACCTCCATTCTATGACTTCACAAACCTCCATTCTGTGACTTCCCACACCTCCATTCTGAGTTCACACATCTCTATTCTGTGACTTCACACACCTCCCTTCCGACTTCACACACCTCCCTTCTGGCACTTCACACACCTCCATTGTGAGTTCACCCAATCCATTCTGTGACTTCACACACCTCCATTCTATGACTTCACACACCTCCCTTCTATGAATTCACACACCGCCATTCTGTGACTTCACACACCTCCATTTTGAGTTCACCCACTTTCATTCTGTGACTTCACACACCTCCATTCTATGACTTCAAATACCTCATTTCTGAGTTGACACACCTCCATTTTGTGACTTCACATACCTCTAATCTAACTTCACACACCTCCATTCTATGACTTCACACACCTCCATTCTGTGACTTCAAAAACCACCATTCTATGAGTTCACACAGCTCCATTCTGACTTCACACACCTCCATTCTATGACTTCGCACACCTGTATTCTCACTTCACACATCTCCATTCTGTGACTTCACATTCCTCCATTCTTTGACTTCACACCCCTCCATCTGTGCCTTCACACACCTCCACTCTGTGACTTTACAGACCTCCATTCTATGACTTCACACACCTCCATTCTAAGACTTCACACACCTCCATTCTATGACTTCACACACTTCCATTGTTTGACATCATACACCTCCATACTTTGACTTCACACACGTCCGTTCCATGAATTCACACACCTCCATTCTATGAGTTCATGCACCTCCATTCTATGAGTTCACACACCTTCATTCTTACTTCAGCAACATCCTTTCTATGACTTCTGACACCTCCATTCTATGACTTCACACACCTTCATTCTTACTTCAGCAACATCCATTCTATGACTTCATACACCTCCATTCTATGACTTCACAAACCTCCATTCTGTGACTTCACACACCTCCCTTCTGACTTCACACACCTCCATTCTATGACTTCACACACTTCCATTCTATGACTTCACACACCTCCATTCTGTGACTTCACACACCTCCATTCTGTGACTTCAGACACCTCCTTCTATGACTTTACACACCTTCATTCTGTGACTTCACACACCTCCATTCTATGACTTCACACACCTAGTTTCTGAGTTGACAAACCTCCCTTCTGTGATTTCACACACCTCCAATCTGAGTTCACACACCTCCATTCTATGACTTCACACACCTCCATTCTTTGACATCAAAAACCACCATTCTATGACTTCACACACCTCCATTTTGACTTCACACACCTCCATTCTACGAGTTCACACCCTTCCATTCTGCCTTCACCAACCTCCATTCTATGACTTCACTCAGCTCCGTTCTGACTTCACACACCTCCATTTGTGAATTCACACACCACAATTTTGACTTCAAACACCTCCATTCTGTGACTTCACACACCTCCATTCTGTGACTTCACACACCTCCATTTTGACTTCACACACCTCCATTCTGTGACTTCACACACCTCCATTCTTTGAGTTCACAAACCTCCATTTTGACTTCACACACCTCCATTCTATGACTTCACACACCTTCATTCCTACTTCAGAAACATCCATTCTATGACTGTACACACCTCCATTCTATCACTTCACACACCTCCATTGTGAATTCACACAGCTCCATTCTATGACGTCACACACCTCCATTCTGTGACTTCACACACTTCCATTCTATGACTTCACACACCTTCATTCTTACTTCACAAACATCCATTCTATGACTTCACACACCTCCATTCTATGACTTCACACACCTCGATTCTGTGACTTCACACACCTCCATTCTATGTCTTCACACACCTCCATTATGATTTCAAACCTCCATTCTATGAGTTCACACACCTCCATTCTGTGACTTCACACACCTCCTCTCTGAGTTCACACACTTCCATTCTGTGTCTTCACACACCTCCATTCTGTGACTTCAGACACCTCCTTCTATGACTTCACACACCTTCATTCTGTGACTTCACACAGCTCCATTCTATGACTTCACACACCTAGTTTCTGAGTTGACACACCTCCCTTCTGTGATTTCACAAACCTCCAATCTGAGTTCACACACCTCCATTCTATGACTTCACACTGCTCCATTCTATGACTTCCCACACCTCCATTCTATGACTTCACACACTTCCATTCTATAACTTCACACACCTCCATTCTGTGACTTCACACACCTCCTCTCTGAGTTCACACACTTCCATTCTGTGTCTTCACACACCTCCATTCTGTGACTTCAGACACCTCCTTCTATGACTTCACACACCTTCATTCTGTGACTTCACACACCTCCATTCTATGACTTCACACACCTAGTTTCTGAGTTGACACACCTCCCTTCTGTGATTTCACACACCTCCAATCTGAGTTCACACACCTCCATTCTATGACTTCACACTGCTCCATTCTATGACTTCCCACACCTCCTTTCTATGACTTCACCCACCTGTGTTAGATGACTTCACACCTCCATTCTGACTTCAGATACCTCCATTCTGTGACTTCACACACCTCCATTCTATGACTTCACACACCTCCATTCTATGACTTCACACACCTCCATTCTTTGACTTCACACACCTTCATTCTTACTTCAGAAACATCCATTCTATGACTTTATACACCTCCATTCTATGACTTCACACACCTTCATTCTTACTTCAGCAACGTCCATTCTATGACTTCATACACCTCCATTCTATGACTTCACAAACCTCCATTCTGTGACTTCACACACCTCCATTCTGGGTTCACACACTTCCATTCTGTGTCTTCACACACCTCCATTCTGTGACTTCAGACACCTCCTTCTATGACTTCACACACCTCCATTCTGTGACTTCAAAAACCACCATTGTATGACTTCACACATCTCCATTCTGACTTCACACACCTCCATTCTATGACTTCACACACTTCCATTCTATGACTTCACACACCTCCATTCTGTGACTTCACACACCGCCTCTCTGAGTTCACACACTTCCATTCTGTGTCTTCACACACCTCCATTCTGTGACTTCAGACACCTCCTTCTATGACTTCACACACCTTCATTCTGTGACTTCACACACCTCCATTCTATGACTTCACACACCTAGTTTCTGAGTTGACACACCTCCCTTCTGTGATTTCACACACCTCCAATCTGAGTTCACACACCTCCATTCTATGACTTCACACTGCTCCATTCTATGACTTCCCACACCTCCTTTCTATGACTTCACCCACCTGTGTTAGATGACTTCACACCTCCATTCTGACTTCAGATACCTCCATTCTGTGACTTCACACACCTCCATTCTATGACTTCACACACCTTCATTCCCACTTCAGAAACATCCATTCTATGACCTCACAAAACTCCATTCTATGACTTCACAAACCTCCATTCTGTGAATTCACACACATCCATTCTGAGTTCACACAACTCCATTCGGTGACTTCACACACCTCCATTCTTGCTTCACAAACCTCCATTCTATGACTTCACACACTTCCATTCTATGACTTCGCACACCTCCATTCTGTGACTTCTCACACCACCATTCTGAGTTCACACACCTCCATTCTGTGACTTCACACAGCTCCATTCCTTGACTTCACACACCTCCATTCTGTGACTTCACACACCTCCATTCTATGACTTCACACTCCTCCATTCTGACTTCAAACAGCTCCATTCTGTGAATTCACAAAATTCCATTCTATGATTTCACACACCACCATACCGTGACTTCACACACCTCCATCTATGACTTCAAACACCTCCATTCTGAGTTCACACACCTCCATTCTGTGACTTCACACAACTCCATTCAGACTTCACACACCTCCAATATATGACTTCACACACCTCCATTCTGTGACTTCAAACACTTCCATTGTGACGTCACACACCTCCATTCTATGAGTTCACACACGTCCATTCTAGGACTTCACACTCCTCAATTCTGACATCACACAGCTCCATTCTATGACTTCACAGACCTCGAATCTGTGACTTCACTCACCTCCATTCTATGACTTCACATTCCTCTATTCTATGACTTCCCACAACTCCTTTCTATGACTTCACCCACCTCTATTCTATGATTTCACACCTCCATTCTGACTTCACACACCTCCATTCTCTGACTTCACACACCTCCATTCTATGACTTCACACACCTCCATTCTATGACTTCACACACCTTCATTCTTACTTCAGAAACATCCATTCTATGACCTCACACACCTCCATTCCATGACTTCACAAACCTCCATTCTGTGACTTCCCACACCTCCATTCTGAGTTCACACATCTCCATTCTGTGACTTCACACACCTCCCTTCTGACTTCACACACCTCCCTTCTGTGACTTCAAACACCTCCATTGTGAGTTCACCCACTTCCATTCTGTGACTTCACACACCTCCATTCTGTTACTTCACACACCTCCATTCTGTAACTTCACACACCTCCATTCTATGACTTCACACACCTCCATTCAATGAATTCACACACCTCCATTCTGTGACTTCACACACCTCCATTGTATGACTTCACACACCTCTATTCTGTGACTTCACACATCTCCTTTCTGAGTTCACACAACTCCATTCTATGACTTCACACACCTGCATTGTGACTTCACCCACCTAATTCTATGAGTTCACACACCTGCATTGTGACTTCACACATCTTCATTCTATGAATTCACACATCTCCATTCTGACTTCACACACCTCCATGCTGTGACTTCACACACCTCCATTCTATGACTTCACACACCTCCACTGTGACTTCACAGAACTCCATTCTGTGACTTCACTCACCTCCCTCTGTGACTTCACACACCTCCAATCTATGACTTCACACACTTCCAATCAATGACTTCACACACCTCCATTCTATGACTTCACACATCTCCATTCTATGACTTCACACACCTGCATTCTGACTTCACACACCTCCATTCTCTGACTTCACACACCTCCATTCTATGACTTCACACACCTCCATTCTGTAACTTCACACACTTCCAATTTTTGACTTCAGAAACCTCCATTCCATTCTGACTTCACACACCTCCATTCTATGATTTCACATACTTCGATTCTATGACTTCACACACCTCCATTCTATGACTTCACACACCTCGTTTCTGAGTTGACACACTTGCTTTCTGTGATTTCACACACCTCCAATCTGAGTTGACACACCTCCCGTCTATGACTTCACACACCTTCATTCCTACTTCAGAAACATCCATTCTATGACTGCACACACCTCCATTCTGAATTCACACAGCTCCATTCTATGACTTCACACACCTCCATTCTGTGACTTCACACACTTCCATTCTATAACTTCACACACCTTCATTCTTACTTCACAAACATCCATTCTATGACTTCACACACCTCCATTCTATGACTTCACACACCTCCAATTTGTGACTTCACACACCTCCATTCCATGTCTTCACACACCTCCATTGTGACTTCACACACCTCCATTCTATGAGTTCACACACCTCCATTCTAACTTCACACAACTCCATTCTATGACTTCACACTCCGCCATTCTGACTTCACACTCCTCCATTCTGTGAATTCACAAAACTGCATTCTATGATTTCACACACCTCCATTGTATGACGTCACACACCTCCATCTATGACTTCACAGACCTCCATTCTGAGTTCACACACCTCAATTCTGTGACTTCACACACCTCCATTCTGACTTCACACACCAATGTATGACTTCACACACCTCCATTCTGTGAATTCACACACTTCCATTGTGACGTCACACACCTCCATTCTATGAGTTCACACACCTCCATTCCATGACTTCACACACCTCCATTCTTACTTCACACACCTCCATTCTATGACTTCACAGACCTCGAATCTGTGACGTCACTCAACTCCATTCTATGACTTCACACTGCTCCATTCTATGACTTCCCACACCTCCTTTCTATGACTTCACCCACCTCTATTCTATGACGTCACACCTCGATTCTGACTTCAGATACCTCCATTCTGTGACTTCAAACACCTCCATTCTATGACTTCAAACACCTCCATTCTCTGACATCTCACACCTCCATTCTCAGTTCACACACCTCCATTCTGTGACTTCACACACCTCCATTCTGTGACTTCAAATACCTCCATTCTATGACTTCACACACCTCCATTGTGACTTCACACACCTCCATTCTATGAGTTCACACACCTCCATTCTGACTTCACAAATCTCCATTCTATGACTTCACAGACTTTGAATATGTGACTTCACTCACCTCCACTCTATGACTTCCCACTTCTCCATTCTATGACTTCCCACACCTCCTTTTCATGACTTCACCCACCCCCATTCTATGACTTCACACCTCCATTCTGACTTCACACACCTCCATTCTGTGACTTCACACACCTCCATTCTATGAGTTCACACACCTCCATTTTGACTTCACACACCTCCATTCCATGACTTCACACACCTTCATACTTACTTCAGAAACATCCATTCTATGACTTCACACACCTCCATTCTATGACTTCACACACCTCCATTCTATGACTTCACACACCTCCATTCTGTGACTTCACACACCTCCATTCTGTGACTTCACACACCTCCATTCTATGCCTTCACACACCTCCATTCTATGAGTTCACACACCTCCATTCTGACTTCACACACCTCCATTCCATGACTTCACACTCCTCCATTCTGACTTCACACAGCTCCATTCTGTGAATTCACAAAATTCCATTCTATGATTTCAAACACCTCCATACTGTGACTTCCCACACCTCCATCTATGACTTCCAACACCTCCATTCTGAGTTCACACACCTCCATTCTGTGACTTCACACACCTCCATTCTGACTTCACACACCTCCAATATATGACTTCACACACCTCCATTCTGTGAATTCACACACTTCTATTGTGACGTCACAAACCTCCATTCTATGAGTTCACACACTTCCATTCTAGGACTTCACACTCCTCAATTCTGACATCACACAGCTCCATTCTATGTCTTCACAGACCTCGAATCTGTGACTTCACTCACCTCCATTCTATGACTTCACATTCCTCTATTCTATGACTTCCCACAACTCCTTTCTATGACTTCACCCACCTCTATTCTATGATTTCACACTTCCATTCTGACTTCACACACCTCCATTCTCTGACTTCACACACTTCCATTCTATGACTTCACACACCTCCATTCTATGAGTTCACACACCTCCATTCCATGACTTCACACACCTCCATTCTTACTTCACACACCTCCATTCTATGACTTCACAGACCTCGAATCTGTGACGTCACTCAACTCCATTCTATGACTTCACACTGCTCCATTCTATGACTTCCCACACCTCCTTTCTATGACTTCACCCACCTCTATTCTATGACGTCACACCTCGATTCTGACTTCAGATACCTCCATTCTGTGACTTCAAACACCTCCATTCTATGACTTCAAACACCTCCATTCTCTGACATCTCACACCTCCATTCTCAGTTCACACACCTCCATTCTGTGACTTCACACACCTCCATTCTGTGACTTCAAATACCTCCATTCTATGACTTCACACACCTCCATTGTGACTTCACACACCTCCATTCTATGAGTTCACACACCTCCATTCTGACTTCACAAATCTCCATTCTATGACTTCACAGACTTTGAATATGTGACTTCACTCACCTCCACTCTATGACTTCCCACTTCTCCATTCTATGACTTCCCACACCTCCTTTCCATGACTTCACCCACCCCCATTCTATGACTTCACACCTCCATTCTGACTTCACACACCTCCATTCTGTGACTTCACACACCTCCATTCTATGAGTTCACACACCTCCATTTTGACTTCACACACCTCCATTCCATGACTTCACACACCTTCATACTTACTTCAGAAACATCCATTCTATGACTTCACACACCTCCATTCTATGACTTCACACACCTCCATTCTATGACTTCACACACCTCCATTCTGTGACTTCACACACCTCCATTCTGTGACTTCACACACCTCCATTCTATGCCTTCACACACCTCCATTCTATGAGTTCACACACCTCCATTCTGACTTCACACACCTCCATTCCATGACTTCACACTCCTCCATTCTGACTTCACACAGCTCCATTCTGTGAATTCACAAAATTCCATTCTATGATTTCAAACACCTCCATACTGTGACTTCCCACACCTCCATCTATGACTTCCAACACCTCCATTCTGAGTTCACACACCTCCATTCTGTGACTTCACACACCTCCATTCTGACTTCACACACCTCCAATATATGACTTCACACACCTCCATTCTGTGAATTCACACACTTCTATTGTGACGTCACAAACCTCCATTCTATGAGTTCACACACTTCCATTCTAGGACTTCACACTCCTCAATTCTGACATCACACAGCTCCATTCTATGTCTTCACAGACCTCGAATCTGTGACTTCACTCACCTCCATTCTATGACTTCACATTCCTCTATTCTATGACTTCCCACAACTCCTTTCTATGACTTCACCCACCTCTATTCTATGATTTCACACTTCCATTCTGACTTCACACACCTCCATTCTCTGACTTCACACACTTCCATTCTATGACTTCACACACCTCCATTCTATGACTTCACACACCTTCATTCTTACTTCAGAAACATCCATTCTATGACCTCACAAACTTCCATTCTATGACTTCACAAACCTCCATTCTGTGACTTCCCACACCTCCATTCTGAGTTCACACATCTCCATTCTGTGACTTCACACACCTCCCTTCTGACTTCACACACCTCCCTTCTGTGACTTCAAACACATCCATTGTGAGTTCACCCACTTCCATTCTGTGGCATCACACACCTCCATTCTGTGACTTCACACACCTCCATTCTATGACTTCACACACCTCCATTCAATGAATTCACACACCTCCATTCTGTGACTTCACACACCTCCATTGTATGACTTCACACACCTCTATTCTGTGACTTCACACACCTCCTTTCTGAGTTCACACAACTCCATTCTATGACTTCACACACCTGCATTGTGACTTCACCCACCTAATTCTATGATTTCACACACCTGCATTGTGACTTCACACATCTTCATTCTATGACTTCACACATCTCCATTCTGACTTCACACACCTCCATGCTGTGACTTCACACACCTCCATTTTATGACTTCACACACCTCCACTGTGACTTCACAGAACTCCATTCTGTGACTTCACACACCTCCCTCTGTGACTTCACACACCTCCAATCTATGACTTCACACACTTCCAATCAATGACTTCACACACCTCCATTCTATGACTTCACACATCTCCATTCTATGACTTCACACACCTGCATTCTGACTTCACACACCTCCATTCTCTGACTTCACACACCTCTATTCTGTGACTTCACACACCTCCTTTCTGAGTTCACACAACTCCATTCTATGACTTCACACACCTGCATTTTGACTTCACCCACCTCCATTCTATGAGTTCACACACCTGCATTGTGACTTCACACACCTCCATTCTATGACTTCACACATCTCCATTCTGACTTCACACACCTCCATGCTGTGACTTCACACACCTCCATTCTATGACTTCACACACCTCCATTCTTTGACTTCACACACCTCCATTCTATGACTTCACACACCTCCATTCTGACTTCACAGAACTCCATTCTGTGACTTCACACACCTCCCTCTGTGACTTCACACATCTCCAATCTATGACTTCACACACTTCCAGTCAATGACTTCACACACCTCCATTCTATGACTTCACACATCTCCATTCTATGACTTCACACACCTGCATTCTAACTTCACACACCTCCATTCTCTGACTTCACACACCTCCATTCTATGACTTCACACACCTCCATTCTGTAACTTCACACACTTCCCGTGTTTGACTTCACAAACCTCCATTCCATGACTTCATACACCTCCATTCTATGACTTCAAACACATCCATTCTTTGACTTCACACACCTCCATTTTGACTTCACACACCTCCATTCTGTGACTTCACACACATCCATTCTTTGACTTCACACACCACAATTTGACTTCACACAAGTCCATTCATTGACTTCACACACGTCCATTCTCTGACTTCACACACCTCCATTTTGACTTCACACACTTCCATTCTGTGACTTCACACACCTCCATTCTATGACTTCACACACCTCGCTTCTCTGGATTCACACACTTCCATTCTGTGACTTCATACACCTCCATTGTGAGTTCACCACTTCCATTCTGTGACTTCACACACCTCCATTCTGTGACTTCACACACCTCCATTATGTGACTTCACACCCCTCCATTCTATGACTTCACACATCTCCCTTCTATGTATTCACACCCCTCCATTCTGTGACTTCACACACGTCCATTGTATGACTTCACACACCTCCATTCTGTGACTTCACACACCTCCATTCTCAGTTCACACACCTCCATTCTGTGACTTCACACACCTCCATTCTGTGACTTCCACACCTCCATTCTATGACTTAACACACCTCCATTCTATGACTTCACACACCTCCATTCTATGACTTCACACACCACCATTCTGTGACTTCAAACACCTCCATTCTATAACTTCACACACCTCCATTCTGTCACTTCACCACCTCCAATCTATGACTTCACACACCTCCATTCTATGACTTCACACACCTGCATTGTGACTTCACCCACCTCAATTCTATGAGTTCACACACCTGCATTGTGACTTCACACACCTCCATTCTATGACTTCACACATCTCCATTCTGACTTCACACACCTCCATTCTATGATTTCACATACTTCGATTCTATGACTTCACACACCTCCATTCTATGACTTCACACACCTCGTTTCTGAGTTGACACACCTGCTTTCTGTGATTTCACACACCTCCAATCTGAGTTCACACACCTCCCGTCTATGTCTTCACACACCTCCATTCTTTGACATCAAAAACCACCATTCTATGACTTCACACACCTTCATTTTGACTTCACACACCTCCATTCTACGAGTTCACACACTTCCATTCTACCCTCACCTACCTCCATTCTATGACTTCACTCAGCTCCATTCTGACTTCACACACCTCCATTCTGTGAATTCACACACCTCCATTCTGTGACTTCACACACCTCAATTCTGTGACTTCACACACCTCCGTTGTTTGACTTCACACACCTCCATTCTATGACTTCACACACCTCCATTCTGTGACTTCACACACCTCCATTCTATGAGTTCACACACCTCCATTTTGACTTCACACACCTCCATTCCATGACTTCACACACCTTCATACTTACTTCAGAAACATCCATTCTATGACTTCACACACCTCCATTCTATGACTTCACACACCTCCATTCTATGACTTCACACACCTCCATTCTGTGACTTCACACACCTCCATTCTATGCCTTCACACACCTCCATTGTGACTTCACACACCTCCATTCTATGAGTTCACACACCTCCATTCTGACTTCACACACCTCCTTTCCATGACTTCACACTCCTCCATTCTGACTTCACACAGCTCCATTCTGTGAATTCACAAAATTCCATTCTATGATTTCAAACAGCTCACACAGCTCCACTCTGACTTCACAGACTTCAACATCACACAGCTCCACTCTGACTTCACAGAACTCCATTCTGTGACTTCACACACCTCTCTCTGTGACTTCACACATCTCCAATCTATGACTTCACACACTTCCAGTCAATGACTTCACACACCTCCATTCTATGACTTCACACATCTCCATTCTATGACTTCACACACCTGCATTCTAACTTCACACACCTCCATTCTCTGACTTCACACACCTCCATTCTATGACTTCACACACCTCCATTCTGTAACTTCACACACTTCCCGTGTTTGACTTCACAAACCTCCATTCCATGACTTCATACACCTCCATTCTATGACTTCAAACACATCCATTCTTTGACTTCACACACCTCCATTTTGACTTCACACACTTCCATTCTGTGACTTCACCCACCTCCATTCTATGACTTCACACACCTCGCTTCTCTGGATTCACACACTTCCATTCTGTGACTTCATACACCTCCATTGTGAGTTCACCACTTCCATTCTGTGACTTCACACACCTCCATTCTGTGACTTCACACACCTCCATTATGTGACTTCACACCCCTCCATTCTATGACTTCACACATCTCCCTTCTATGAATTCACACCCCTCCATTCTGTGACTTCACACACGTCCATTGTATGACTTCACACACCTCCATTCTGTGACTTCACACACCTCCATTCTCAGTTCACACACCTCCATTCTGTGACTTCACACACCTCCATTCTGTGACTTCACACACCTCCATTCTCAGTTCACACACCTCCATTCTCTGACTTCATACACCTCCATTCTGTGACTTCACACACCTCCATTATATGACTTCACACACCACCATTCTGTGACTTCAAACACCTCCATTCTATAACTTCACACACCTCCATTCTGTCACTTCACCACCTCCAATCTATGACTTCACACACCTCCATTCTATGACTTCACACACCTGCATTGTGACTTCACCCACCTCAATTCTATGAGTTCACACACCTGCATTGTGACTTCACACACCTCCATTCTATGACTTCACATATCTCCATTCTGACTTCACACACCTCCATTCTATGATTTCACATACTTCGATTCTATGACTTCACACACCTCCATTCTATGACTTCACACACCTCGTTTCTGAGTTGACACACCTGCTTTCTGTGATTTCACACACCTCCAATCTGAGTTCACACACCTCCCGTCTATGTCTTCACACACCTCCATTCTTTGACATCAAAAACCACCATTCTATGACTTCACACACCTCCATTTTGACTTCACACACCTCCATTCTACGAGTTCACACACTTCCATTCTGCCCTCACCCACCTCCATTCTATGACTTCACTCAGCTCCATTCTGACTTCACACACCTCCATTCTGTGAATTCACACACCTCCATTCTGTGACTTCACACACCTCAATTCTGTGACTTCACACACCTCCGTTGTTTGACTTCACACACCTCCATTCTTGGACTTCACACACCTCCATTCCATGACTTCACACACCTCCATTCTATGAGTTAACACACCTCCATTTTTTGAGTTCACACACCTCCACTTTGACTTCACACATCTCCATTCTATGACTTCACACACCTTCATTCCTACTTCAGAAACATCCATTCTATGACTGCGCACACCTCCATTCGATGACTTCATACACCTCCATTCTGAATTCACACAGCTCCATTCTATGACTTCACACACCTCCATTCTGTGACTACACACACTTCCAATCTATGACTTCACACACCTTCATTCTTACTTCACAAACATCCATTCTATGACTTCACACACCTCCATTCTATGACTTCACACACCTCCATTCTGTGACTTCACACACCTCCATTCTATGTCTTCACATACCTCCATTGTGACTTCACACACCTCCATTCTATGAGTTCACACACCTCCATTCTAACTTCACACAACTCCATTCTATGACTTCACACTCCGCCATTCTGACTTCACACTCCTCCATTCTGTGAATTCACAAAACTGCATTCTATGATTTCACACACCTCCATTGTATGACGTCACACACCTCCATCTATGACTTCACAGACCTCCATTCTGAGTTCACACACCTCAATTCTGTGACTTCACACACCTCCATTCTGACTTCACACACCAATGTATGACTTCACACACCTCCATTCTGTGAATTCACACACTTCCATTGTGACGTCACACACCTCCATTCTATGAGTTCACACACCTCCATTCCATGACTTCACACACCTCCATTCTTACTTCACACACCTCCATTCTATGACTTCACAGACCTCGAATCTGTGACGTCACTCAACTCCATTCTATGACTTCACATTGCTCCATTCTATGACTTCCCACACCTCCTTTCTATGACTTTACCCACCTCTATTCTATGACGTCACACCTCGATTCTGACTTCAGATACCTCCATTCTGTGACTTCAAACACCTCCATTCTATGACTTCAAACACCTCCATTCTCTGACATCTCACACCTCCATTCTGAGCTCACACAACTCCATTCGGTGACTTCACACACCTCCATTCCCTGACTTCAAACACCTCCATTCTGTGACTTCACACACCTCCATTCTGTGACTTCACACACCTCCATTCTGACTTCACACACCTCCATTCTATGACTTCACACACCTCCATTCTGTGACTTCAAATACCTCCATTCTATGACTTCACACACCTCCATTGTGACTTCACACACCTCCATTCTATGAGTTCACCCACCTCCATTCTGACTTCACAAATCTCCATTCTATGACTTCACAGACTTTGAATATGTGACTTCACTCCCCTCCACTCTATGACTTCACACTTCTCCGTTATATGACTTCCCACACCTCCTTTCCATGACTTCACCCACCCCCATTCTATGACTTCACACCTCCATTCTGACTTCACACACCTCCATTCTGTGACTTCACACACCTCCATTCTATGAGTTCACTCACCTCCATTTTGACTTCACACACCTCCATTCCATGACTTCACACACCTTCATACTTACTTCAGAAACATCCATTCTATGACTTCACACACCTCCATTCTATGACTTCACACACCTCCATTCTATGACTTCACACACCTCCATTCTGTGACTTCACACACCTCCATTCTGTGACTTCACACACCTCCATTCTATGCCTTCACACACCTCCATTCTATGAGTTCACACACCTCCATTCTGACTTCACACACCTCCATTCCATGACTTCACACTCCTCCATTCTGACTTCACACAGCTCCATTCTGTGAATTCACAAAATTCCATTCTATGATTTCAAACACCTCCATACTGTGACTTCCCACACCTCCATCTATGACTTCCAACACCTCCATTCTGAGTTCACACACCTCCATTCTGTGACTTCACACACCTCCATTCTGACTTCACACACCTCCAATATATGACTTCACACACCTCCATTCTGTGAATTCACACACTTCTATTGTGACGTCACAAACCTCCATTCTATGAGTTCACACACTTCCATTCTAGGACTTCACACTCCTCAATTCTGACATCACACAGCTCCATTCTATGTCTTCACAGACCTCGAATCTGTGACTTCACTCACCTCCATTCTATGACTTCACATTCCTCTATTCTATGACTTCCCACAACTCCTTTCTATGACTTCACCCACCTCTATTCTATGATTTCACACTTCCATTCTGACTTCACACACCTCCATTCTCTGACTTCACACACTTCCATTCTATGACTTCACACACCTCCATTCTATGACTTCACACACCTTCATTCTTACTTCAGAAACATCCATTCTATGACCTCACAAACTTCCATTCTATGACTTCACAAACCTCCATTCTGTGACTTCCCACACCTCCATTCTGAGTTCACACATCTCCATTCTGTGACTTCACACACCTCCCTTCTGACTTCACACACCTCCCTTCTGTGACTTCAAACACATCCATTGTGAGTTCACCCACTTCCATTCTGTGGCTTCACACACCTCCATTCTGTGACTTCACACACCTCCATTCTATGACTTCACACACCTCCATTCAATGAATTCACACACCTCCATTCTGTGACTTCACACACCTCCATGCTGTGACTTCACACACCTCCATTCTATGACTTCACACACCTCCATTCTTTGACTTCACACACCTCCATTCTATGACTTCACACACCTCCATTCTGACTTCACAGAACTCCATTCTGTGACTTCACACACCTCCCTCTGTGACTTCACACATCTCCAATCTATGACTTCACACACTTCCAGTCAATGACTTCACACACCTCCATTCTATGACTTCACACATCTCCATTCTATGACTTCACACACCTGCATTCTAACTTCACACACCTCCATTCTCTGACTTCACACACCTCCATTCTATGACTTCACACACCTCCATTCTGTAACTTCACACACTTCCCGTGTTTGACTTCACAAACCTCCATTCCATGACTTCATACACCTCCATTCTATGACTTCAAACACATCCATTCTTTGACTTCACACACCTCCATTTTGACTTCACACACCTCCATTCTGTGACTTCACACACATCCATTCTTTGACTTCACACACCACAATTTGACTTCACACAAGTCCATTCATTGACTTCACACACGTCCATTCTCTGACTTCACACACCTCCATTTTGACTTCACACACTTCCATTCTGTGACTTCATACACCTCCATTCTATGACTTCACACACCTCGCTTCTCTGGATTCACACACTTCCATTCTGTGACTTCATACACCTCCATTGTGAGTTCACCACTTCCATTCTGTGACTTCACACACCTCCATTCTGTGACTTCACACACCTCCATTATGTGACTTCACACCCCTCCATTCTATGACTTCACACATCTCCCTTCTATGTATTCACACCCCTCCATTCTGTGACTTCACACACGTCCATTGTATGACTTCACACACCTCCATTCTGTGACTTCACACACCTCCATTCTCAGTTCACACACCTCCATTCTGTGACTTCACACACCTCCATTCTGTGACTTCCACACCTCCATTCTATGACTTAACACACCTCCATTCTATGACTTCACACACCTCCATTCTATGACTTCACACACCACCATTCTGTGACTTCAAACACCTCCATTCTATAACTTCACACACCTCCATTCTGTCACTTCACCACCTCCAATCTATGACTTCACACACCTCCATTCTATGACTTCACACACCTGCATTGTGACTTCACCCACCTCAATTCTATGAGTTCACACACCTGCATTGTGACTTCACACACCTCCATTCTATGACTTCACACATCTCCATTCTGACTTCACACACCTCCATTCTATGATTTCACATACTTCGATTCTATGACTTCACACACCTCCATTCTATGACTTCACACACCTCGTTTCTGAGTTGACACACCTGCTTTCTGTGATTTCACACACCTCCAATCTGAGTTCACACACCTCCCGTCTATATCTTCACACACCTCCATTCTTTGACATCAAAAACCACCATTCTATGACTTCACACACCTTCATTTTGACTTCACACACCTCCATTCTACGAGTTCACACACTTCCATTCTGCCCTCACCCACCTCCATTCTATGACTTCACTCAGCTCCATTCTGACTTCACACACCTCCATTCTGTGAATTCACACACCACCATTCTGTGACTTCACACACCTCAATTCTGTGACTTCACACACCTCCGTTGTTTGACTTCACACACCTCCATTCTTGGACTTCACACACCTCCATTCCATGACTTCACACACCTCCATTCTATGAGTTAACACACCTCCATTTTTTGAGTTCACACACCTCCACTTTGACTTCACACACCTCCATTCTATGACTTCACACACCTTCATTCCTACTTCAGAAACATTCATTCTATGACTGCACACACCTCCATTCGATGACTTCATACACCTCCATTCTGAATTCACACAGCTCCATTCTATGTCTTCACACACCTCCATTCTGTGACTACACACACTTCCAATCTATGACTTCACACACCTTCATTCTTACTTCACAAACATCCATTCTATGACTTCACACACCTCCATTCTAACTTCACACACCTCCATTCTATGAATTCATACTCTGCCATTCTGACTTCACACACCTCCATTCTCTGATTTCACACACCTCCATTCTATGACTTCACACACCTCCATTCTGGAACTTCACACGCTTCAATGTTTGAATTCACAAAGCTCCATTCCATGACTTCATACACCTCCAGTCTATGACTTCACACACATCCATTCTTTGACTTCACACACCTCCATTGTGACTTCACACACCTCCATTCTGTGACTTCAAACACCTGCATGTGTGATTTCACACACCACAATTTTGACTTCACACACGTCCATTCTTTGACTTCACACACCGCCATTCTCTGACTTCACACACCTCCATTTTGACTTCACACACATCCATTCTATGACTTCACACACTTCCATTGTTTGACTTCACACACCTCCATTCTATGAATTCACACACCTCCATTGTGACTTCACACAACTCTATTCTCTGACTTCACACACCTGCCTTCTGTGACTTCACACACCTCCATTCTGTGACTTCACACCTCCATTCTATGACTTCACACACTTCCATTCTATGACTTCACACACGAACATTTATGACATCACACACCTCCATTCTGTGACTTCACACACCTCCATTCTGACATCACACACCTACATGCTTTGACTCACACACTTCCATTCTATGACTTCACACACCTCCATTCTGTGACTTCCCCTACCTCCATTGTGAGTTCACACACCTCCATTCTGTGACTTCACACACCTTGATTCTCTGACTTTACACACCTCTATTCTCTGACTTCACACACCTCCATTCTGTGACTTCACACACCTTCATTCTGAGTTCACACACCTCCAATCTGTGACTTCACACACCTCCATTATATGACTTCACACACCTCCATTTTGTGACTTCACACACCTCCATTCTATGACTTCACACACCTCCATTCTATGACTTCACACACCTACATTGTAACTTCACACAGCTACGTTCTATCAGTTCACACACCTGCATTGTGACTTCACACACCTCAATTTTGTGACTTCACACACCTCCATTCTATGACTTCACATATCTCATTTCTGAGTTGACACACCTCCATTTTGTGACTTCACATACCTCTAATCTAACTTCACACACCTCCATTCTATGATTTCAGACACCTCCATTCTGTGACTTCAAAAACCACCATTCTATGACTTCACACATCTCCATTGTGCCTTCACACACCTCCATTCTATGAGTTCACACAGCTCCATTCTGACTTCACACACCTCCATTCTATGACTTCGCACACCTCTATTCCTACTTCACACATCTCCATTCTGTGACTTCACATTCCTCCATTCTTTGACTTCACACCACTCCATTCTGTGCCTTCACACACCTCCACTCTGTAACTTTACACACCTCCATTCTGTGACTTCACACACCTCCCTTCTGTGACTTCACACACTTCCATTCTATGACTTCACACACCTCCATTCTAAGACTTCACACACCTCCATTCTATGACTTCACACACTTCCATTGTTTGACATCATACACCTCCATTCTTTGACTTCACACACCTCCGTTAAATGAATTCACACACCTCCATTCTATGAGTTCATACAACTCCATTCTATGAGTTCACACACCTTCATTCTTACTTCAGCAACATCCATTCGATGACTTCAGACACCTCCATTCTATGACTTCACACACATTCATTCTTATTTCAGCAACATGCATTCTATGACTTCATACACCTCCATTCTATGACTTCACAAACCTCCATTCTGTGACTTCACACACCTCCATTCTGGGTTCACACACCTCCATTCTGTGACTTCACATACCTCCATTCTGACTTCACACACCTCCATTCTATGACTTCACACACTTCCATTCTATGACTTCACACACCTCTATTCTATGACTTCACACCTCCATTCTGACTTCACACTCCTCTATTCTATGACTTCCCAAAACTCCTTTCTATGACTTCACCCACCTCTATTCTATGAATTCACACCTCCATTCGGACTTCACACACCTCCATTCTCTGACTTCACACACCTCCATTCTATGACTTCACACACCTCCATTCTATGACTTCACACACCTTCATTCTTACTTCAGAAACATCCATTCTATGACTTCATACACCTCCATTCTATGACTTCACAAACCTCCATTCTGTGACTTCACACACCTCCATTCTGACTTCACAGACCTCCATTCTATGACTTCACACACTTCCATTCTATGACTTCACACACCTCCATTCTGTGACTTCACACACCTCCTCTCTGAGTTCACACACCTCCATTCTGTGTCTTCACACACCTCCATTCTGTGACTTCAGACACCTTCTTCTATGACTTCACACACCTTCGTTCTGTGACTTCACACACCTCCATTCTATGACTTCACACACCTAGTTTCTGAGTTGACACACCTCCCTTCTGTGATTTCACACACCTCCAATCTGAGTTCACACACCTCCATTCTATGACTTCACACACCTCCATTCTGTAACTTCACACACTTCCAGTGTTTGACTTCACAAACCTCCATTCCATGACTTCATACACCTCCATTCTATGACTTCAAACACATCCATTCTTTGACTTCACACACCTCCATTTTGACTTCACACACCTCCATTCTGTGACTTCACACACATCCATTCTTTGACTTCACACACCACAATTTGACTTCACACAAGTCCATTCATTGACTTCACACACGTCCATTCTCTGACTTCACACACCTCCATTTTGACTTCACACACTTCCATTCTGTGACTTCACACACCTCCATTCTATGACTTCACACACCTCGCTTCTATGGATTCACACACTTCCATTCTGTGACTTCATACACCTCCATTGTGAGTTCACCACTTCCATTCTGTGACTTCACACACCTCCATTCTGTGACTTCACACACCTCCATTATGTGACTTCACACCCCTCCATTCTATGACTTCACACACATCCCTTCTATGAATTCACACCCCTCCATTCTGTGACTTCACACACGTCCATTGTATGACTTCACACACCTCCATTTTGTGACTTCACACACCTCCATTCTCAGTTCACACACCTCCATTCTGTGACTTCACACACCTCCATTCTGTGACTTCCACACCTCCATTCTATGACTTAACACACCTCCATTCTGTCACTTCACCACCTCCAATCTATGACTTCACACACCTCCATTCTATGACTTCACACACCTGCATTGTGACTTCACCCACCTCAATTCTATGAGTTCACACACCTGCATTGTGACTTCACACACCTCCATTCTATGACTTCACACATCTCCATTCTGACTTCACACACCTCCATTCTATGATTTCACATACTTCGATTCTATGACTTCACACACCTCCAATCTATGACTTCACACACCTCGTTTCTGAGTTGACACACCTGCTTTCTGTGATTTCACACACCTCCAATCTGAGTTCACACACCTCCCGTCTATGTCTTCACACACCTCCATTCTTTGACATCAAAAACCACCATTCAATGACTTCACACACCTCCATTTTGACTTCACACACCTCCATTCTACGAGTTCACACACTTCCATTCTGCCCTCACCCACCTCCATTCTATGACTTCACTCAGCTCCATTCTGACTTCACACACCTCCATTTGTGAATTCACACACCACCATTTTGACTTCACACACCTCCATTCTGTGACTTCACACACCTCCATTCGGTGACTTCACACACCTCCATTCTGTGACTTCACACACCTCAATTCTGTGACTTCACACACCTCCGTTGTTTGACTTCACACACCTCCATTCTTGGACTTCACACACCTCCATTCCATGGCTTCACACACCTCCATTCTATGAGTTAACACACCTCCATTCTTTGAGTTCACACACCTCCACTTTGACTTCACACACCTCCATTCTATGACTTCACACACCTTCATTCCTACTTCAGAAACATCCATTCTATGACTGCACACACCTCCATTCGATGACTTCATACACCTCCATTCTGAATTCACACAGCTCCATTCTATGACTTCACACACCTCCATTCTGTGACTACACACACTTCCAATCTATGACTTCACACACCTTCATTCTTACTTCACAAACATCCATTCTATGACTTCACACACCTCCATTATATGACTTCACACACCTCCATTCTGTGACTTCACACACCTCCATTCTATGTCTTCACACACCTCCATTGTGACTTCACACACCTCCATTCTATGAGTTCACACACCTCCATTCTAACTTCACACACCTCCATTCTATGAATTCATACTCTGCCATTCTGACTTCACACACCTCCATTCTCTGATTTCACACACCTCCATTCTATGACTTCACACACCTCCATTCTGGAACTTCACACGCTTCAATGTTTGAATTCACAAAGCTCCATTCCATGACTTCATACACCTCCAGTCTATGACTTCACACACATCCATTCTTTGACTTCACACACCTCCATTGTGACTTCACACACCTCCATTCTGTGACTTCACACACCTGCATGTGTGATTTCACACACCACAATATTGACTTTACACACGTCCATTCTTTGACTTCACACACCGCCATTCTCTGACTTCACACACCTCCATTTTGACTTCACACACATCCATTCTATGACTTCACACACTTCCATTGTTTGATTTAACACACCTCCATTCTATGAATTCACACACCTCCATTGTGACGTCACACAACTCTATTCTCTGACTTCACACACCTGCCTTCTGTGACTTCACACACCTCCATTCTGTGACTTCACACCTCCATTCTAAGACTTCACACCTCCATTCTATGACTTCACACACGAACATTTATGACATCACACACCTCCATTCTATGACTTCTCACACCTCCATTCTGACATCACACACCTACATGCTTTGACGTCACACACTTCCATTCTATGACTTCACACACCTCCATTCTGTGACTTCACCTACCTCCATTGTGAGTTCACACACCTCCATTCTGTGACTTCACACACCTTGATTCTCTGACTTCACACACCTCTATTCTCTGACTTCACACACCTCCATTCTGTGACTTAACACATCTCCATTCTATGACTTCACCCACCTCCATTCTGTGACTTCACACACCTTCATTCTGAGTTCACACACCTCCAATCTGTGATTTCACACACCTCCATTATATGACTTCACACAGCTCCATTTTGTGACTTCACACACCTCCATTCTATGACTTCACACACCTCCATTCTATGACTTCACACACCTACATTGTAACTTCACACAGCTACTTTCTATCAGTTCACACACCTGCATTGTGACTTCACACACCTCAATTCTGTGACTTCACACACCTCCATTCTATGACTTCACATACCTCATTTCTGAGTTGACACACCTCCATTATGTGACTTCACATACCTCTAATCTAACTTCACACACCTCCATTCTATGACTTCAGACACCTCCATTCTGTGACTTCAAAAACCACCATTCTATGACTTCACACATCTCCATTGTGCCTTCACACACCTCCATTCTATGAGTTCACCCAGCTCCATTCTGACTTCACACACCTCCATTCTATGACTTCGCACACCTCTATTCTGACTTCACACATCTCCATTCTGTGACTTCACATTCCTCCATTCTTTGACTTCACACCACTCCATTCTGTGCCTTCACACACCTCCACTCTGTAACTTTACACACCTCCATTCTGTGACTTCACACACCTCCCTTCTGTGACTTCACAGACTTCCATTCTATAACTTCACACACCTCCATTCTAAGACTTCACACACCTCCATTCTATGACTTCACACACTTCCATTGTTTGACATCATACACCTCCATTCTTTGACTTCACACACCTCCGTTAAATGAATTCACACACCTCCATTCTATGAGTTCATACACCTCCATTCTATGAGTTCACACACCTTCATTTTTACTTCAGCAACATCCATTCTATGACTTCAGACACCTCCATTCCATCACTTCACACACCTTCATTCTTATTTCAGCAACATGCATTCTATGACTTCATACACCTCCATTCTATGACTTCACAAACCTCCATTCTGTGACTTCACACACCTCCATTCTATGACTTCACACACTTCCATTCTATGACTTCACAAACCTCTATTCTATGACTTCACACCTCCATTCTGACTTCACACTCCTCTATTCTATGACTTCCCAAAACTCCTTTCTATGACTTCACCCACCTCTATTCTATGACTTCACACCTCCATTCTGACTTCACACACCCCCATTCTCTGACTTCACACACCTCCATTCTATGACTTCACACACCTCCATTCTATGACTTCACAAACCTCCATTCTGTGACTTCACACACCTCCATTCTGACTTCACACACCTCCATTCTATGACTTCACACACTTCCATTCTATGACTTCACACACCTCCATTCTGTGACTTCACACACCTCCTCTCTGAGTTCACACACCTCCATTCTGTGTCTTCACACACCTCCATTCTGTGACTTCAGACACCTCCTTCTATGACTTCACACACCTTCGTTCTGTGACTTCACACACCTCCATTCTATGACTTCACACACCTAGTTTCTGAGTTGACACACCTCCCTTCTGTGATTTCACACACCTCCAATCTGAGTTCACACACCTCCATTCTATGACTTCACACACCTCCATTCTTTGACATCAAAAACCACCATTCTATGACTTCACACACTACCATTTTGACTTCAAAGACCTCATTTCTGTGACTTCACACACCTCCATTCTATGATTTCACACACCTCCATTCTATGACTTCACACACCTCCATTCTATGACTTCACACACCTCCATTCTATGACTTCAAACACCTCCATTCTTTGACATCACACACGTCCATTCTATGACTTCACACTCCTTCATTCTATGAGTTCACACACCTCCTTTCTGTGACTTCACACACCTCCATTCGATGACTTCACACACCTCCATTCTATGACTTCACAAACCTCCATTCTGACTTCACATACTTCCATTTTGACTTCAAACACCTCATTTCTGTGACTTCACACACCTCCATTCCATGACTTCATACACATCCATTCTATGACATCACACACCTCCTTTCTGAGTTGACACACTTCCATTCTGTGACTTCACACACCTCCAATCTGACCTCACACACCTCCATTCTATGACTTCACACACCTCCATTCTATGACTTCACACACCTCCATTCTATGACTTCACACACTTCTATTCTGTGACTAGACACACCTCCATTCTATGACTTCACACACCTCCATTCTTTGACTTCACACATCTGCATTCTGACTTCACACACCTCCATTCTATGACTTCACACTTCCATTCTCTGACTTCACACATCTCCATTCTGACTTCACACACCTCCAATCTATGACTTCACACATCTCCCTACTATGACTTCACACACCTCCATTCTGTAACTTCACAGACTTCCAATGTTTGACTTCACCAACCTCCATTCCATGACTTCATACACATCCATTCTATGACTTCACACAACTCCTTTCTTTGACTTCACAAAATTCCATTTTGATTTCACACACCTCCTCTCTGTGACTTCACTCACCTCCATTTGTGACTTCACACATCACAATTTTGACTTCACACACCTCCATTCTCTGACTTCACACACCTCCATTCTGACTTCACACACTACCATTTTGACTTCAAAGACCTCATTTCTGTGACTTCACACACCTCCATTCTATGATTTCACACACCTCCATTCTATGACTTCACACACCTCCATTCTATGACTTCACACACCTCCTTTCTGAGTTGACACACTTCCATTCTGTGACTATACACACCTCCAATCTGACCTCACACACCTCCATTCTATGACTTCACACACCTCCATTCTATGACTTCAAACACCTCCATTCTTTGACATCACACACTACCATTCTGACTTCACACACCTCAATTCTGACTTCACACACCTCAATCTGTGACTTTACACACCTCCATTCTGTGACTTCACACACCTCCCTTCTGTGACTTCACACACCTCCATTCTATGACTTCACACACCTCCATTCTAAGTCTTCACACACCTCCATTCTATGACTTCACACACTTCCATTGTTTGACATCATACACCTCCATTTTTTGACTTCACACACCTCCGTTCCATGAATTCACACACCTCCATTCTATGAGTTCACAAACCTCCATTCTATGAGTTCACACACCTTCATTCTTACTTCAGCAACATGCATTCTATGACTTCAGACACCTCCATTCTATGACTTCACACACCTTCATTCTTACTTCAGCAACATCCATTCTATGACTTCACAAACCACCATTCTATGACTTCACAAACCTCCATTCTGTGACTTCACACACCTCCATTCTGGGTTCACACACCTCCAATCTGTGACTTCACACACCTAGATTCTGACTTCACACACCTCCATTCTATGACTTCACACACTTCCATTCTATGACTTCACACAACTCCATTTTGTGACTTCACACACCTCCACTCTGAGTTCACACACCTCCATTCTGTGTCTTCACACACCTCCATTCTCTGACTTCACACACCTACTTCTATGACTTCACACACCTCCATTCTGTGACTTCACACACCTCAAATCTGAGTTCACACACCTCCATACTGTGACTTCACAAACCTCTATTCTGTGACTTCACGCACCTCCATTTTATGACTTCACACACCTCCAATCTATGACTTCAGAAACCTACATTGTTACTTCACACACCTCCATTCTATGAGTTCACACACCTGCATTGTGACTACACATACCTCCATTTTCTGACTTCACACACCTCCATTCCGACTTCACACACCTCCATTCTGACTTCACACACCACAATTCTGTGATTTCATACACCTCCATTCGATGATTTCACACACCTCCATTCTATGACTTCACAGACCTCCATTCTATGAATTTACACACCTCCTTTCTGAGTTCACACACATCCATTCTGTGACTTCACACACCTCCATTGTGACTTCATACACCTCCATTCTATGAGTTCACACACCTCCATTCTGACTTCACAAACTTCAATTCTTTGACTTCACACAGCTCCATTCTCACTTCACACTCCTCCATTCTATGACTTCGCACACCTCTGTTCTGACTTCACACAACTGCATTCTGTGACTTCTCACACCTCCATTCCATGACTTCACAAACCTCCATTCTGTGACTTCACACACCTCCACTCTGTGACCTTACACACCTCCATTCTGTGACTTCACACACCTCCATTCTGTGATTTCACACACAGTCCATTCTATGACTTCACAAACCTCCCTTCTGTGAATTCACACCTCTCCATTCTGGGTTCACACATCTCCATTCTGTGACTTCACACACCTGCATTCTGTGACTTCACACACCTCCATTCTATGACTACACACACTTCCATCTGTGACTTCACACACCTCCATTCTATGAATTCACACTCCTCCATTCTATGAGTTCACACATCTCTTTTCTGTGACTTCACACACCTCCATTCTATGACTTCACACACCTCCATTCTATGACTTCACACACCTCCATTCTGACTTCACATACTTCCATTTTGACTTCAAACACCTCATTTCTGTGACTTCACACACCTCCATTCTATGATTTTACACACCTCCATTCTATCACTTCACACACCTCCATTCTATGACTTCACACGCCTACTTTCTGAGTTGACACACTTCCATTCTGTGACTTCACACACCTACAATCTGACCTCACACACCTCCATTCTATGACCTCACACACCTCCATTCTCTGACTTCAAAATGCAACATTCTATGACTTCAAACACCTCCATTCTATGACTTCACACACCTCCATTCTGAGACTTCCCACACCTCCATTCTGTGACTTTACACACCTCCACTCTGTGACTACATACACTTCCATTCTGTGATTTCACACACCTCCATTCTTTGACTTCACACACCTCCATTCTATGAATTCACACACCTCCATTATGACTTCACACAACTCTATTCTGTGACTTCACACACCTCTATTCTGTGACTTCAGACACCTCCATTCTATGACTTCACACCTCCATTATATGGCTTCACACCTCCATTCTATGACTTCACACACCAACATTTATGACGTCACACACCTCCATTCTGTGACTTCACACACCTCCATTCTGACATCACACACCTACATTCTATGACTTCACTCACTTCCATTCTACGACTTCACACACCTCCATTCTGTGACTTCACTCACCTCCATTGTGAGTTAACACACATCCATTCTGTGACTTCACACACCTCCATTCATTGACTTCACACACCTTGATTCTCTGACTTCACATACCTCCATTCTACGATTTCACACACCTCCATTCTGTGACTTCACACATCTCCATTTTATGATTTCACACACCTCCATTCTGTGACTTCACACACCTCCATTCTGAGTTCACACACCTCCATTCTGTGACTTCACAATCCTCCATTATATGACTTCACACACCTCCATTTAGTGACTTCACACACCTCCATTCTATGACTTCACACACCTCCATTCTGAATTCACACACCTCCATTCTGACTTCACACACCTCAATTCTGTGACTTCCCACACCTCCATTCTATGACTTCACATACCTCATTTCTGAGTTGACACACCTCCATTCTGTGATTTCACATACCTCCAATCTGACTTCACACACCTCCATTCTATTACTTCACACACCTCCATTCTGTGACTTCAAAAACCACCATTCTATGACTTCGCACATCTCCATTGTGACTTCACACACCTCCATTCTATGAGTTCACACAGCTCCATTCTGACTTCACACACCTCCATTCTATGACTTCGCAAACCTCTATTCTGACTTCACACCCCTCCATTCTGTGACTTCACATACCTCCATTCTTTGACTTCACACCCCTCCATTCTGTGGCTTCACACACCTTAAATCTGAGTTCACACACCTCCATACTGTGACTTCACACACCTCCATTTTATGCCTTCACACACCTCCATTCTCTGACTTCACACACCTCCATTCTATGACATCACACGCCTCTATTCTGTGACTTCACACACCTCCATTCTATGACTTCACAAACCTCCATTCTATGACTTCAGAAACCTACATAGTTACTTTACACACCTCCATTCTATGACTTCACACACCTCCATTGTTTGCCTTCACACACCTCCATTTTGACTACACACACCTCCATTCTATGTCTTCACACACCTTCATTCTTACTGCAGAAATCTCCATTCTATGACTTCCCAAACCTCCCTTCTGTGAATTCACACACCTCCATTCTGAGTTCACACACCTCCATTCTGTGACTTCACACACCTCCATTCTGTTACTTCACACACCTCCATTCTATGATTTCACACACCTCCATTCTATGACTTCAAACACCTCCATTCTATGACTTCACACACATCTTTCTGAGTTGACACACCTCCATTCTGTTACTTCACACCCCTCCAATGTGACTTCAAACACCTCCATTCTATGACTTCACACACCTCCATTCTATGACTTCACACACCTCCATTCTATCACTTCACACACCTACATTGTGACTTCACAGACCTACGTTCTATCAGTTCACACACCTGCATTGTGACTTCACAAACCTCCATTCTCTGACTTCACACACCTCCATTCTATGACTTCACACAATTCAATTCTGACTTCACACACTTCCATTTTGACTTCAAAGACCTCATTTCTGTGACTTCACACACCTCCATTCTATGATTTGACACACCTCCATTCTATGACTTCACACACCTCCATTCTATGATTTCACACACCTCCATTCTATGACTTCACACATCTCCATTCTATGACTTCACACACCTCCTTTCTGACTTGACACACTTCCATTCTGTGATTTCACACACCTCCAATCTGACCTCACACACCTCCATTCTATGACTTCACACACCTCCATTCTATGACTTCAAACACCTCCATTCTTTGACATCTCACACCTCCATTCTATGACTTCACACTCCTCCATTCTATGAGTTCACACACCTCCTTTCTGTGACTTCACACACCTCCATTCTATGACTTCACACACCTCCATTCTATGACTTCACACACCTCCATTCTATGACTTCAAACACCTCCTTTCTGAGTTGACACACTTCTATTCTGTGACTTCACACACCTCCAATCTGACCTCACACACCTCCGTTCTATGACTTCACACACCTCCATTCTATGACTTCACACACCTCCATTCTATGACTTCACACACTTCTATTCTGTGACTAGACACACCTCCATTCTATAACTTCACACACCTCCATTCTATGACTTCACACATCTGCATTCTGACTTCACACACCTCCATTCTATGACTTCACACCTACATTCTCTGACTTCACACATCTCCATTCTGACTTCACACACCTCCAATCTATGACTTCACACATCTCCCTACTATGACTTCACACACCTCCATTCTGTAACTTCACAGACTTCCAATGTTTGACTTCATCAACCTCCATTCCATGACTTCATACACATCCATTCTATGACTTCACACAACTCCTTTCTTTGACTTCACAAAATTCCATTTTGATTTCACACACCTCCTCTCTGTGACTTCACACACCTCCATTTGTGACTTCACACATCACAATTTTGACTTCACACACCTCCATTCTGTGACTTCACACACCTCCATTCTGAGTTAACACACCTCCATTTGTGACTTCACACACCTCCATTCTGACTTCACACACCTCCATTCTATGACTTCACACACTTCCATTATTTGACTTCACACACCTCCATTCTGTGACTTCACACACCTCCACTCTGAGTTAACACATCTCCATTCTGTGTCTTCACCCACCTCCATTCTGTGACTTCACACACCTCGTTATATGACTCCATACACCTCCATTGTGTGACCTCACACACCTCAAATCTGAGTTCACACCCCTCCATAGTGTGACTTCACACACCTCCATTCTGTGACTTCATACACCCCCATTCTATGACTTCACACACCTCCATTCTATGACTTCACACACCCCCATTCTATGCCTTTACACACCTCCATTCTGTGACTTCACACACCTCCATTCTGTGACTTCACACACCTCCATTCGATGCCTTCACACACCTCCATTCTATGACTTCAGAAACCTACATTGTGACTTCACACACCTCCATTCTATGAGCTCACACACCTGCATTGTGACTTCACACACCTCCATTCTGATTTCACACACCTCTATTTTGTGACTTAACACAACCCCATTCTATGACTTCACACACCTCCATTCTATAACTTCACACACCTCCATTCTATGACTTCACACACCTCCATTCTATAACTTCACACACCTCCATTCTATGACTTCAAACACCTCCTTTCTGAGTTGACACACTTCCATTCTTTTACTTCACACACCTCCAATCTGACCTCACACACCTCCATTCTATGACTTCACACACCTCCATTCTATGACTTCACACACCTCCATTCTGAATTCACACACCTCCATTCTGACTTCACACACCTCAATTCTGTGACTTCACACACCTCCATTCTATGACTTCACATACCTCATTTCTGAGTTGACACACCTCCATTCTGTGACTTCACATACCTCCAATCTGACTTCACACACCTCCATTCTATTACTTCACACACCTCCATTCTGTGACTTCAAAAACCACCATTCTATGACTTCGCACATCTCCATTGTGACTTCACACACCTCCATTCTATGAGTTCACACAGCTCCTTTCTGACTTCACACACCTCCATTCCATGACTTCGCAAACCTCTATTCTGACTTCACACCCCTCCATTCTGTGACTTCACATACCTCCATTCTTTGACTTCACACCCCTCCATTCTGTGGCTTCACACACCTTAAATCTGAGTTCACACACCTCCATACTGTGACTTCACACACCTCCATTTTATGCCTTCACACACCTCCATTCTGTGACTTCACACACCTCCATTCTATGACATCACACGCCTCTATTCTGTGACTTCACACACCTCCATTCTATGACTTCACAAACCTCCATTCTATGACTTCAGAAACCTACATAGTTACTTTACACACCTCCATTCTATGACTTCACACACCTCCATTGTTTGCCTTCACACACCTCCATTTTGACTACACACACCTCCATTCTATGTCTTCACACACCTTCATTCTTACTGCAGAAATCTCCATTCTATGACTTCCCAAACCTCCCTTCTGTGAATTTACACACCTCCATTCTGAGTTCACACACCTCCATTCTGTGACTTCACACACCTCCATTCTGTTACTTCACACACCTCCATTCTATGATTTCACACACCTCCATTCTATGACTTCAAACACCTCCATTCTATGACTTAACACACATCCTTTCTGAGTTGACACACCTCCATTCTGTTACTTCACACCCCTCCAATGTGACTTCAAACACCTCCATTCTATGACTTCACACACCTGCATTCTGTGACTTCAAAAACCAACATTCTATGACTTCAAACACCTCCATTCTATGACTTCACACACCTCCATTCTATGACTTCACACACCTCCATTCTATCACTTCACACACCTACATTGTGACTTCACACACCTACGTTCTATCAGTTCACACACCTGCATTGTGACTTCACAAACCTCCATTCTCTGACTTCACACACCTCCATTCTATGACTTCACACAATTCAATTCTGACTTCACACACTTCCATTTTGACTTCAAAGACCTCATTTCTGTGACTTCACACACCTCCATTCTATGATTTGACACACCTCCATTCTATGACTTCACACACCTCCATTCTATGATTTCACACACCTTCATTCTATGACTTCACACATCTCCATTCTATGACTTCACACACCTCCTTTCTGACTTGACACACTTCCATTCTGTGATTTCACACACCTCCAATCTGACCTCACACACCTCCATTCTATGACTTCACACACCTCCATTCTATGACTTCAAACACCTCCATTCTTTGACATCTCACACCTCCATTCTATGACTTCACACTCCTCCATTCTATGAGTTCACACACCTCCTTTCTGTGACTTCACACACCTCCATTCTATGACTTCACACACCTCCATTCTATGACTTCACACACCTCCATTCTATGACTTCAAACACCTCCTTTCTGAGTTGACACACTTCTATTCTGTGACTTCACACACCTCCAATCTGACCTCACACACCTCCGTTCTATGACTTCACACACCTCCATTCTATGACTTCACACACCTCCATTCTATGACTTCACACACTTCTATTCTGTGACTAGACACACCTCCATTCTATGACTTCACACACCTCCATTCTATGACTTCACACATCTGCATTCTGACTTCACACACCTCCATTCTATGACTTCACACCTACATTCTCTGACTTCACACATCTCCATTCTGACTTCACACACCTCCAATCTATGACTTCACACATCTCCCTACTATGACTTCACACACCTACATTCTGTAACTTCACAGACTTCCAATGTTTGACTTCATCAACCTCCATTCCATGACTTCATACACATCCATTCTATGACTTCACACAACTCCTTTCTTTGACTTCACAAAATTCCATTTTGATTTCACACACCTCCTCTCTGTGACTTCACACACCTCCATTTGTGACTTCACACATCACAATTTTGACTTCACACACCTCCATTCTGTGACTTCACACACCTCCATTCTGAGTTAACACACCTCCATTTGTGACTTCACACACCTCCATTCTGACTTCACACACCTTCATTCTATGACTTCACACACTTCCCTTATTTGACTTCACACACCTCCATTCTGTGACTTCACACACCTCCACTCTGAGTTAACACATCTCCATTCTGTGTCTTCACCCACCTCCATTCTGTGACTTCACACACCTCGTTATATGACTTCACACACCTCCATTGTGTGACCTCACACACCTCAAATCTGAGTTCACACCCCTCCATAGTGTGACTTCACACACCTCCATTCTGTGACTTCATACACCCCCATTCTATGACTTCACACACCTCCATTCTATGACTTCACACACCCCCATTCTATGCCTTTACACACCTCCATTCTGTGACTTCACACACCTCCATTCTGTGACTTCACACACCTCCATTCTATGCCTTCACACACCTCCATTCTATGACTTCAGAAACCTACATTGTGACTTCACACACCTCCATTCTATGAGTTCACACACCTGCATTGTGACTTCACACACCTCCATTCTGATTTCACACACCTCTATTTTGTGACTTAACACAACTCCATTCTATGACTTCACACACCTCCATTCTATAACTTCACACACCTCCATTCTATGACTTCACACACCTCCATTCTATAACTTCACACACCTCCATTCTATGACTTCAAACACCTCCTTTCTGAGTTGACACACTTCCATTCTTTTACTTCACACACCTCCAATCTGACCTCACACACCTCCATTCTATGACTTCACACACCTCCATTCTATGACTTCACACACCTCCATTCTATGACTTCACACACTTCTATTCTGTGACTAGACACACCTCCATTCTATGACTTCACACACCTCCATTCTATGACTTCACACATCTGCATTCTGACTTCACACACCTCCATTCTATGACTTCACACCTCCATTCTCTGACTTCACACATCTCCATTCTGACTTCACACACACCCAATCTATGACTTCACACATCTCCCTACTATGACTTCACACACCTCCGTTCTGTAACTTCACAGACTTCCAATGTTTGACTTCACCAACCTCCATTCCATGACTTCATACACATCCATTCTATGACTTCACACAACTCCTTTCCTTGACTTCACAAAATTCCATTTTGATTTCACACACCTCCACTCTGTGACTTCACACACCTCCATTTGTGACTTCACACATCACAATTTGACTTCACACACCTCCATTCTGTGACCTCACACACCTCCATTCTGAGTTAACACACCTCCATTTGTGACTTCACACACCTCCATTCTGACTTCACACACCTCCATTCTATGACTTCACACACTTCCATTCTTTGACTTCACACACCTCCATTCTGTGACTTCACACACCTCCACTCTGAGTTAACACATCTCCATTCTGTGTCTTCACACACCTCCATTCTGTGACTTCACTCACCTCGTTATATGACTTCACACACCTCCATTCTGTGACCTCACACACCTCAAATCTGAGTTCACACCCCTCCATAGTGTGACTTCACACACCTCCATTCTGTGACTTCACACACCCCCATTCTATGACTTCACACACCTCCATTCTATGACTTCAAACACCTCCATTCTATGCCTTTACACACCTCCATTCTATGACTTCACACACCTCCATTCTATGACATCACACACCTCCATTCTGTGACTTCACACACGTCCATTCTATGACTTCACACACCTCCATTCTTTGATTTCACACACCTCCATTCTATGACTTCACTCACCTGCATTGTGACTTCATACAACTCCATTCTGTGAATTCACACACCTCCTTTCTGTGAGTTCACACACCTACATACTATGACTTCCACACACATTCTATCTATGACTTCACAACCTCCATTCTATGACTTCACACACTTCCAATCTATGACTTCTCAAACCTCCATTCTATGACTTCACAAACCTGCAATCTGACTTCACACACCTCCATTCTCTGACTTCACACACCTCCATTCTATGACTTCACACACCTGCATTCTGTGACTTCAAAAACCAACATTCTATGACTTCAAACACCTCCATTCTATGACTTCTCACACCTCCATTCTATGACTTCACACACCTCCCTTCTATCACTTCACACACCTACATTGTGACTTCACACACCTACGTTCTATCAGTTCACACACCTGCATTGTGACTTCACAAACCTCCATTCTCTGACTTCACACACCTCCATTCTATGACTTCACACACCTCCATTCTGACTTCACACACTTCCATTTTGACTTCAAAGATCTCATTTCTGTGACTTCACACCCCTCCATTCTATGATTTCACACACCTCCATTCTATGACTTCACACACCTCCATTCTATGATTTCACACACCTCCATTCTATGACTTCGCACACCTCCATTCTATGACTTCACACACCTCCTTTCTGAGTTGACACACTTCCATTCTGTGACTTCACACACCTCCAATCTGACCTCACACACCTCCATTCTGTGACTTCACACATCTCCATTCTATGATTTCACACACCTCCATTCTGTGACTTCACACACCTCCATTCTGAGTTCACACACCTCCATTCTGTGACTTCACAATCCTCCATTATATGACTTCACACACCTCCATTTTGTGACTTCACACACCTCCATTCTATGACTTCACACACCTCCATTCTGAATTCACACACCTCCATTCTGACTTCACACACCTCAATTCTGTGTCTTCACACACCTCCATTCTATGACTTCACATACCTCATTTCTGAGTTGACACACCTCCATTCTATGACCTCACACACCTCCATTCTGTGACTTCAAAAACCACCATTCTATGACTTCGCACATCTCCATTGTGACTTCACACACCTCCATTCTATGAGTTCACACAGCTCCATTCTGACTTCACACACCTCCATTCTATGACTTCGCAAACCTCTATTCTGACTTCACACCCCTCCATTCTGTGACTTCACATACCTCCATTCTTTGACTTCACACCCCTCCATTCTGTGGCTTCACACACCTTAAATCTGAGTTCACACACCTCCATACTGTGACTTCACACACCTACATTCTGTGACTTCACACACCTCTATTCCACTACTTCAAACACCTCCATTCTATGACTTCACACACCTCCATTTTATGCCTTCACACACCTCCATTCTGTGACTTCACACACCTCCATTCTATGACATCACACGCCTCCATTCTGTGACTTCACACACCTCCATTCTATGACTTCACACACCTCCATTCTATGACTCCAGAAACCTACATTGTTACTTTACACAGCTCCATTCTGTGACTTCACACACCTCCATTGTTTGCCTTCACACACATCCATTTTGACTACACACACCTCCATTCTATGTCTTCACACACCTTCATTCTTACTGCAGAAATCTCCTTCTATTACTTCACAAACCTCCCTTCTGTGAATTCACACACCTCCATTCTGAGTTCACACACCTCCATTCTGTGACTTCACACACCTCCATTCTGTTACTTCACACACCTCCATTCTATGATTTCACACACCACCTTTCTATGACTTCACACACCTCCATTCTGCCTTCACAGACTTCCATTTGACTTCATAAACCTCATTTCTGTGACTTCACACACCTCCATTCTATGATTTCACACACCTCCATTCTGTTACTTTACACCCCTCCAATCTGACTTCACACACCTCCATTCTATGACTTCACACACCTGCATTCTGTGACTTCAAAAACCAACATTCTATGACTTCAAACACCTCCATTCTATGACTTCACACACCTCCATTCTGAGACTTCACACACCTCCACTCTGTGACTTTACACACCTCCATTCTATGACTTCACACACCTCCATTCTATGACATCACACACCTCCATTCTATGACTTCACACACTTCTATTCTGTGACTAGGCACACCTCCATTCTATGACTTCACAAACCTCCATTCTATGACTTCACACATCTGCATTCTGACTTCACACACCTCCATTCTATGATTTCACACCTACATTCTCTGACTTAACACATCTCCATTCTGACTTCACACACCTCCAATCTATGACTTCACACATCCCCCTACTATGACTTCACACACCTCCATTCTGTAACTTCACACACTTCCAATGGTTGACTTCACCAACCTCCATTCCATGACGTCATACACATCCATTCTATGACTTCACACAACTCCTTTCTTTGACTTCACAAAATTCCATTTTGATTTCACACACCTCCACTCTGTGACTTCACACACCTCCATTTGTGACTTCACACATCACAATTTTGACTTCACACACCTCCATTCTGTGACTTCACACACCTCCATTCTGAGTTAACACACCTCCATTTGTGACTTCACACACCTCCATTCTGACTTCACACACCTCCATTCTATGACATCACACACTTCCATTCTATGACTTCACACACCTCCATTCTGTGACTTCACACACCTCCACTCTGAGTTCACACACCTCCATTCTGTGTCTTCACACACCTCCATTCTGTGACTTCACACACTTCGTTATATGACTTCACACACCTCCATTCTGTGACCTCACACACCTCAAATCTGAGTTCACACCCCTCCATAGTGTGACTTCACACACCTCCATTCTGTGACTTCACACACCCCCATTCTGTGACTTCACACACCTCCATTCTATGACTTCACACACCCCCATTCTATGCCTTTACACACCTACATTCTGTGACTTCACACACCTCCATTCTATTACAGCACACACCTCCCTTCTGTGACTTCACACACCTCCATTGTATGACTTCACACACCTCCATTCTATGACTTCAGAAACCTACATTGTGACTTCACACACCTCCATTCTATGAGTTCACACACCTGCATTGTGACTTCACACACCTCCATTCTCTGACTTCACACACCTCCATTCTGACTTCACACACCTCCATTCTGACTTCACACACCTCAATTCTGTGACTTCACACAACTCCATTCTATGATTTCACACACCTCCATTCTATGACTTCACAGACCTCCATTCTATGACTTCACACACCTCCTTTGTGAGTTCACACACATCCATTCTGTGACTTCCCACACCTCCATTGTGACTTCATACACCTCCATTCTATGAGTTCACACACCTCCATTCTGACTTCACACACTTCCATTCTATGACTTCACAAAGCTCCATTCTGACTTCACACACCTCCATTCTATGACTTCGCACACCTCTATTCTGACTTCACACAACTGCATTCTGTGACTTCACACACCTCCATTCTATGATTTCACACACCTCCATTCTGTTACTTCACACACCTCCACTCTGTGATTTACACACTTCGATTCTGTGACTTCACACACCTCCATTCTTTGATTTCACACACCTCCATTCTATGACTTCACACACCTGCATTGTGACTTCATACAACTCCATTCTGTGAATTCACACACCTCCTTTCTGTGACTTCACACACCTCCATACTATGACTTCCACACACCTTCAATTTATGACTTCACAACCTCCATTCTATGACTTCACACACTTCCAATCTATGACTTCACAAACCTCCATTCTATGACTTCACAAACCTGCAATCTGACTTCACACACCTCCATTCTCTGACTTCACACACCTCCATTCTATGACTTCACACACCTCCATTCTGTAACTTCACACGCTTCCAATGTTTGACTTCACAAACCTCCATTCCAGGACTTCATACACCTCCATTCTATGACTTCACACACATCCATTCTTTGACCTCACACACCTCCATTTTGACTTCACACACCTCCATTCTGTGACTTCACACACCTGCATTTGTGACTTCACACACCACAATTTTGACTTCACACACGTCCATTCTTTGACTTCACACACCTCCATTTTGACTTCACACACTTCCATTCTGTGACTTCACACACCTCCATTCTGTGACTTCACATACCTACATTGTTTGACTTCACACACCTCCATTTTGTCTTCACACACCTCCATTCTATGACTTCACACACCTTAATTCTTACTTCAGAAACATCCATTCTATGACTTCACAAACCTCCCTTCTGTGAATTCACACACCTCCATTCTGGGTCCACACACATCCATTCTGTGACTTCACACACCTCCATTCTATGACTTCACACACCTCCATCTGTGACTTCACACACCTCCATTCTATGACTTCACACTGCTCCATTCTATGAGTTCACACACCTCCATTCTGTGACTTCACACACCTCCATTCTATGACTTCACACACGTCCATTCTGACTTCACACACTTCCATTTTGACTTCAAAGACCTAATTTCTGTGACTTCACACACCTCCATTCTATGATTTCACACACCTCCATTCTATGACTTCACACACCTCCATTCTATGACTTCACACACCTCCTTTCTGAGTTGACACACTTCCATTGTGTGACTTCACACACCTCCAATCTGACCTCACACACCTCCATTCTATGACTTCACACACCTCCATTCTTTGACCTCACACACCTCCATTTTGACTTCACACACCTCCATTCTGTGACTTCACACACCTGCATTTGTGACTTCACACACCACAATTTTGACTTCACACACGTCCATTCTTTGACTTCACACACCTCCATTTTGACTTCACACACTTCCATTCTGTGACTTCACACACCTCCATTCTGTGACTTCACATACCTACATTGTTTGACTTCACACACCTCCATTTTGTCTTCACACACCTCCATTCTATGACTTCACACACCTTAATTCTTACTTCAGAAACATCCATTCTATGACTTCACAAACCTCCCTTCTGTGAATTCACACACCTCCATTCTGGGTCCACAAACTTCCATTCTGTGACTTCACACACCTCCATTCTATGACTTCACACACCTCCATCTGTGACTTCACACACCTCCATTCTATGACTTCACACACCTTCATTCTTACTTCAGAAACATCCATTCTATGACTTCACACTCCTCCCTTCTGTGAATTCACACACCTCCATTCTGGGTTCACACACCTCCATTCTGTGACTTCACACATCTCCATTCTATGACTTCACACACCTCCATTCTGACTTCACACACTTCCATTTTGACTTCAAAGACCTAATTTCTGTGACTTCACACACCTCCATTCTATGATTTCACACACCTCCATTCTATGACTTCACACACCTCCATTCTATGACTTCACACACCTCCTTTCTGAGTTGACACACTTCCATTCTGTGACTTCACACACCTCCAATCTGACCTCACACACCTCCATTCTATGACTTCACACACCTCCATTATATGACTTCACACACCTCCATTCTTTGACTTCACACACCTCCATTCTGTGACTTCCCACACCTCCATTCTGAGAATTCACACACCTCCACTCTGTGACTTTACACAGCTCCACTCTGTGACTACACACACCTCTATTTTGTGATTTCACACACCTCCATTGTATGACTTCACACACCTCCATTCTTTGACTTCACACATCTCCATTCTATGAGTACACACACCTCCATTCTGACTTCACACACTTCCATTCTATGACTTCACACAGCTCTATTCTGACTTCACACAACTGCATTCTCTGACTTCACACACCTCCATTCTATGACTTCACACACCTCCATTCTGTTACTTCACACACCTCCACTCTGTGACTTTACACACCTCCATTCTATGACTTCACACACCTCCTTTCTGTGATTTCACACACAATCCATTCTATGACTTCACAAACCTCCATTCTTTGATTTCACACACCTCCATTCTATGACTTCACACACCTGCATTGTGACTTCATACAACTCCATTCTGTGAATTCACACACCTCCTTTCTGTGACTTCACACACCTACATACTATGACTTCCACACACCTTCAATCTATAACTTCACAACCTCCATTCTATGACTTCACAAACTTCCAATCTATGACTTCTCAAACCTCCATTCTATGACTTCACAAACCTGCAATCTGACTTCACACACCTCCATTCTCTGACTTCACACACCTCCATTCTATGACTTCACACACCTCCATTCTGTAACTTCACACGCTTCCAATGTTTGACTTCACAAACCTCCATTCCATGACTTCATACACCTCCATTCTATGACTTTACACATCCATTCTTTGACCTCACACACCTCCATTTTGACTGCACACACCTCCATTCTGTGACTTCACACACCTGCATTTTTGACTTCACACACCACAATTTTGACTTCACACACGTCCATTCTTTGACTTCACACACCTCCATTTTGACTTCACACACTTCCATTCTGTGACTTCACACACCTCCATTCTGTGACTTCACATACCTACATTGTTTGACTTCACACACCTCCATTTTGTCTTCACACACCTCCATTCTCTGACTTCACACACCTTCATTCTTACTTCAGAAACATCCATTCTATGACTTCACACTCCCCCTTCTGTGAATTCACACACCTCCATTCTGGGTTCACACACCTCCATTCTGTGACTTCACACACCTCCATTCTATGACTTCACACACCTCCATTCTGACTTCACACACTTCCATTTTGACTTCAAAGACCTAATTTCTGTGACTTCACACACCTCCATTCTATGATTTCACACACCTCCATTCTATGACTTCACACACCTCCATTCTATGACTTCACACACCTCCTTTCTGAGTTGACACACTTCCATTCTGTGACTTCACACACCTCCAATCTGAACTCACACACCTCCATTCTATGACTTCACACACCTCCATTATATGACTTCACACACCTCCATTCTTTGACTTCACACACCTCCATTCTATGACTTCACACACTTCTATTCTGTGACTAGGCACACCTCCATTCTATGACTTCACACACCTCCATTCTATGACTTCACACATCTGCATTCTGACTTCACACACCTCCATTCTATGATTTCACACCTACATTCTCTGACTTAACACATCTCCATTCTGACTTCACACACCTCCAATCTATGACTTCACACATCTCCCTACTATGACTTCACACACCTCCATTCTGTAACTTCACACACTTCCAATGGTTGACTTCACCAACCTCCATTCCATGACGTCATACACATCCATTCTATGACTTCACACAACTCCTTTCTTTGACTTCACAAAATTCCATTTTGATTTCACACACCTCCACTCTGTGACTTCACACACCTCCATTTGTGACTTCACACATCACAATTTTGACTTCACACACCTCCATTCTGTGACTTCACACACCTCCATTCTGAGTTAACACACCTCCATTTGTGACTTCACACACCTCCATTCTGACTTCACACACCTCCATTCTATGACTTCACACACTTCCATTCTATGACTTCACACACCTCCATTCTGTGACTTCACACACCTCCACTCTGAGTTCACACACCTCCATTCTGTGTCTTCACACACCTCCATTCTGTGACTTCACACACTTCGTTATATGACTTCACACACCTCCATTCTGTGACCTCACACACCTCAAATCTGAGTTCACACCCCTCCATAGTGTGACTTTACACACCTCCATTCTGTGACTTCACACACCCCCATTCTGTGACTTCACACACCTCCATTCTATGACTTCACACACCCCCATTCTATGCCTTTACACACCTACATTCTGTGACTTCACACACCTCCATTCTATTACAGCACACACCTCCATTCTGTGACTTCACACACCTCCATTGTATGACTTCACACACCTCCATTCTATGACTTCAGAAACCTACATTGTGACTTCACACACCTCCATTCTATGAGTTCACACACCTGCATTGTGACTTCACACACCTCCATTCTCTGACTTCACACACCTCCATTCTGACTTCACACACCTCCATTCTGACTTCACACACCTCAATTCTGTGACTTCACACACCTCCATTCTATGATTTCACACACCTCCATTCTATGACTTCACAGACCTCCATTCTATGACTTCACACACCTCCTTTGTGAGTTCACACACATCCATTCTGTGACTTCCCACACCTCCATTGTGACTTCATACACCTCCATTCTATGAGTTCACACACCTCCATTCTGACTTCACACACTTCCATTCTATGACTTCACAAAGCTCCATTCTGACTTCACACACCTCCATTCTATGACTTCGCACACCTCTATTCTGACTTCACACAACTGCATTCTGTGACTTCACACACCTCCATTCTATGATTTCACACACCTCCATTCTGTTACTTCACACACCTCCACTCTGTGATTTACACACTTCCATTCTGTGACTTCACACACCTCCATTCTGTGATTTCACACACAATCCATTCTATGACTTCACAAACCTCCATTCTTTGATTTCACACACCTCCATTCTATGACTTCACACACCTGCATTGTGACTTCATACAACTCCATTCTGTGAATTCACACACCTCCTTTCTGTGACTTCACACACCTCCATACTATGACTTCCACACACCTTCAATTTATGACTTCACAACCTCCATTCTATGACTTCACACACTTCCAATCTATGACTTCACAAACCTCCATTCTATGACTTCACAAACCTGCAATCTGACTTCACACACCTCCATTCTCTGACTTCACACACCTCCATTCTATGACTTCACACACCTCCATTCTGTAACTTCACACGCTTCCAATGTTTGACTTCACAAACCTCCATTCCAGGACTTCATACACCTCCATTCTATGACTTCACACACATCCATTCTTTGACCTCACACACCTCCATTTTGACTGCACACACCTCCATTCTGTGACTTCACACACCTGCATTTTTGACTTCACACACCACAATTTTGACTTCACACACGTCCATTCTTTGACTTCACACACCTCCATTTTGACTTCACACACTTCCATTCTGTGACTTCACACACCTCCATTCTGTGACTTCACATACCTACATTGTTTGACTTCACACACCTCCATTTTGTCTTCACACACCTCCATTCTATGACTTCACACACCTTAATTCTTACTTCAGAAACATCCATTCTATGACTTCACAAACCTCCCTTCTGTGAATTCACACACCTCCATTCTGGGTCCACACACATCCATTCTGTGACTTCACACACCTCCATTCTATGACTTCACACACCTCCATCTGTGACTTCACACACCTCCATTCTATGACTTCAAACTGCTCCATTCTATGAGTTCACACACCTCCATTCTGTGACTTCACACACCTCCATTCTATGACTTCACACACGTCCATTCTGACTTCACACACTTCCATTTTGACTTCAAAGACCTAATTTCTGTGACTTCACACACCTCCATTCTATGATTTCACACACCTCCATTCTATGACTTCACACACCTCCATTCTATGACTTCACACACCTCCTTTCTGAGTTGACACACTTCCATTGTGTGACTTCACACACCTCCAATCTGACCTCACACACCTCCATTCTATGACTTCACACACCTCCATTCTTTGACCTCACACACCTCCATTTTGACTTCACACACCTCCATTCTGTGACTTCACACACCTGCATTTGTGACTTCACACACCACAATTTTGATTTCACACACGTCCATTCTTTGACTTCACACACCTCCATTTTGACTTCACACACTTCCATTCTGTGACTTCACACACCTACATACTATGACTTCCACACACCTTCAATCTATAACTTCACAACCTCCATTCTATGACTTCACAAACTTCCAATCTATGACTTCTCAAACCTCCATTCTATGACTTCACAAACCTGCAATCTGACTTCACACACCTCCATTCTCTGACTTCATTCACCTCCATTCTATGACTTCACACACCTCCATTCTGTAACTTCACACGCTTCCAATGTTTGACTTCACAAACCTCCATTCCATGACTTCATACACCTCCATTCTATGACTTTACACATCCATTCTTTGACCTCACACACCTCCATTTTGACTGCACACACCTCCATTCTGTGACTTCACACACCTGCATTTTTGACTTCACACACCACAATTTTGACTTCACACACGTCCATTCTTTGACTTCACACACCTCCATTTTGACTTCACACACTTCCATTCTGTGACTTCACACACCTCCATTCTGTGACTTCACATACCTACATTGTTTGACTTCACACACCTCCATTTTGTCTTCACACACCTCCATTCTCTGACTTCACACACCTTCATTCTTACTTCAGAAACATCCATTCTATGACTTCACACTCCTCCCTTCTGTGAATTCACACACCTCCATTTTGGGTTCACACACCTCCATTCTGTGACTTCACACACCTCCATTCTATGACTTCACACACCTCCATTCTGACTTCACACACTTCCATTTTGACTTCAAAGACCTAATTTCTGTGACTTCACACACCTCCATTCTATGATTTCACACACCTCCATTCTATGACTTCACACACCTCCATTCTATGACTTCACACACCTCCTTTCTGAGTTGACACACTTCCATTCTGTGACTTCACACACCTCCAATCTGACCTCACACACCTCCATTCTATGACTTCACACACCTCCATTATATGACTTCACACACCTCCATTCTTTGACTTCACACACCTCCATTCTGTGACTTCCCACACCTCCATTCTGAGAATTCACACACCTCCACTCTGTGACTTTACACAGCTCCACTCTGTGACTACACACACCTCTATTTTGTGATTTCACACACCTCCATTGTATGACTTCACACACCTCCATTCTTTGACTTCACACATCTCCATTCTATGAGTACACACACCTCCATTCTGACTTCACACACCTCCATTCTATGACTTCGCACACCTCTATTCTGACTTCACACAACTGCATTCTGTGACTTCACACACCTCCATTCTATGATTTCACACACCTCCATTCTGTTACTTCACACACCTCCACTCTGTGATTTACACACTTCCATTCTGTGACTTCACACACCTCCATTCTGTGATTTCACACACAATCCATTCTATGACTTCACAAACCTCCATTCTATGACTTCACAAACCTGCAATCTGACTTCACACACCTCCATTCTCTGACTTCACACACCTCCATTCTATGACTTCACACACCTCTATTCTGTAACTTCACACGCTTCCAATGTTTGACTTCACAAACCTCCATTCCAGGACTTCATACACCTCCATTCTATGACTTTACACATCCATTCTTTGACCTCACACACCTCCATTTTGACTTCACACACCTCCATTCTGTGACTTCACACACCTGCATTTGTGACTTCACACACCACAATTTTGACTTCACACACGTCCATTCTTTGACTTCACACACCTCCATTTTGACTTCACACACTTCCATTCTGTGACTTCACACACCTCCATTCTGTGACTTCACATACCTACATTGTTTGACTTCACACACCTCCATTTTGTCTTCACACACCTCCATTCTATGACTTCACACACCTTAATTCTTACTTCAGAAACATCCATTCTATGACTTCACAAACCTCCCTTCTGTGAATTCACACACCTCCATTCTGGGTCCACACACTTCCATTCTGTGACTTCACACACCTCCATTCTATGACTTCACACACCTCCATCTGTGACTTCACACACCTCCATTCTATGACTTCACACTGCTCCATTCTATGAGTTCACACACCTCCATTCTGTGACTTCACACACCTCCATTCTATGACTTCACACACGTCCATTCTGACTTCACACACTTCCATTTTGACTTCAAAGACCTAATTTCTGTGACTTCACACACCTCCATTCTATGATTTCACACACCTCCATTCTATGACTTCACACACCTCCATTCTATGACTTCACACACCTCCTTTCTGAATTGACACACTTCCATTGTGTGACTTCACACACCTCCAATCTGACCTCACACACCTCCATTCTATGACTTCACACACCTCCATTCTGACTTCACACACTTCCATTTTGACTTCAAAGACCTAATTTCTGTGACTTCACACACCTCCATTGTATGATTTCACACACCTCCATTCTATGACTTCACACACCTCCATTCTATGACTTCACACACCTCCTTTCTGAGTTGACACACTTCCATTCTGTGACTTCACACACCTCCAATCTGAACTCACACACCTCCATTCTATGACTTCACACACCTCCATTATATGACTTCACACACCTCCATTCTTTGACTTCACACACCTCCATTCTGTGACTTCCCACACCTCCATTCTGAGAATTCACACACCTCCACTCTGTGACTTTACACAGCTCCACTCTGTGAATACACACACCTCTATTTTGTGATTTCACACACCTCCATTGTATGACTTCACACACCTCCATTCTTTGACTTCACACATCTCCATTCTATGAGTACACACACCTCCATTCTGACTTCACACACTTCCATTCTATGAGTTCACACAGCTCTATTCTGACTTCACACAACTGCATTCTGTGACTTCACACACGTCCATTCTATGACTTCACACACCTCCATTCTGTTACTTCACACACCTCCACTCTGTGACTTTACACACCTCCATTCTGTGACTTCACACACCTCCTTTCTGTGATTTCACACACAATCCATTCTATGACTTCACAAACCTCCATTCTTTGATTTCACACACCTCCATTCTATGACTTCACACACCTGTATTGTGACTTCATACAACTCCATTCTGTGAATTCACACACCTCCTTTCTGTGACTTCACACACCTACATACTATGACTTCCACACACCTTCAATCTATAACTTCACAACCTCCATTCTATGACTTCACAAACTTCCAATCTATGACTTCACAAACCTCCATTCTATGACTTCACAAACCTGTAATCTGACTTCACACACCTCCATTCTCTGAGTTCACACACCTCCATTCTATGACTTCACACACCTCCATTCTGTAACTTCACACGCTTCCAATGTTTGACTTCACAAACCTCCATTCCATGACTTCATACACCTCCATTCTATGACTTTACACATCCATTCTTTGACCTCACACACCTCCATTTTGACTGCACACACCTCCATTCTGTGACTTCACACACCTGCATTTTTGACTTCACACACCACAATTTTGACTTCACACACGTCCATTCTTTGACTTCACACACCTTCATTTTGACTTCACACACTTCCATTCTCTGACTTCACACACATTCTGTGACTTCACATACCTACATTGTTTGACTTCACACACCTCCATTTTGTCTTCACACACCTCCATTCTCTGACTTCACACACCTTCATTCTTACTTCAGAAACATCCATTCTATGACTTCACACTCCTCCCTTCTGTGAATTCACACACCTCCATTCTGGGTTCACACACCTCCATTCTGTGACTTCACACACCTCCATTCTATGACTTCACACACCTCCATTCTGACTTCACACACTTCCATTTTGACTTCAAAGAACTAATTTCTGTGACTTCACACACCTCCATTCTATGATTTCACACACCTCCATTCTATGACTTCACACACCTCCATTCTATGACTTCACACACCTCCTTTCTGAGTTGACACACTTCCATTCTGTGACTTCACACACCTCCAATCTGACCTCACACACCTCCATTCTATGACTTCACACACCTCCATTATATGACTTCACACACCTCCATTCTTTGACTTCACACACCTCCATTCTGTGACTTCCCACACCTCCATTCTGAGAATTCACACACCTCCACTCTGTGACTTTACACAGCTCCACTCTGTGACTACACACACCTCTATTTTGTGATTTCACACACCTCCATTGTATGACTTCACACACCTCCATTCTTTGACTTCACACATCTCCATTCTATGAGTACACACACCTCCATTCTGACTTCACACACCTCCATTCTATGACTTCGCACACCTCTATTCTGACTTCACACAACTGCATTCTGTGACTTCACACACCTCCATTCTATGATTTCACACACCTCCATTCTGTTACTTCACACACCTCCACTCTGTGATTTACACACTTCCATTCTGTGACTTCACACACCTCCATTCTGTGATTTCACACACAATCCATTCTATGACTTCACAAACCTCCATTCTTTGATTTCACACACCTCCATTCTATGACTTCACACACCTGCATTGTGACTTCATACAACTCCATTCTGTGAATTCACACACCTCCTTTCTGTGACTTCACACACCTCCATACTATGACTTCCACACACCTTCAATTTATGACTTCACAACCTCCATTCTATGACTTCACACACTTCCAATCTATGACTTCAAAAACCTCCATTCTATGACTTCACAAACCTGCAATCTGACTTCACACACCTCCATTCTCTGACTTCACACACCTCCATTCTATGACTTCACACACCTCCATTCTGTAACTTCACACGCTTCCAATGTTTGACTTCACAAACCTCCATTCCAGGACTTCATACACCTCCATTCTATGACTTCACACACATCCATTCTTTGACCTCACACACCTCCATTTTGACTTCACACACCTCCATTCTGTGACTTCACACACCTGCATTTGTGACTTCACACACCACAATTTTGACTTCACACACGTCCATTCTTTGACTTCACACACCTCCATTTTGACTTCACACACTTCCATTCTGTGACTTCACACACCTCCATTCTGTGACTTCACATACCTACATTGTTTGACTTCACACACCTCCATTTTGTCTTCACACACCTCCATTCTATGACTTCACACACCTTAATTCTTACTTCAGAAACATCCATTCTATGACTTCACAAACCTCCCTTCTGTGAATTCACACACCTCCATTCTGGGTCCACACACTTCCATTCTGTGACTTCACACACCTCCATTCTATGACTTCACACACCTCCATCTGTGACTTCACACACCTCCATTCTATGACTTCACACTGCTCCATTCTATGAGTTCACACACCTCCATTCTGTGACTTCACACACCTCCATTCTATGACTTCACACACGTCCATTCTGACTTCACACACTTCCATTTTGACTTCAAAGACCTAATTTCTGTGACTTCACACACCTCCATTCTATGATTTCACACACCTCCATTCTATGACTTCACACACCTCCATTCTATGACTTCACACACCTCCTTTCTGAGTTGACACACTTCCATTGTGTGACTTCACACACCTTCAATCTGACCTCACACACTTCCATTCTATGACTTCACACACCTCCATTCTTTGACCTCACACACCTCCATTTTGACTTCACACACCTCCATTCTGTGACTTCACACACCTGCATTTGTGACTTCACACACCACAATTTGACTTCACACACGTCCATTCTTTGACTTCACACACCTCCATTTTGACTTCACACACTTCCATTCTGTGACTTCACACACCTCCATTCTGTGACTTCACATACCTACATTGTTTGACTTCACACACCTCCATTTTGTCTTCACACACCTCCATTCTATGACTTCACACACCTTAATTCTTACTTCAGAAACATCCATTCTATGACTTCACAAACCTCCCTTCTGTGAATTCACACACCTCCATTCTGGGTCCACACACTTCCATTCTGTGACTTCACACACCTCCATTCTATGACTTCACACACCTCCATCTGTGACTTCACACACCTCTATTCTATGACTTCACACACCCTCATTCTTACTTCAGAAACATCCATTCTATGACTTCACACTCCTCCCTTCTGTGAATTCACACACCTCCATTCTGGGTTCACAGACGTCCATTCTGTGACTTCACACACCTCCATTCTGTGACTTCACACACCTCCATTCTGACTTCACACACTTCCACTTTGACTTCAAAGACCTAATTTCTGTGACTTCACACACCTCCATTCTATGATTTCACACACCTCCATTCTATGACTTCACACACCTCCATTCTATGACTTCACACACCTCCTTTCTGAGTTGACACACTTCCATTCTGTGACTTCACACACCTCCAATCTGAACTCACACCCCTCCATTCTATGACTTCACACACCTCCATTATATGACTTCACACACCTCCATTCTTTGACTTCACACACCTCCATTCTGTGACTTCCCACACCTCCATTCTGAGAATTCACACACCTCCACTCTGTGACTTTACACAGCTCCACTCTGTGACTACACACACCTCTATTTTGTGATTTCACACACCTCCATTGTATGACTTCACACACCTCCATTCTTTGACTTCACACATGTCCATTCTATGAGTACACACACCTCCATTCTGACTTCACACACTTCCATTCTATGACTTCACACAGCTCTATTCTGACTTCACACAACTGCATTCTCTGACTTCACACACCTCCATTCTATGACTTCACACACCTCCATTCTGTTACTTCACACACCTCCACTCTGTGACTTTACACACCTCCATTCTGTGACTTCACACACCTCCTTTCTGTGATTTCACACACAATCCATTCTATGACTTCACAAACCTCCATTCTTTGATTTCACACACCTCCATTCTATGACTTCACACACCTGCATTGTGACTTCATACAAGTCCATTCTGTGAATTCACACACCTCCTTTCTGTGACTTCACACACCTACATACTATGACTTCCACACACCTTCAATCTATAACTTCACAACCTCCATTCTATGACTTCACAAACTTCCAATCTATGACTTCTCAAACCTCCATTCTATGACTTCACAAACCTGCAATCTGACTTCACACACCTCCATTCTCTGACTTCACACACCTCAATTCTATGACTTCACACACCTCCATTCTGTAACTTCACACGCTTCCAATGTTTGACTTCACAAACCTCCATTCCATGACTTCATACACCTCCATTCTATGACTTTACACATCCATTCTTTGACCTCACACACCTCCATTTTGACTGCACACACCTCCATTCTGTGACTTCACACACCTGCATTTTTGACTTCACACACCACAATTTTGACTTCACACACGTCCATTCTTTGACTTCACACACCTCCATTTTGACTTCACACACTTCCATTCTGTGACTTCACACACCTCCATTCTGTGACTTCACATACCTACATTGTTTGACTTCACACACCTCCATTTTGTCTTCACACACCTCCATTCTCTGACTTCACACACCTTCATTCTTACTTCAGAAACATCCATTCTATGACTTCACACTCCTCCCTTCTGTGAATTCACACACCTCCATTCTGGGTTCACACACCTCCATTCTGTGACTTCACACACCTCCATTCTATGACTTCACACACCTCCATTCTGACTTCACACACTTCCATTTTGACTTCAAAGACCTAATTTCTGTGACTTCACACACCTCCATTCTATGATTTCACACACCTCCATTCTATGACTTCACACACCTCCATTCTATGACTTCACACACCTCCTTTCTGAGTTGACACACTTCCATTCTGTGACTTCACACACCTCCAATCTGACCTCACACACCTCCATTCTTTGACTTCACTCACCTCCATTTTATGACTTCACACACCTCCATTCTTTGACTTCACACACCTCCATTCTATGAATTTACACACCTCCATTCTTTGACTTCACACACCCCCATTCTGTGACTTCCCACACCTCCATTCTGAGAATTCACGCACCTCCACTCTGTGACTTTACACAGCTCCACTCTGTGACTACACACACCTCTATTTTGTGATTTCACACAACTCCATTGTATGACTTCACACACCTCCATTCTTTGACTTCACACTTCTCCATTCTATGAATTCACACACCTCCATTGTGACTTCACACAACTCTATTCTGTGACTTCACACACCTGCCTTCTGTGACTTCACACACCTCCATTCTATGACTTCACATCTCCATTCTATGACTTCACATCTCCATTCTATGTCTTCACACATCAACATTTATGACGTCACACACCTCCATTCTGTGACTTCACACACCTCCATTCTGACATCACACACCTACATTCTATGACTTCACACACTTCCATTCTATGACTTCACACACCTTCATTCTGTGACTTCACTCACCTCCATTGTGAGTTCACACACCTCCATTCTGTGACTTCACACACCTTGATTCTCTGACTTCACACACCTCCATTCTACGATTTCACACACCTCCATTCTGTGACTTCACACATCTCCATTCTATGATTTCACACACCTCCTTTCTGTGACTTCACACACCTCCATTCTGAGTTCACACCCCTCCATTCTGTGACTTCACACAGCTCCAATATATGACTTCACACACCTCCATTTTGTGACTTTGCACACCTCCATTCTATGACTTCACACACCTCCATTCTATGACTTCACACACGTACATTGTGAATTCACACACACCTCCAATATATGACTTCACACACCTCCATTTTGTGACTTCACACACCTCCATTCTATGACTTCACACACTTCCATTCTATGACTTCACACACCTGCATTGTGACTTCACACACATCCATTCTCTGACTTCACACACCTCCATTTGAATTCACACATCTCCATTCAGACTTCACACACCTCAATTCTGTGACTTCACACACATCCATTCTATGAATTCACATACCTCATTTCTGAGTTGACTAACCTCCATTCTGTGACTTCACATACCTCCAATCTGACTTCACACACCTCCATGCTATGACTTCACACACCTCCATTCTGTGACTTCAAAAACCACCATTCTATGACTTCACACATCTCCATTGTGACTTCACACACCTCCATTCTATGAGTTAACACAGTTCCATTCTGACTTCACACACCTCCATTCTATGACTTCGTACACCTCTATTCTGACTTCACACCCCTCCATTCTGTGACTTCACATACCTCCATTCTTTGACTTCACACCAATGCATTCTGTGACTTCACATACCGCCATTCTTTGACTTCACTCCCCTCCATTCTGTGCCTTCACACACCTCCACTCTGTGACTTTACATACCTCCATTCTGTGACTTCACACACCTGCCTTTTGTGACTTCACACACCTCCATTCTATGACTTCACACACCTCCATTCTAAGTCTTCACACATCTCCATTCTGACTTCACACACCTCCATTCTGACTTCACACACCTCAATTCTGACTTCACACACCTCAATCTGTGACTTTACACACCTCCATTCTGTGACTTCACACACCTCCCTTCTGTGACTTCACACACCTCCATTCTATGACTTCACACACCTCCATTCTAAGTCTTCACACACCTCCATTCTATGACTTCACACACTTCCATTGTTTGACATCATACACCTCCATTTTTTGACTTCACACACCTCCGTTCCATGAATTCACACACCTCCATTCTATGAGTTCACAAACCTCCATTCTATGAGTTCACACACCTTCATTCTTACTTCAGCAACATGCATTCTATGACTTCAGACACCTCCATTCTATGACTTCACACACCTTCATTCTTACTTCAGCAACATCCATTCTATGACTTCACAAACCACCATTCTATGACTTCACAAACCTCCATTCTGTGACTTCACACACCTCCATTCTGGGTTCACACACCTCCAATCTGTGACTTCACACACCTAGATTCTGACTTCACACACCTCCATTCTATGACTTCACACACTTCCATTCTATGACTTCACACAACTCCATTTTGTGACTTCACACACCTCCACTCTGAGTTCACACACCTGCATTCTGTGTCTTCACACACCTCCATTCTGTGACTTCACACACCTACTTCTATGACTTCACACACCTCCATTCTGTGACTTCACACACCTCAAATCTGAGTTCACACACCTCCATACTGTGACTTCACAAACCTCTATTCTGTGACTTCACACACCTCCATTTTATGACTTCACACACCTCCAATCTATGACTTCAGAAACCTACATTGTTACTTCACACACCTCCATTCTATGAGTTCACACACCTGCATTGTGACTACACATACCTCCATTTTCTGACTTCACACACCTCCATTCCGACTTCACACACCTCCATTCTGACTTCACACACCTCAGTTCTGTGATTTCATACACCTCCATTCGATGATTTCACACACCTCCATTCTATGACTTCACAGACCTCCATTTTATGAATTTACACACCTCCTTTCTGAGTTCACACACATCCATTCTGTGACTTCAAACACCTCCATTGTGACTTCATACACCTCCATTCTATGAGTTCACACACCTCCATTCTGACTTCACAAACTTCAATTCTTTGACTTCACACAGCTCCATTCTCACTTCACACTCCTCCATTCTATGACTTCGCACACCTCTGTTCTGACTTCACACAACTGCATTCTGTGACTTCACACACCTCCATTCTGTGACTTCACACACCTCCACTCTGTGACCTTACACACCTCCATTCTGTGACTTCACACACCTCCATTCTGTGATTTCACACACAGTCCATTCTATGACTTCACAAACCTCCCTTCTGTGAATTCACACATCTCCATTCTGGGTTCACACATCTCCATTCTGTGACTTCACACACCTCCATTCTGTGACTTCACACACCTCCATTCTATGACTACACACACTTCCATCTGTGACTTCACACACCTCCATTCTATGACTTCACACTCCTCCATTCTATGAGTTCACACATCTCTTTTCTGTGACTTCACACACCTCCATTCTATGACTTCACACACCTCCATTCTATGACTTCACACACCTCCATTCTGACTTCACATACTTCCATTTTGACTTCAAACACCTCATTTCTGTGACTTCACACACCTCCATTCTATGATTTTACACACCTCCATTCTATCACTTCACACACCTCCATTCTATGACTTCACACGCCTCCTTTCTGAGTTGACACACTTCCATTCTGTGACTTCACACACCTACAATCTGACCTCACACACCTCCATTCTATGACTTCACACACCTCCATTCTCTTACTTCAAAATGCAACATTCTATGACTTCAAACACCTCCATTCTATGACTTCACACACCTCCATTCTGAGACTTCCCACACCTCCATTCTGTGACTTTACACACCTCCACTCTGTGACTACATACACTTCCATTCTGTGATTTCACACACCTCCATTCTTTGACTTCACACACCTCCATTCTATGAATTCACACACCTCCATTATGACTTCACACAACTCTATTCTGTGACTTCACACACCTGCCTTCTGTGACTTCACACACCTCCATTCTATGACTTCACACCTCCATTATATGGCTTCACACCTCCATTCTATGACTTCACACACCAACATTTATGACGTCACACACCTCCATTCTGTGACTTCACACACCTCCATTCTGACATCACACACCTACATTCTATGACTTCACTCACTTCCATTCTACGACTTCACACACCTCCATTCTGTGACTTCACTCACCTCCATTGTGAGTTAACACACATCCATTCTGTGACTTCACACACCTCCATTCATTGACTTCACACACCTTGATTCTCTGACTTCACATACCTCCATTCTACGATTTCACACACCTCCATTCTGTGACTTCACACATCTCCATTCTATGATTTCACACACCTCAATTCTGTGACTTCACACACCTCCATTCTGAGTTCACACACCTCCATTCTGTGACTTCACAATCCTCCATTATATGACTTCACACACCTCCATTTTGTGACTTCACACACCTCCATTCTATGACTTCACACACCTCCATTCTGAATTCACACACCTCCATTCTGACTTCACACACCTCAATTCTGTGACTTCACACACCTCCATTCTATGACTTCACATACCTCATTTCTGAGTTGACACACCTCCATTCTGTGACTTCACATACCTCCAATCTGACTTCACACACCTCCATTCTATTACTTCACACACCTCCATTCTGTGACTTCAAAAACCACCATTCTATGACTTCGCACATCTCCATTGTGACTTCACACACCTCCATTCTATGAGTTCACACAGCTCCATTCTGACTTCACACACCTCCATTCTATGACTTCGCAAACCTCTATTCTGACTTCACACCCCTCCATTCTGTGACTTCACATACCTCCATTCTTTGACTTCACACCCCTCCATTCTGTGGCTTCACACACCTTAAATCTGAGTTCACACACCTCCATTCTATTACTTCACACACCTCCATTCTGTGACTTCAAAAACCACCATTCTATGACTTCGCACATCTCCATTGTGACTTCACACACCTCCATTCTATGAGTTCACACAGCTCCATTCTGACTTCACACACCTCCATTCTATGACTTCGCAAACCTCTATTCTGACTTCACACCCCTCCATTCTGTGACTTCACATACCTCCATTCTTTGACTTCACACCCCTCCATTCTGTGGCTTCACACACCTTAAATCTGAGTTCACACACCTCCATACTGTGACTTCACACACCTCCATTTTATGCCTTCACACACCTCCATTCTGTGACTTCACACACCTCCATTCTATGACATCACACGCCTCTATTCTGTGACTTCACACACCTCCATTCTATGACTTCACAAACCTCCATTCTATGACTTCAGAAACCTACATAGTTACTTTACACACCTCCATTCTATGACTTCACACACCTCCATTGTTTGCCTTCACACACCTCCATTTTGACTACACACACCTCCATTCTATGTCTTCACACACCTTCATTCTTACTGCAGAAATCTCCATTCTATGACTTCCCAAACCTCCCTTCTGTGAATTCACACACCTCCATTCTGAGTTCACACACCTCCATTCTGTGACTTCACACACCTCCATTCTGTTACTTCACACACCTCCATTCTATGATTTCACACACCTCCATTCTATGACTTCAAACACCTCCATTCTATGACTTCACACACCTGCATTCTGTGACTTCAAAAACCAACATTCTATGACTTCAAACACCTCCATTCTATGACTTCACACACCTCCATTCTATGACTTCACACACCTCCATTCTATCACTTCACACACCTACATTGTGCCTTCACACACCTACGTTCTATCAGTTCACACACCTGCATTGTGACTTCACAAACCTCCATTCTCTGACTTCACACACCTCCATTCTATGACTTCACACAATTCAATTCTGACTTCACACACTTCCATTTTGACTTCAAAGACCTCATTTCTGTGACTTCACACCCCTCCATTCTATGATTTGACACACCTCCATTCTATGACTTCACACACCTCCATTCTATGATTTCACACACCTCCATTCTATGACTTCACACACCTCCATTCTATGACTTCACACACCTCCTTTCTGACTTGACACACTTCCATTCTGTGATTTCACACACCTCCAATCTGACCTCACACACCTCCAATCTATGACTTCACACACCTCCATTCTATGACTTCAAACACCTCCATTCTTTGACATCTCACACCTCCATTCTATGACTTCACACTCCTCCATTCTATGAGTTCACACACCTCCTTTCTGTGACTTCACACACCTCCATTCTATGACTTCACACACCTCCATTCTATGACTTCACACACCTCCATTCTATGACTTCAAACACCTCCTTTCTGAGTTGACACACTTCCATTCTGTGACTTCACACACCTCCAATCTGACCTCACACACCTCCGTTCTATGACTTCACACACCTCCATTCTATGACTTCACACACCTCCATTCTATGACTTCACACACTTCTATTCTTTGACTAGACACACCTCCATTCTATGACTTCACACACCTCCATTCTATGACTTCACACATCTGCATTCTGACTTCACACACCTCCATTCTATGACTTCACACCTCCATTCTCTGACTTCACACATCTCCATTCTGACTTCACACACCTCCAATCTATGACTTCACACATCTCCCTACTATGACTTCACACACCTCCATTCTGTAACTTCACAGACTTCCAATGTTTGACTTCATCAACCTCCATTCCATGACTTCATACACATCCATTCTATGACTTCACACAACTCCTTTCTTTGACTTCACAAAATTCCATTTTGATTTCCCACACCTCCTCTCTGTGACTTCACACACCTCCATTTGTGACTTCACACATCACAATTTTGACTTCACACACCTCCATTCTGTGACTTCACACACCTCCATTCTGAGTTAACACACCTCCATTTGTGACTTCACACACCTCCATTCTGACTTCACACACCTCCATTCTATGACTTCACACACTTCCATTATTTGACTTCACACACCTCCATTCTGTGACTTCACACACCTCCACTCTGAGTTAACACATCTCCATTCTGTGTCTTCACCCACCTCCATTCTGTGACTTCACACACCTCGTTATATGACTTCACACACCTCCATTGTGTGACCTCACACACCTCAAATCTGAGTTCACACCCCTCCATAGTGTGACTTCACACACCTCCATTCTGTGACTTCATACACCCCCATTCTATGACTTCACACACCTCCATTCTATGACTTCACACACCCCCATTCTATGCCTTTACACACCTCCATTCTGTGACTTCACACACCTCCATTCTGTGACTTCACACACCTCCATTCTATGCCTTCACACACCTCCATTCTATGACTTCAGAAACCTACATTGTGACTTCACACACCTCCATTCTATGAGTTCACACACCTGCATTGTGACTTCACACACCTCCATTCTGATTTCACACACCTCTATTTTGTGACTTAACACAACTCCATTCTATGACTTCACACACCTCCATTCTATAACTTCACACACCTCCATTCTATGACTTCACACACCTCCATTCTATAACTTCACACACCTCCATTCTATGACTTCAAACACCTCCTTTCTGAGTTGACACTCTTCCATTCTTTTACTTCACACACCTCCAATCTGACCTCACACACCTCCATTCTATGACTTCACACACCTCCATTCTATGACTTCACACACCTCCATTCTATGACTTCACACACTTCTATTCTGTGACTAGACACACCTCCATTCTATGACTTCACACACCTCCATTCTGAATTCACAAACCTCCATTCTGACTTCACACACCTCAATTCTGTGACTTCACACACCTCCATTCTATGACTTCACATACCTCATTTCTGAGTTGACACACCTCCATTCTGTGACTTCACATACCTCCAATCTGACTTCACACACCTCCATTCTATTACTTCACACACCTCCATTCTGTGACTTCAAAAACCACCATTCTATGACTTCGCACATCTCCATTGTGACTTCACACACCTCCATTCTATGAGTTCACACAGCTCCATTCTGACTTCACACACCTCCATTCTATGACTTCGCAAACCTCTATTCTGACTTCACACCCCTCCATTCTGTGACTTCACATACCTCCATTCTTTGACTTCACACCCCTCCATTCTGTGGCTTCACACACCTTAAATCTGAGTTCACACACCTCCTTTCTGTGACTTCACACACCTCCATTTTATGCCTTCACACACCTCCATTCTGTGACTTCACACACCTCCATTCTATGACATCACACGCCTCTATTCTGTGACTTCACACACCTCCATTCTATGACTTCACAAACCTCCATTCTATGACTTCAGAAACCTACATAGTTACTTTACACACCTCCATTCTATGACTTCACACACCTCCATTGTTTGCCTTCACACACCTCCATTTTGACTACACACACCTCCATTCTATGTCTTCACACACCTTCATTCTTACTGCAGAAATCTCCATTCTATGACTTCCCAAACCTCCCTTCTGTGAATTCACACACCTCCATTCTGAGTTCACACACCTCCATTCTGTGACTTCACACACCTCCATTCTGTTACTTCACACACCTCCATTCTATGATTTCACACACCTCCATTCTATGACTTCAAACACCTCCATTCTATGACTTCACACACCTGCATTCTGTGACTTCAAAAACCAACATTCTATGACTTCAAACACCTCCATTCTATGACTTCACACACCTCCATTCTATGACTTCACACACCTCCATTCTATCACTTCACACACCTACATTGTGACTTCACACACCTACGTTCTATCAGTTCACACACCTGCATTGTGACTTCACAAACCTCCATTCTCTGACTTCACACACCTCCATTCTATGACTTCACACAATTCAATTCTGACTTCACACACTTCCATTTTGACTTCAAAGACCTCATTTCTGTGACTTCACACCCCTCCATTCTATGATTTGACACACCTCCATTCTATGACTTCACACACCTCCATTCTATGATTTCACACACCTCCATTCTATGACTTCACACACCTCCATTCTATGACTTCACACACCTCCTTTCTGACTTGACACATTTCCATTCTGTGATTTCACACACCTCCAATCTGACCTCACACACCTCCATTCTATGACTTCACACACCTCCATTCTATGACTTCAAACACCTCCATTCTTTGACATCTCACACCTCCATTCTATGACTTCACACTCCTCCATTCTATGAGTTCACACACCTCCTTTCTGTGACTTCACACACCTCCATTCTATGACTTCACACACCTCCATTCTATGACTTCACACACCTCCATTCTATGACTTCAAACACCTCCTTTCTGAGTTGACACACTTCCATTCTGTGACTTCACACACCTCCAATCTGACCTCACACACCTCCGTTCTATGACTTCACACACCTCCATTCTATGACTTCACACACCTCCATTCTATGACTTCACACACTTCTATTCTGTGACTAGACACACCTCCATTCTATGACTTCACACACCTCCATTCTATGACTTCACACATCTGCATTCTGACTTCACACACCTCCATTCTATGACTTCACACCTCCATTCTCTGACTTCACACATCTCCATTCTGACTTCACACACCTCCAATCTATGACTTCACACATCTCCCTACTATGACTTCACACACCTCCATTCTGTAACTTCACAGACTTCCAATGTTTGACTTCATCAACCTCCATTCCATGACTTCATACACATCCATTCTATGACTTCACACAACTCCTTTCTTTGACTTCACAAAATTCCATTTTGATTTCACACACCTCCTCTCTGTGACTTCACACACCTCCATTTGTGACTTCACACATCACAATTTTGACTTCACACACCTCCATTCTGTGACTTCACACACCTCCATTCTGAGTTAACACACCTCCATTTGTGACTTCACACACCTCCATTCTGACTTCACACACCTCCATTCTATGACTTCACACACTTCCATTATTTGACTTCACACACCTCCATTCTGTGACTTCACACACCTCCACTCTGAGTTAACACATCTCCATTCTGTGTCTTCACCCACCTCCATTCTGTGACTTCACACACCTCGTTATATGACTTCACACACCTCCATTGTGTGACCTCACACACCTCAAATCTGAGTTCACACCCCTCCAAAGTGTGACTTCACACACCTCCATTCTGTGACTTCATACACCCCCATTCTATGACTTCACACACCTCCATTCTATGACTTCACACACCCCCATTCTATGCCTTTACACACCTCCATTCTGTGACTTCACACACCTCCATTCTGTGACTTCACACACCTCCATTCTATGACTTCACACACCTCCATTCTATGACTTCAGAAACCTACATTGTGACTTCACACACCTCCATTCTATGAGTTCACACACCTGCATTGTGACTTCACACACCTCCATTCTGATTTCACACACCTCTATTTTGTGACTTAACACAACTCCATTCTATGACTTCACACACCTCCATTCTATAACTTCACACACCTCCATTCTATGACTTCACACACCTCCATTCTATAACTTCACACACCTCCATTCTATGACTTCAAACACCTCCTTTCTGAGTTGACACACTTCCATTCTTTTACTTCACACACCTCCAATCTGACCTCACACACCTCCATTCTATGACTTCACACACCTCCATTCTATGACTTCACACACCTCCATTCTATGACTTCACACACTTCTATTCTGTGACTAGACACACCTCCATTCTATGACTTCACACACCTCCATTCTATGACTTCACACATCTGCATTCTGACTTCACACACCTCCATTCTATGACTTCACACCTCCATTCTCTGACTTCACACATCTCCATTCTGACTTCACACACACCCAATCTATGACTTCACACATCTCCCTACTATGACTTCACACACCTCCGTTCTGTAACTTCACAGACTTCCAATGTTTGACTTCACCAACCTCCATTCCATGACTTCATACACATCCATTCTATGACTTCACACAACTCCTTTCTTTGACTTCACAAAATTCCATTTTGATTTCACACACCTCCACTCTGTGACTTCACACACCTCCATTTGTGACTTCACACATCACAATTTGACTTCACACACCTCCATTCTGTGACTTCACACACCTCTCTTCTGAGTTAACACACCTCCATTTGTGCCTTCACACACCTCCATTCTGACTTCACACACTTCCATTCTATGACTTCACACACTTCCATTCTTTGACTTCACACACCTCCATTCTGTGACTTCACACACCTCCACTCTGAGTTAACACATCTCCATTCTGTGTCTTCACACACCTCCATTCTGTGACTTCACTCACCTCGTTATATGACTTCACACACCTCCATTCTGTGACCTCACACACCTCAAATCTGAGTTCACACCCCTCCATAGTGTGACTTCACACACCTCCATTCTGTGACTTCACACACCCCCATTCTATGACTTCACACACCTCCATTCTATGACTTCAAACACCTCCATTCTATGCCTTTACACACCTCCATTCTATGACTTCACACACCTCCATTCTATGACATCACACACCTCCATTCTGTGACTTCACACACCTCCATTCTATGACTTCACACACCTCCATTCTTTGATTTCACACACCTCCATTCTATGACTTCACACACCTGCATTGTGACTTCATACAACTCCATTCTGTGAATTCACACACCTCCTTTCTGTGAGTTCACACACCTACATACTATGACTTCCACACACCTTCAATCTATGACTTCACAACCTCCATTCTATGACTTCACACACTTCCAATCTATGACTTCTCAAACCTCCATTCTATGACTTCACAAACCTGCAATCTGACTTCACACACCTCCATTCTATGACTTCGCACACCTCTATTCTGACTTCACACAACTGCATTCTGTGACTTCACACACCTCCATTCTATGATTTCACACACCTCCATTCTGTTACTTCACACACCTCCACTCTGTGATTTACACACTTCCATTCTGTGACTTCACACACCTCCATTCTGTGATTTCACACACAATCCATTCTATGACTTCACAAACCTCCATTCTTTGATTTCACACACCTCCATTCTATGACTTCACACACCTGCATTGTGACTTCATACAACTCCATTCTGTGAATTCACACACCTCCTTTCTGTGACTTCACACACCTCCATACTATGACTTCCACACACCTTCAATTTATGACTTCACAACCTCCATTCTATGACTTCACACACTTCCAATCTATGACTTCACAAACCTCCATTCTATGACTTCACAAACCTGCAATCTGACTTCACACACCTCCATTCTCTGACTTCACACACCTCCATTCTATGACTTCACACACCTGCATTCTGTGACTTCAAAAACCAACATTCTATGACTTCAAACACCTCCATTCTATGACTTCACACACCTCCATTCTATGACTTCACACACCTCCCTTCTATCACTTCACACACCTACATTGTGACTTCACACACCTACGTTCTATCAGTTCACACACCTGCATTGTGACTTCACAAACCTCCATTCTCTGACTTCACACACCTCCATTCTATGACTTCACACACCTCCATTCTGACTTCACACACTTCCATTTTGACTTCAAAGATCTCATTTCTGTGACTTCACACCCCTCCATTCTATGATTTCACACACCTCCATTCTATGACTTCTCACACCTGCATTCTATGATTTCACACACCTCCATTCTATGACTTCGCACACCTCCATTCTATGACTTCACACACCTCCTTTCTGAGTTGACACACTTCCATTCTGTGACTTCACACACCTCCAATCTGACCTCACACACCTCCATTCTGTGACTTCACACATCTCCATTCTATGATTTCACACACCTCCATTCTGTGACTTCACACACCTCCATTCTGAGTTCACACACCTCCATTCTGTGACTTCACAATCCTCCATTATATGACTTCACACACCTCCATTTTGTGACTTCACACACCTCCATTCTATGACTTCACACACCTCCATTCTGAATTCACACACCTCCATTCTGACTTCACACACCTCAATTCTGTGTCTTCACACACCTCCATTCTATGACTTCACATACCTCATTTCTGAGTTGACACACCTCCATTCTATGACCTCACACACCTCCATTCTGTGACTTCAAAAACCACCATTCTATGACTTCGCACATCTCCATTGTGACTTCACACACCTCCATTCTATGAGTTCACACAGCTCCATTCTGACTTCACACACCTCCATTCTATGATTTCGCAAACCTCTATTCTGACTTCACACCCCTCCATTCTGTGACTTCACATACCTCCATTCTTTGACTTCACACCCCTCCATTCTGTGGCTTCACACACCTTAAATCTGAGTTCACACACCTCCATACTGTGACTTCAAACACCTCCATTCTGTGACTTCACACACCTCTATTCCACTACTTCAAACACCTCCATTCTATGACTTCACACACCTCCATTTTATGCCTTCACACACCTCCATTCTGTGACTTCACACACCTCCATTCTATGACATCACACGCCCCCATTCTGTGACTTCACACACCTCCATTCTATGACTTCACACACCTCCATTCTATGACTTCAGAAACCTACATTGTTACTTTACACAGCTCCATTCTGTGACTTTACACACTTCCATTGTTTGCCTTCACACACCTCCATTTTGACTACACACACCTCCATTCTATGTCTTCACACACCTTCATTCTTACTGCAGAAATCTCCTTCTATGACTTCACAAACCTCCCTTCTGTGAATTCACACACCTCCATTCTGAGTTCACACACCTCCATTCTGTGACTTCACACACCTCCATTCTATGACTTCACACACCTCCATTCTGTGACTTCACACACCTCCATTCTGTTACTTCACACACCTCCATTCTATGATTTCACACACCACCTTTCTATGACTTCACACACCTCCATTCTGCCTTCACAGACTTCCATTTGACTTCATAAACCTCATTTCTGTGACTTCACACACCTCCATTCTATGATTTCACACACCTCCATTCTATGACTTCAAACACCTCCATTCTATGACTTCACACACCTCCTTTCTGAGTTGACACACCTCCATTCTGTTACTTTACACCCCTCCAATCTGACTTCACACACCTCCATTCTATGTCTTCACACACCTTCATTCTTACTGCAGAAATCTCCATTCTATGACTTCCCAAACCTCCCTTCTGTGAATTCACACACCTCCATTCTGAGTTCACACACCTCCATTCTGTGACTTCACACACCTCCATTCTGTTACTTCACACACCTCCATTCTATGATTTCACACACCTCCATTCTATGACTTCAAACACCTCCATTCTATGACTTCACACACATCCTTTCTGAGTTGACACACCTCCATTCTGTTACTTCACATCCCTCCAATGTGACTTCAAACACCTCCATTCTATGACTTCACACACCTGCATTCTGTGACTTCAAAAACCAACATTCTATGACTTCAAACACCTCCATTCTATGACTTCACACACCTCCATTCTATGACTTCACACACCTCCATTCTATCACTTCACACACCTACATTGTGACTTCACACACCTACGTTCTATCAGTTCACACACCTGCATTGTGACTTCACAAACCTCCATTCTCTGACTTCACACACCTCCATTCTATGACTTCACACAATTCAATTCTGACTTCACACACTTCCATTTTGACTTCAAAGACCTCATTTCTGTGACTTCACACCCCTCCATTCTATGATTTGACACACCTCCATTCTATGACTTCACACACCTCCATTCTATGATTTCACACACCTCCATTCTATGACTTCACACACTTCCATTCTATGACTTCACACACCTCCTTTCTGACTTGACACACTTCCATTCTGTGATTTCACACACCTCCAATCTGACCTCACACACCTCCATTCTATGACTTCACACACCTCCATTCTATGACTTCAAACACCGCCATTCTTTGACATCTCACACCTCCATTCTATGACTTCACACTCCTCCATTCTATGAGTTCACACACCTCCTTTCTGTGACTTCACACACCTCCATTCTATGACTTCACACACCTCCATTCTATGACTTCACACACCTCCATTCTATGACTTCAAACACCTCCTTTCTGAGTTGACACACTTCCATTCTGTGACTTCACACACCTCCAATCTGACCTCACACACCTCCGTTCTATGACTTCACACACCTCCATTCTATGACTTCACACACCTCCATTCTATGAGTTCACACACTTCTATTCTGTGACTAGACACACCTCCATTCTATGACTTCACACACCTCCATTCTATGACTTCACACATCTGCATTCTGACTTCACACACCTCCATTCTATGACTTCACACCTCCATTCTCTGACTTCACACATCTCCATTCTGACTTCACACACCTCCAATCTATGACTTCACACATCTCCCTACTATGACTTCACACACCTCCATTCTGTAACTTCACAGACTTCCAATGTTTGACTTCATCAACCTCCATTCCATGACTTCATACACATCCATTCTATGACTTCACACAACTCCTTTCTTTGACTTCACAAAATTCCATTTTGATTTCACACACCTCCTCTCTGTGACTTCACACACCTCCATTTGTGACTTCACACATCACAATTTTGACTTCACACAACTCCATTCTGTGACTTCACACACCTCCATTCTGAGTTAACACACCTCCATTTGTGACTTCACACACCTCCATTCTGACTTCACACACCTCCATTCTATGACTTCACACACTTCCATTATTTGACTTCACACACCTCCATTCTAAGACTTCACACACCTCCACTCTGAGTTAACACATCTCCATTCTGTGTCTTCACCCACCTCCATTCTGTGACTTCAAACACCTCGTTATATGACTTCACACACCTCCATTGTGTGACCTCACACACCTCAAATCTGAGTTCACACCCCTCCATAGTGTGACTTCACACACCTCCATTCTGTGACTTCATACACCCCCATTCTATGACTTCACACACCTCCATTCTATGACTTCACACACCCCCATTCTATGCCTTTACACACCTCCATTCTGTGACTTCACACACCTCCATTCTGTGACTTCACACACCTCCATTCTATGCCTTCACACACCTCCATTCTATGACTTCAGAAACCTACATTGTGACTTCACACACCTCCATTCTATGAGTTCACACACCTGCATTGTGACTTCACACACCTCCATTCTGATTTCACACACCTCTATTTTGTGACTTAACACAACTCCATTCTATGACTTCACACACCTCCATTCTATAACTTCACACACCTCCATACTATGACTTCACACACCTCCATTCTATAACTTCACACACCTCCATTCTATGACTTCAAATACCTCCTTTCTGAGTTGACACACTTCCATTCTTTTACTTCACACACCTCCAATCTGACCTCACACACCTCCATTCTATGACTTCACACACCTCCATTCTATGACTTCACACACCTCCATTCTATGACTTCACACACTTCTATTCTGTGACTAGACACACCTCCATTCTATGACTTCACACACCTCCATTCTATGACTTCACACATCTGCATTCTGACTTCACACACCTCCATTCTATGACTTCACACCTCTATTCTCTGACTTCACACATCTCCATTCTGACTTCACACACACCCAATCTATGACTTCACACATCTCCCTACTATGACTTCACACACCTCCGTTCTGTAACTTCACAGACTTCCAATGTTTGACTTCACCAACCTCCATTCCATGACTTCATACACATCCATTCTATGACTTCACACAACTCCTTTCTTTGACTTCACAAAATTCCATTTTGATTTCACACACCTCCACTCTGTGACTTCACACACCTCCATTTGTGACTTCACACATCACAATTTGACTTCACACACCTCCATTCTGTGACTTCACACACCTCTATTCTGAGTTAACACACCTCCATTTGTGACTTCACACACCTCCATTCTGACTTCACACACTTCCATTCTATGACTTCACACACTTCCATTCTTTGACTTCACACACCTCCATTCTGTGACTTCACACACCTCCACTCTGAGTTAACACATCTCCATTCTGTGTCTTCACACACCTCCATTCTGTGACTTCACTCACCTCGTTATATGACTTCACACACCTCCATTCTGTGACCTCACACACCTCAAATCTGAGTTCACACCCCTCCATAGTGTGACTTCACACACCTCCATTCTGTGACTTCACACACCCCCATTCTATGACTTCACACACCTCCATTCTATGACTTCAAACACCTCCATTCTATGCCTTTACACACCTCCATTCTATGACTTCACACACCTCCATTCTATGACATCACACACCTCCATTCTGTGAATTCACACACCTGCATTGTGACTTCATACAACTCCATTCTGTGAATTCACACACCTCCTTTCTGTGAGTTCACACACCTACATACTATGACTTCCACACACCTTCAATCTATGACTTCACAACCTCCATTCTATGACTTCACACACTTCCAATCTATGACTTCTCAAACCTCCATTCTATGACTTCACAAACCTGCAATCTGACTTCACACACCTCCATTCTATGACTTCGCACACCTCTATTCTGACTTCACACAACTGCATTCTGTGACTTCACACACCTCCGTTCTATGATTTCACACACCTCCATTCTGTTACTTCACACACCTCCACTCTGTGATTTACACACTTCCATTCTGTGACTTCACACACCTCCATTCTGTGATTTCACACACAATCTATTCTATGACTTCACAAACCTCCATTCTTTGATTTCACACACCTCCATTCTCTGACTTCACACACCTCCATTCTATGACTTCACACACCTCCATTCTGACTTCACACACTTCCATTTTGACTTCAAAGATCTCATTTCTGTGACTTCACACCCCTCCATTCTATGATTTCACACACCTCCATTCTATGACTTCACACACCTGCATTCTATGATTTCACACACCTCCATTCTATGACTTCGCACACCTCCATTCTATGACTTCACACACCTCCTTTCTGAGTTGACACACTTCCATTCTGTGACTTCACACACCTCCAATCTGACCTCACACACCTCCATTCTGTGACTTCACACATCTCCATTCTATGATTTCACACACCTCCATTCTGTGACTTCACACACCTCCATTCTGAGTTCACACACCTCCATTCTGTGACTTCACAATCCTCCATTATATGACTTCACACACCTCCATTTTGTGACTTCACACACCTCCATTCTATGACTTCACACACCTCCATTCTGAATTCACACACCTCCATTCTGACTTCACACACCTCAATTCTGTGTCTTCACACACCTCCATTCTATGACTTCACATACCTCATTTCTGAGTTGACACACCTCCATTCTATGACCTCACACACCTCCATTCTGTGACTTAAAAACCACCATTCTATGACTTCGCACATCTCCATTGTGACTTCACACACCTCCATTCTATGAGTTCACACAGCTCCATTCTGACTTCACACACCTCCATTCTATGACTTCGCAAACCTCTATTCTGACTTCACACCCCTCCATTCTGTGACTTCACATACCTCCATTCTTTGACTTCACACCCCTCCATTCTGTGGCTTCACACACCTTAAATCTGAGTTCACACACCTCCATACTGTGACTTCAAAACCTCCATTCTGTGACTTCACACACCTCTATTCCACTACTTCAAACACCTCCATTCTATGACTTCACACACCTCCATTTTATGCCTTCACACACCTCCATTCTGTGACTTCACACACCTCCATTCTATGACATCACACGCCTCCATTCTGTGACTTCACACACCTCCATTCTATGACTTCACACACCTCCATTCTATGACTTCAGAAACCTACATTGTTACTTTACACAGCTCCATTCTGTGACTTTACACACCTCCATTGTTTGCCTTCACACACCTCCATTTTGACTACACACACCTCCATTCTATGTCTTCACACACCTTCATTCTTACTGCAGAAATCTCCTTCTATGACTTCACAAACCTCCCTTCTGTGAATTCACACACCTCCATTCTGAGTTCACACACCTCCATTCTGTGACTTCACACACCTCCATTCTGTTACTTCACACACCTCCATTCTATGATTTCACACACCTCCATTCTATGACTTCAAACACCTCCATTCTATGACTTCACACACATCCTTTCTGAGTTGACACACCTCCATTCTGTTACTTCACATCCCTCCAATGTGACTTCAAACACCTCCATTCTATGACTTCACACACCTGCATTCTGTGACTTCAAAAACCAACATTCTATGACTTCAAACACCTCCATTCTATGACTTCACACACCTCCATTCTATGACTTCACACACCTCCATTCTATCACTTCACACACCTACATTGTGACTTCACACACCTACGTTCTATCAGTTCACACACCTGCATTGTGACTTCACAAACCTCCATTCTCTGACTTCACACACCTCCATTCTATGACTTCACACAATTCAATTCTGACTTCACACACTTCCATTTTGACTTCAAAGACCTCATTTCTGTGACTTCACACCCCTCCATTCTATGATTTGACACACCTCCATTCTATGACTTCACACACCTCCATTCTATGATTTCACACACCTCCATTCTATGACTTCACACACTTCCATTCTATGACTTCACACACCTCCTTTCTGACTTGACACACTTCCATTCTGTGATTTCACACACCTCCAATCTGACCTCACACACCTCCATTCTATGACTTCACACACCTCCATTCTATGACTTCAAACACCTCCATTCTTTGACATCTCACACCTCCATTCTATGACTTCACACTCCTCCATTCTATGAGTTCACACACCTCCTTTCTGTGATTTCACACACCTCCATTCTATGACTTCACACACCTCCATTCTATGACTTCACACACCTCCATTCTATGACTTCAAACACCTCCTTTCTGAGTTGACACACTTCCATTCTGTGACTTCACACACCTCCAATCTGACCTCACACACCTCCGTTCTATGACTTCACACACCTCCATTCTATGACTTCACACACCTCCATTCTATGACTTCACACACTTCTATTCTGTGACTAGACACACCTCCATTCTATGACTTCACACACCTCCATTCTATGACTTCACACATCTGCATTCTGACTTCACACACCTCCATTCTATGACTTCACACCTCCATTCTCTGACTTCACACATCTCCATTCTGACTTCACGCACCTCCAATCTATGACTTCACACATCTCCCTACTATGACTTCACACACCTCCATTCTGTGACTTCACACACCTCCATTCTATGCCTTCACACACCTCCATTCTATGACTTCAGAAACCTACATTGTGACTTCACACACCTCCATTCTATGAGTTCACACACCTGCATTGTGACTTCACACACCTCCATTCTGACTTCACACACCTCTATTTTGTGACTTAACACAACTCCATTCTATGACTTCACACACCTCCATTCTATAACTTCACACACCTCCATACTATGACTTCACACACCTCCATTCTATAACTTCACACACCTCCATTCTATGACTTCAAACACCTCCTTTCTGAGTTGACACACTTCCATTCTTTTACTTCACACACCTCCAATCTGACCTCACACACCTCCATTCTATGACTTCACACACCTCCATTCTATGACTTCACACACCTCCATTCTATGACTTCACACACTTCTATTCTGTGACTAGACACACCTCCATTCTATGACTTCACACACCTCCATTCTATGACTTCACACATCTGCATTCTGACTTCACACACCTCCATTCTATGACTTCACACCTCTATTCTCTGACTTCACACATCTCCATTCTGACTTCACACACACCCAATCTATGACTTCACACATCTCCCTACTATGACTTCACACACCTCCGTTCTGTAACTTCACAGACTTCCAATGTTTGACTTCACCAACCTCCATTCCATGACTTCATACACATCCATTCTATGACTTCACACAACTCCTTTCTTTGACTTCACAAAATTCCATTTTGATTTCACACACCTCCACTCTGTGACTTCACACACCTCCATTTGTGACTTCACACATCACAATTTGACTTCACACACCTCCATTCTGTGACTTCACACACCTCTATTCTGAGTTAACACACCTCCATTTGTGACTTCACACACCTCCATTCTGACTTCACACACTTCCATTCTATGACTTCACACACTTCCATTCTTTGACTTCACACACCTCCATTCTGTGACTTCACACACCTCCACTCTGAGTTAACACATCTCCATTCTGTGTCTTCACACACCTCCATTCTGTGACTTCACTCACCTCGTTATATGACTTCACACACCTCCATTCTGTGACCTCACACACCTCAAATCTGAGTTCACACCCCTCCATAGTGTGACTTCACACACCTCCATTCTGTGACTTCACACACCCCCATTCTATGACTTCACACACCTCCATTCTATGACTTCAAACACCTCCATTCTATGCCTTTACACACCTCCATTCTATGACTTCACACACCTCCATTCTATGACATCACACACCTCCATTCTGTGAATTCACACACCTGCATTGTGACTTCATACAACTCCATTCTGTGAATTCACACACCTCCTTTCTGTGAGTTCACACACCTACATACTATGACTTCCACACACCTTCAATCTATGACTTCACAACCTCCATTCTATGACTTCACACACTTCCAATCTATGACTTCTCAAACCTCCATTCTATGACTTCACAAACCTGCAATCTGACTTCACACACCTCCATTCTATGACTTCGCACACCTCTATTCTGACTTCACACAACTGCATTCTGTGACTTCACACACCTCCATTCTATGATTTCACACACCTCCATTCTGTTACTTCACACACCTCCACTCTGTGATTTACACACTTCCATTCTGTGACTTCACACACCTCCATTCTGTGATTTCACACACAATCCATTCTATGACTTCACAAACCTCCATTCTTTGATTTCACACACCTCCATTCTATGACTTCACACACCTGCATTGTGACTTCATACAACTCCATTCTGTGAATTCACACACCTCCTTTCTGTGACTTCACACACCTCCATACTATGACTTCCACACACCTTCAATTTATGACTTCACAACCTCCATTCTATGACTTCACACACTTCCAATCTATGACTTCACAAACCTCCATTCTATGACTTCACAAACCTGCAATCTGACTTCACACACCTCCATTCTCTGACTTCACACACCTCCATTCTATGACTTCACACACCTGCATTCTGTGACTTCAAAAACCAACATTCTATGACTTCAAACACCTCCATTCTATGACTTCACACACCTCCATTCTATGACTTCACACACCTCCCTTCTATCACTTCACACACCTACATTGTGACTTCACACACCTACGTTCTATCAGTTCACACACCTGCATTGTGACTTCACAAACCTCCATTCTCTGACTTCACACACCTCCATTCTATGACTTCACACACCTCCATTCTGACTTCACACACTTCCATTTTGACTTCAAAGATCTCATTTCTGTGACTTCACACCCCTCCATTCTATGATTTCACACACCTCCATTCTATGACTTCACACACCTGCATTCTATGATTTCACACACCTCCATTCTATGACTTCGCACACCTCCATTCCATGACTTCACACACCTCCTTTCTGAGTTGACACACTTCCATTCTGTGACTTCACACACCTCCAATCTGACCTCACACACCTCCATTCTGTGACTTCACACATCTCCATTCTATGATTTCACACACCTCCATTCTGTGACTTCACACACCTCCATTCTGAGTTCACACACCTCCATTCTGTGACTTCACAATCCTCCATTATATGACTTCACACACCTCCATTTTGTGACTTCACACACCTCCATTCTATGACTTCACACACCTCCATTCTGAATTCACACACCTCCATTCTGACTTCACACACCTCAATTCTGTGTCTTCACACACCTCCATTCTATGACTTCACATACCTCATTTCTGAGTTGACACACCTCCATTCTATGACCTCACACACCTCCATTCTGTGACTTCAAAAACCACCATTCTATGACTTCGCACATCTCCATTGTGACTTCACACACCTCCATTCTATGAGTTCACACAGCTCCATTCTGACTTCACACACCTCCATTCTATGACTTCGCAAACCTCTATTCTGACTTCACACCCCTCCATTCTGTGACTTCACATACCTCCATTTTTGACTTCACACCCCTCCATTCTGTGGCTTCACACACCTTAAATCTGAGTTCACACACCTCCATACTGTGACTTCAAACACCTCCATTCTGTGACTTCACACACCTCTATTCCACTACTTCAAACACCTCCATTCTATGACTTCACACACCTCCATTTTATGCCTTCACACACCTCCATTCTGTGACTTCACACACCTCCATTCTATGACATCACACGCCCCCATTCTGTGACTTCACACACCTCCATTCTATGACTTCACACACCTCCATTCTATGACTTCAGAAACCTACATTGTTACTTTACACAGCTCCATTCTGTGACTTTACACACCTCCATTGTTTGCCTTCACACACCTCCATTTTGACTACACACACCTCCATTCTATGTCTTCACACACCTTCATTCTTACTGCAGAAATCTCCTTCTATGACTTCACAAACCTCCCTTCTGTGAATTCACACACCTCCATTCTGAGTTCACACACCTCCATTCTGTGACTTCACACACCTCCATTCTGTTACTTCACACACCTCCATTCTATGATTTCACACACCACCTTTCTATGACTTCACACACCTCCATTCTGCCTTCACAGACTTCCATTTGACTTCATAAACCTCATTTCTGTGACTTCACACACCTCCATTCTATGATTTCACACACCTCCATTCTATGACTTCAAACACCTCCATTCTATGACTTCACACACCTGCATTCTGTGACTTCAAAAACCAACATTCTATGACTTCAAACACCTCCATTCTATGACTTCACACACCTCCATTCTGAGACTTCACACACCTCCACTCTGTGACTTTATACACCTCCATTCTATGACTTCACACACCTCCATTCTATGACATCACACACCTCCATTCTATGACTTCACACACTTCTATTCTGTGACTAGGCACACCTCCATTCTATGACTTCACACACATCCATTTTATGATTTCACACATCTGCATTCTGACTTCACACACCTCCAATCTATGATTTCACACCTACATTCTCTGACTTAACACATCTCCATTCTGACTTCACACACCTCCAATCTATGACTTCACACATCTCCCTACTATGACTTCACACACCTCCATTCTGTAACTTCACACACTTCCAATGGTTGACTTCACCAACCTCCATTCCATGACGTCATACACCTCCATTCTATGACTTCACACACCTCCATTCTATGACTTCAAACACCTCCTTTCTGAGTTGACACACTTCCATTCTGTGACTTCACACACCTCCAATCTGACCTCACACACCTCCGTTCTATGACTTCACACACCTCCATTCTATGACTTCACACACCTCCATTCTATGACTTCACACACTTCTATTCTGTGACTAGACACACCTCCATTCTATGACTTCACACACCTCCATTCTATGACTTCACACATCTGCATTCTGACTTCACACACCTCCATTCTATGACTTCACACCTCCATTCTCTGACTTCACACATCTCCATTCTGACTTCACACACCTCCAATCTATGACTTCACACATCTCCCTACTATGACTTCACACACCTCCATTCTGTGACTTCACACACCTCCATTCTATGCCTTCACACACCTCCATTCTATGACTTCAGAAACCTACATTGTGACTTCACACACCTCCATTCTATGAGTTCACACACCTGCATTGTGACTTCACACACCTCCATTCTGATTTCACACACCTCTATTTTGTGACTTAACACAACTCCATTCTATGACTTCACACACCTCCATTCTATAACTTCACACACCTCCATACTATGACTTCACACACCTCCATTCTATAACTTCACACACCTCCATTCTATGACTTCAAACACCTCCTTTCTGAGTTGACACACTTCCATTCTTTTACTTCACACACCTCCAATCTGACCTCACACACCTCCATTCTATGACTTCACACACCTCCATTCTATGACTTCACACACCTCCATTCTATGACTTCACACACTTCTATTCTGTGACTAGACACACCTCCATTCTATGACTTCACACACCTCCATTCTATGACTTCACACATCTGCATTCTGACTTCACACACCTCCATTCTATGACTTCACACCTCTATTCTCTGACTTCACACATCTCCATTCTGACTTCACACACACCCAATCTATGACTTCACACATCTCCCTACTATGACTTCACACACCTCCGTTCTGTAACTTCACAGACTTCCAATGTTTGACTTCACCAACCTCCATTCCATGACTTCATACATATCCATTCTATGACTTCACACAACTCCTTTCTTTGACTTCACAAAATTCCATTTTGATTTCACACACCTCCACTCTGTGACTTCACACACCTCCATTTCTGACTTCACACATCACAATTTGACTTCACACACCTCCATTCTGTGACTTCACACACCTCTATTCTGAGTTAACACACCTCCATTTGTGACTTCACACACCTCCATTCTGACTTCACACACTTCCATTCTATGACTTCACACACTTCCATTCTTTGACTTCACACACCTCCATTCTGTGACTTCACACACCTCCACTCTGAGTTAACACATCTCCATTCTGTGTCTTCACACACCTCCATTCTGTGACTTCACTCACCTCGTTATATGACTTCACACACCTCCATTCTGTGACCTCACACACCTCAAATCTGAGTTCACACCCCTCCATAGTGTGACTTCACACACCTGCATTCTGTGACTTCACACACCCCCATTCTATGACTTCACACACCTCCATTCTATGACTTCAAACACCTCCATTCTATGCCTTTACACACCTCCATTCTATGACTTCACACACCTCCATTCTATGACATCACACACCTCCATTCTGTGAATTCACACACCTGCATTGTGACTTCATACAACTCCATTCTGTGAATTCACACACCTCCTTTCTGTGAGTTCACACACCTACATACTATGACTTCCACACACCTTCAATCTATGACTTCACAACCTCCATTCTATGACTTCACACACTTCCAATCTATGACTTCTCAAACCTCCATTCTATGACTTCACAAACCTGCAATCTGACTTCACACACCTCCATTCTATGACTTCGCACACCTCTATTCTGACTTCACACAACTGCATTCTGTGACTTCACACACCTCCATTCTATGATTTCACACACCTCCATTCTGTTACTTCACACACCTCCACTCTGTGATTTACACACTTCCATTCTGTGACTTCACACACCTCCATTCTGTGATTTCACACACAATCCATTCTATGACTTCACAAACCTCCATTCTTTGATTTCACACACCTCCATTCTATGACTTCACACACCTGCATTGTGACTTCATACAACTCCATTCTGTGAATTCACACACCTCCTTTCTGTGACTTCACACACCTCCATACTATGACTTCCACACACCTTCAATTTATGACTTCACAACCTCCATTCTATGACTTCACACACTTCCAATCTATGACTTCACAAACCTCCATTCTATGACTTCACAAACCTGCAATCTGACTTCACACACCTCCATTCTCTGACTTCACACACCTCCATTCTATGACTTCACACACCTGCATTCTGTGACTTCAAAAACCAACATTCTATGACTTCAAACACCTCCATTCTATGACTTCACACACCTCCATTCTATGACTTCACACACCTCCCTTCTATCACTTCACACACCTACATTGTGACTTCACACACCTACGTTCTATCAGTTCACACACCTGCATTGTGACTTCACAAACCTCCATTCTCTGACTTCACACACCTCCATTCTATGACTTCACACACCTCCATTCTGACTTCACACACTTCCATTTTGACTTCAAAGATCTCATTTCTGTGACTTCACACCCCTCCATTCTATGATTTCACACACCTCCATTCTATGACTTCACACACCTGCATTCTATGATTTCACACACCTCCATTCTATGACTTCGCACACCTCCATTCTATGACTTCACACACCTCCTTTCTGAGTTGACACACTTCCATTCTGTGACTTCACACACCTCCAATCTGACCTCACACACCTCCATTCTGTGACTTCACACATCTCCATTCTATGATTTCACACACCTCCATTCTTTGACATCTCACACCTCCATTCTGAGTTCACACACCTCCATTCTGTGACTTCACAATCCTCCATTATATGACTTCACACACCTCCATTTTGTGACTTCACACACCTCCATTCTATGACTTCACACACCTCCATTCTGAATTCACACACCTCCATTCTGACTTCACACACCTCAATTCTGTGTCTTCACACACCTCCATTCTATGACTTCACATACCTCATTTCTGAGTTGACACACCTCCTTTCTATGACCTCACACACCTCCATTCTGTGACTTCAAAAACCACCATTCTATGACTTCGCACATCTCCATTGTGACTTCACACACCTCCATTCTATGAGTTCACACAGCTCCATTCTGACTTCACACACCTCCATTCTATGACTTCGCAAACCTCTATTCTGACTTCACACCCCTCCATTCTGTGACTTCACATACCTCCATTCTTTGACTTCACACCCCTCCATTCTGTGGCTTCACACACCTTAAATCTGAGTTCACACACCTCCATACTGTGACTTCAAACACCTCCATTCTGTGACTTCACACACCTCTATTCCACTACTTCAAACACCTCCATTCTATGACTTCACACACCTCCATTTTATGCCTTCACACACCTCCATTCTGTGACTTCACACACCTCCATTCTATGACATCACACGCCCCCATTCTGTGACTTCACACACCTCCATTCTATGACTTCACACACCTCCATTCTATGACTTCAGAAACCTACATTGTTACTTTACACAGCTCCATTCTGTGACTTTACACACCTCCATTGTTTGCCTTCACACACCTCCATTTTGACTACACACACCTCCATTCTATGTCTTCACACACCTTCATTCTTACTGCAGAAATCTCCTTCTATGACTTCACAAACCTCCCTTCTGTGAATTCACACACCTCCATTCTGAGTTCACACACCTCCATTCTGTGACTTCACACACCTCCATTCTGTTACTTCACACACCTCCATTCTATGATTTCACACACCACCTTTCTATGACTTCACACACCTCCATTCTGCCTTCACAGACTTCCATTTGACTTCATAAACCTCATTTCTGTGACTTCACACACCTCCATTCTATGATTTCACACACCTCCATTCTATGACTTCAAACACCTCCATTGTATGACTTCACACACCTGCATTCTGTGACTTCAAAAACCAACATTCTATGACTTCAAACACCTCCATTCTATGACTTCACACACCTCCATTCTGAGACTTCACACACCTCCACTCTGTGACTTTATACACCTCCATTCTATGACTTCACACACCTCCATTCTATGACATCACACACCTCCATTCTATGACTTCACACACTTCTATTCTGTGACTAGGCACACCTCCATTCTATGACTTCACACACATCCATTTTATGACTTCACACATCTGCATTCTGACTTCACACACCTCCAATCTATGATTTCACACCTACATTCTCTGACTTAACACATCTCCATTCTGACTTCACACACCTCCAATCTATGACTTCACACATCTCCCTACTATGATTTTACACACCTCCATTCTGTAACTTCACACACTTCCAATGGTTGACTTCACCAACGTCCATTCCATGACGTCATACACATCCATTCTATGACTTCACACAACTCCTTTCTTTGACTTCACAAAATTCCATTTTGATTTCACACACCTCCACTCTGTGACTTCACACACCTCCATTTGTGACTTCACACATCACAATTTTGACTTCACACACCTCCATTCTGTGACTTCACACACCTCCATTCTGAGTTAACACACCTCCATTTGTGACTTCACACACCTCCATTCTGACTTCACACACCTCCATTCTATGACTTCACACACTTCCATTCTATGACTTCACACACCTCCATTCTGTGACTTCACACACCTCCACTCTGAGTTCACACACCTCCATTCTGTGTCTTCACACACCTCCATTCTGTGACTTCACACACTTCGTTATATGCCTTCACACACCTCCATTCTGTGACCTCACACACCTCAAATCTGAGTTCACACCCCTCCATAGTGTGACTTCACACACCTCCATTCTGTGACTTCACACACCCCCATTCTGTGACTTCACACACCTCCATTCTATGACTTCACACACCCCCATTCTATGCCTTTACACACCTACATTCTGTGACTTCACACACCTCCATTCTATTACAGCACACACCTCCATTCTGTGACTTCACACACCTCCATTGTATGACTTCACACACCTCCATTCTATGACTTCAGAAACCTACATTGTGACTTCACACACCTCCATTCTATGAGTTCACACACCTGCATTGTGACTTCACACACCTCCATTCTCTTACTTCACACACCTCCATTCTGAGACTTCACACACCTCCATTCTGACTTCACACACCTCAATTCTGTGACTTCACACACCTCCATTCTATGATTTCACACACCTCCATTCTATGACTTCACAGACCTCCATTCTATGACTTCACACACCTCCTTTGTGAGTTCACACACATCCATTCTGTGACTTCACACACCTCCATTGTGACTTCATACACCTCCATTCTATGAGTTCACACACCTCCATTCTGACTTCACACACTTCCATTCTATGACTTCACAAAGCTCCATTCTGACTTCACACACCTCCATTCTATGACTTCGCACACCTCTATTCTGACTTCACACAACTGCATTCTGTGACTTCACACACCTCCATTCTATGATTTCACACACCTCCATTCTGTTACTTCACACACCTCCACTCTGTGATTTACACACTTCCATTCTGTGACTTCACACACCTCCATTCTGTGATTTCACACACAATCCATTCTATGACTTCACAAACCTCCATTCTTTGATTTCACACACCTCCATTCTATGACTTCACACACCTGCATTGTGACTTCATACAACTCCATTCTGTGAATTCACACACCTCCTTTCTGTGACTTCACACACCTCCATACTATGACTTCCACACACCTTCAATTTATGACTTCACAACCTCCATTCTATGACTTCACACACTTCCAATCTATGACTTCAAAAACCTCCATTCTATGACTTCACAAACCTGCAATCTGACTTCACACACCTCCATTCTCTGACTTCACACACCTCCATTCTATGACTTCACACACCTCCATTCTGTAACTTCACACGCTTCCAATGTTTGACTTCACAAACCTCCATTCCAGGACTTCATACACCTCCATTCTATGACTTCACACACATCCATTCTTTGACCTCACACACCTCCATTTTGACTTCACACACCTCCATTCTGTGACTTCACACACCTGCATTTGTGACTTCACACACCACAATTTTGACTTCACACACGTCCATTCTTTGACTTCACACACCTCCATTTTGACTTCACACACTTCCATTCTGTGACTTCACACACCTCCATTCTGTGACTTCACATACCTACATTGTTTGACTTCACACACCTCCATTTTGTCTTCACACACCTCCATTCTATGACTTCACACACCTTAATTCTTACTTCAGAAACATCCATTCTATGACTTCACAAACCTCCCTTCTGTGAATTCACACACCTCCATTCTGGGTCCACACACTTCCATTCTGTGACTTCACACACCTCCATTCTATGACTTCACACACCTCCATCTGTGACTTCACACACCTCCATTCTATGACTTCACACTGCTCCATTCTATGAGTTCACACACCTCCATTCTGTGACTTCACACACCTCCATTCTATGACTTCACACACGTCCATTCTGACTTCACACACTTCCATTTTGACTTCAAAGACCTAATTTCTGTGACTTCACACACCTCCATTCTATGATTTCACACACCTCCATTCTCTGACTTCACACACCTCCATTCTATGACTTCACACACCTCCATTCTGTAACTTCACACGCTTCCAATGTTTGACTTCACACACCTCCAATCTGACCTCACACACCTCCATTCTATGACTTCACACACCTCCATTCTTTGACCTCACACACCTCCATTTTGACTTCACACACCTCCATTCTGTGACTTCACACACCTGCATTTGTGACTTCACACACCACAATTTTGACTTCACACACGTCCATTCTTTGACTTCACACACCTCCATTTTGACTTCACACACTTCCATTCTGTGACTTTAAACACCTCCATTCTGTGACCTCACATACCTACATTGTTTGACTTCACACACCTCCATTTTGTCTTCACACACCTCCATTCTATGACTTCACACACCTTAATTCTTACTTCAGAAACATCCATTCTATGACTTCACAAACCTCCCTTCTGTGAATTCACACACCTCCATTCTGGGTCCACACACTTCCATTCTGTGACTTCACACACCTCCATTCTATGACTTCACACACCTCCATCTGTGACTTCACACACCTCCATTCTATGACTTCACACTGCTCCATTCTATGAGTTCACACACCTCCATTCTGTGACTTCACACATCTCCATTCTGACTTCACACACCTCCAATCTATGACTTCACACATCTCCCTACTATGACTTCACACACCTCCATTCTTTAACTTCACGCACTTCCAATGGTTGACTTCACCAACCTCCATTCCATGACTTCATACACATCCATTCTATGACTTCACACAACTCCTTTCTTTGACTTCACAAAATTCCATTTTGATTTCACACACCTCCACTCTGTGACTTCACACACCTCCATTTGTGACTTCACACATCACAATTTTGACTTCACACACCTCCATTCTGTGACTTCACACACCTCCATTCTGAGTTAACACACCTCCATTTGTGACTTCACACACCTCCATTCTGACTTCACACACCTCCATTTTATGACTTCACACACTTCCATTGTATGACTTCACACACCTCCATTCTCTGACTTCACACACCTCCACTCTGAGTTCACACACCTCCATTCTGTGTCTTCACACACCTCAATTCTGTGACCTCACACACCTCAAATCTGAGTTCACACCCCTCCATAGTGTGACTTCACACACCTCCATTCTGGAACTTCACACACCCCCATTCTATGACTTCACACACCTCCATTCTATGACTTCACACACCCCCATTCTATGCCTTTACACACCTACATTCTGTGACTTCACACACCTCCATTCTATGACATCACACACCTCCATTCTGTGACTTCACACACCTCCATTGTATGACTTCACACAGCTCCATTCTATGACTTCAGAAAACTACATTGTGACTTCACACACCTCCATTCTATGATTTCACACACAATCAATTCTATGACTTCACAAACCTCCCTTCTGTGAATTCACACACCTCCATTCTGACTTCACACACTTCCATTTTGACTTCAAAGACCTCATTTCTATGACTTCACACACCTCCATTCTATGATTTCACACACCTCCATTCTATGAATTCACACACCTCCATTCTCTGACTTTACACACCTCCTTTCTGAGTTGACACACTTCCATTCTTTGACTTCCCACACCTCCAATCTGCCCTCACACACCTCCATTCTATGACTTCACACACCTCCATTCTCTGACTTCAAAAACCAACATTCTATGACTTCAAACTCCTCCATTCTATGACTTCACACACCTCCATTCTGAGACTTCACACACCTCCACTCTGTGACTTTACACACCTCCACTCTGTGACTACACACACCTCCATTCTATGATTTCACACACCTCCATTCTGTGACTTCACACACCTCCATTCTGACTTCACACACCTCAATTCTGTGACTTCACACACCTCCATTCTATGATTTCACACACCTCCATTCTATGACTTCTCAGACCTCCATTCTATGACTTTACACACTTCCTTTCTGAGTTCACACACATCCATTCTGTGACTTCACCCATCTCCATTGTGACTTCATACACCTCCATTCTATGAGTTCACACACCTCCATTCTGACTTCACACACTTCCATTCTATGACTTCACACAGCTCCATTCTGACTTCACACTCCTCCATTCTAGGACTTCGCACACCTCTATTCTGACTTCACACACCTGCATTCTGTGACTTCACATACCTCCATTCTATGACTTCACAAACCTCCATTCTGTGACTTCACACACCGCCACTCTGTGACTTTACACACCTCCATTCTGTGACTTCACACACCTCCATTCTGTGATTTCACACACAATCCATTCTATGACTTCACAAACCTCCCTTCTGTGAATTCACACATCTCCATTCTGGGTTCACACACCTCCATTCTGTGACTTCACACACCTCCATTTTGGGACTTCACACACCTCCATTCTATGACTTCACACACCTCCATCTGTGACTTCACACACCTCCATTCTATGACTTCACACTCCGCCATTCTATGAGTTCAAACACCTCCTTTCTGTGACTTCACACATCTCCATTCTATGACTTCACACACCTCCATTCTATGACTTCACACACCTCCTTTCTGAGTTGACACACTTCCATTCTGTGACTTCACACACCTCCAATCTGACCTCACACACCTCCATTCTATGACTTCACACACCTCCATTCTATGACTTCACACACCTCCATTCTATGACTTCACAGACTTCTATTCTGTGACTAGACACACCTCCATTCTATGACTTCACACACCTCCATTCTATGACTTCACACCTACATTCTCTGACTTCACACATCTCCATTCTGACTTCACACACCTCCAATCTATGACTTTACACATCTCCCTACTATGACTTCACACACCTCCATTCTGTAACTTCACACACTTCCAATGTTTGACTTCACCAACCTCCATTCCATGACTTCATACACATCCATTCTATGACTTCACACAACTCTTTTCTTTGACTTCACAAAATTCAATTTTGATTTCACACACCTACACTCTGTGACTTCAGACACCTCCATTCTGTGACTTCACACACCTCCATTCTGTGATTTCACACACAATCCATTCTATGACTTCACAAACCTCCCTTCTGTGAATTCACACATCTCCATTCTGGGTTCACACACCTCCATTCTGTGACTTCACACACCTCCATTCTGGGACTTCACACACCTCCATTCTATGACTTCACACACCTCCATCTGTGACTTCACACACCTCCATTCTATGACTTCACACTCCGCCATTCTATGAGTTCACACACCTCCTTTCTGTGACTTCACACATCTCCATTCTATGACTTCACACACCTCCATTCTATGACTTCACACACCTCCTTTCTGAGTTGACACACTTCCATTCTGTGACTTCACACACCTCCAATGTGACCTCACACACCTCCATTCTATGACTTCACACACCTCCATTCTATGACTTCACACACCTCCATTCTATGACTTCACAGACTTCTATTCTGTGACTAGACACACCTCCATTCTATGACTTCACACACCTCCATTCTATGACTTCACACCTACATTCTCTGACTTCACACATCTCCATTCTGACTTCACACACCTCCAATCTATGACTTTACACATCTCCCTACTATGACTTCACACACCTCCATTCTGTAACTTCACACACTTCCAATGTTTGACTTCACCAACCTCCATTCCATGACTTCATACACATCCATTCTATGACTTCACACAACTCTTTTCTTTGACTTCACAAAATTCAATTTTGATTTCACACACCTACACTCTGTGACTTCAGACACCTCCATTTGTGACTTCACACTCCTCCATTCTATGACTTCACACACCTCCATTCTATGGCTTCACACACCTCCACTCTGAGTTCACACACCTCCATTCTGTGTCTTCACACACCTCCATTCTGTGACTTCACACACCTCGTTATATGACTTCACACACCTCCATTCTGTGACCTCACACACCTCAAATCTGAGTTCACACCCCTCCATAGTGTGACTTCACACACCTCTATTCTGTAACTTCACACACCCCCATTCTATGACTTCACACACCTCCATTCTATGACTTCACACACCCCCATTCTATGCCTTTACACACCTACATTCTGTGACTTCACACACCTCCATTCTATGACATCACACACCTCCATTCTGTGACTTCACACACCTCCATTGTATGACTTCACACACCTCCATTCTATGACGTCAGAAACCTACATTGTGACTTCACACACCTCCATTCTATGAGTTCACACACCTGCATTGTGACTTCACACACCTCCATTCTCTGACTTCACACACCTCCATTCTGACTTCACACACCTCCATTCTGACTTCACACACCTCAATTCTGTGACTTCGCACACCTCCATTCTATGATTTCACACACCTCCATTCTATGACTTCACAGACCTCCATTCTATGATTTCACACACCTCCTTTCTGAGTTCACAGACATCCATTCTGTGACTTCACACACCTCCATTGTGACTTCATACACCTCCATTCTATGAGTTCACACACCTCCATTCTGTAACTTCACACGCTTCCAATGTTTGACTTCACAAACCTCCATTCCAGGACTTCATACAACTCCATTCTATGACTTCACACACATCCATTCTTTGACCTCACACACCTCCATTTTGACTTCACACACCTCCATTCTGTGACTTCACACACCTGCATTTGTGACTTCACACACCACAATTTTGACTTCACACACGTCCATTCTTTGACTTCACACACCTCCATTTTGACTTCACACTTCCATTCTGTGACTTCACACACCTCCATTCTGTGACTTCACATACCTACATTGTTTGACTTCACACACCTCCATTTTGTCTTCACACACCTCCATTCTATGACTTCACACACCTTCATTCTTACTTCAGAAACATCCGTTCTATGACTTCACAAACCTCCCTTCTGTGAATTCACACACCTCCATTCTGGGTCCACACACCTCCATTCTGTGACTTGACACACCTCCATTCTATGACTTCACACACCTCCATCTGTGACTTCACACACCTCCATTCTATGACTTCACACTGCTCCATTCTATGAGTTCACACACCTCCATTCTGTGACTTCACACACCTCCATTCTATGACTTCACACACGTCCATTCTGACTTCACACACATCCATTTTGACTTCAAAGACCTAATTTCTGTGACTTCACACACCTCCATTCTATGATTTCACACACCTCCATTCTATGACTTCACACACCTCCATTCTATGACTTCACACACCTCCTTTCTGAGTTGACACAGTTCCATTCTGTGACTACACACACCTCCATTTTGTGATTTCACACACCTCCATTGTATGACTTCACACATCTCCATTCTTTGACTTCACACACCTCCATTCTATGAATTCACACACCTCCATTGTGACTTCACACAACTCTATTCTGTGACTTCACACACCTGCCTTCTGTGACTTCACACACCTCCATTCTATGACTTCACACCTCCATTCTATGACTTCACATCTCCATTCTATGACTTCACACATCAACATTTATGACGTCACACACCTCCATTCTGTGACTTCACACACCTCCATTCTGACATCACACACGTACATTCTATGACTTCACACACTTCCATTCTATGACTTCACACACATCCATTCTGTGACTTCACTCACCTCCATTGTGAGTTCACACACCTCCATTCTGTGACTTCACACACCTTGATTCTCTGACTTCACACACCTCCATTCTACGATTTCACACACCTCCATTCTGTGACTTCACATATCTCTATTCTATGATTTCACATACCTCCATTCTGTGACTTCACACACCTCCATTCTGAGTTCACACCCCTCCATTCTGTGACTTCGCACACCTCCAATATATGACTTCACACACCTCCATTTTGTGACTTTGCACACCTCCATTCTATGACTTCACAAACCTCCATTCTATGACTTCACACACCTCCATTGTGACTTCACAAAAAAACCTAAATTCTGTGACTTCACACACCTCCAATATATGACTTCACACACCTCCATTTTGTGACTTCACACACCTCCATTCTATGACTTCACACACTTCCATTCTATGACTTCACACACCTGCATTGTGTCTTAACACACCTCCATTCTCTGACTTCACACACCTCCATTCTGAATTCACACATATCCATTCTGACTTCACACACCTCAATTCTGTGACTTCACGCACCTCCATTCTATGAATTCACATACCTCATTTCTGAGTTGACTCACCTCCATTCTGTGACTTCATGTACCTCCAATCTGACTTCACACACCTCCATGCTATGACTTTACACACCTCCATTCTGGGACTTCAAAAACCACCATTCTATGACTTCACACATCTCCATTGTGACTTCACACACCTCCATTCTATGAGTTCACACACCTCCATTGTGACTTCATACACCTCCATTCTATGACTTCGTACACCTCTATTCTGACTTCACACCCCTCCATTCTGTGACTTTACATACCTCCATTCTTTGACTTCACACCCCTCCATTCTGTGACTTCACATACCTCCACTCTGTGACTTTACACACCTGCATTCTGTGACTTCACACACCTCCCTTCTGTGACTTCACACACCTCCATTCTAAGTCTTCACACACCTCCATTCTATGACTTCACACACTTCCATTGTTTGACATCATACACCACCATTTTTTGACTTCACACACTTCCGTTCCATGAATACACACACCTCCATTCTATGAGTTCACACACCTCCATTCTATGAGTTCACACACCTTCATTCTTACTTCAGCAACATCCATTCTATGACTTCAGACACCTCCATTCTATGACTTCTCACACCATTCTTACTTCAGCAACATCCATTCTATGACTTCACACACCTCCATTCTATGACTTCACAAACCTCCATTCTGTGACTTCACACACCTCCATTCTGGGTTCACACACCTCCATTCTGTGACTTCACACACCTCGATTCTGACTTCATACACCTCCATTCTATGACTTCACACACTTCCATTCTATGACTTCACACACCTCCATTCTGTGACTTCACACACCTCCACTCTGAGTTCACACACCGCCATTCTGTGACTTCACACACCTATTTCTATGACTTCACACACCTCCATTCTGTGACTTCACACACCTCAAATCTGTGTTCACACACCTCCATACTGTGACTTCACAAACCTCTATTCTGTGACTTCACACACCTCCATTCTATGACTTCACACACCTCCATTCTATGCCTTCACACACCTCCATTCTGTGACTTCACACACCTCCATTCTATGACATCACACACCTCCAATCTGTGACTTCACACACCTCCATTCTATGACTTCACACACCTCCAATCTATGACTTCAGAAACCTACATTGTTACTTCACACACCTCCATTCTATGAGTTCACACACCTGCATTGTGACTTCACACACCTCCATTCTCTGACTTCACACACCTCCATTCTGACTTCACACACCTCCCTTCTGACTTCACACACCTCAATTCTGTGACTTCACACACCTCCATTCTATGATTTCACACACCTCCATTCTATGACTTCACAGACCTCCATTCTATGACTTTACACACTTCCTTTCTGAGTTCACACACATCCATTCTGTGACTTCACACACCTCCATTGTGACTTCATACACCTCCATTCTATGAGTTCACACACCTCCATTCTGACGTCACACACTTCAATTCTATGACTTCACACAGTTCCATTCTCACTTCACACTCCTCCATTCTATGACTTTGCACATCTCTGTTCTGACTTCACACACCTGCATTCTGTGACTTCACACAGCTCCATTCCATGATTTCACAAACCTCCATTCTGTGACTTCACACACCTCCACTCTGTGACCTTACACACCTCCATTCTGTGACTTCAGACACCTCCATTCTGTGATTTCACACACAATGCATTCTCTGACTTCAGAAACCTCCATTCTGTGAATTCACACAACTCCATTCTGTGTTCACACACCTCCATTCTGTGACTTCACATACTGCCATCTGTGACTTCACACACCTCCATTCTATGACTTCACACTCCTCCATTCTATGAGTTCACACACCTCCTTTCTGTGACTTCACACACCTCCATTCTATGACTTCACACACCTCCATTCTATGACTTCACACACCTCCATTCTGACTTCACATACTTCAATTTTGACTTCAAACACCTCATTTCTGTGACTTCACACACCTCCATTCTATGATTTCACACACCTCCATTCTGTGACTTCACACACCTCAATTCTATGACTTCACACACCTCCGTTCTATGACTTCAGAAACCTAAATTGTTACTTCACACACCTCCATTCTGTGAGTTCACACACCTCCATTGTTTGCCTTCACACAACTCCATTTTGACTAAACACACCTCCATTCTATGTCTTCACACACCTTCATTCTTACTGCAGAAATCTCCATTCTTTGACTTCACAAACCTCCCTTCTGTGAATTCACACACCTCCATTCTGAGTTCAAACACCTCCATTCTGTGACTTCACACACCTCCATTCTGTGACTTCACACACCTCCATTCTATGACTTCACACACCTCCATTCTGTGACTTCACACACCTCCACTCTGTGACTTTACACACCTCCATTCTGTGACTTCACACACCTCCATTCTATGACTTCACACACCTCCATTCTGTGACTTCAAAAACCACCATTCTATGACTTCGCACATCTCCATTGTGACTTCACACACCTCCATTCTATGAGTTCACACAGCTCCATTCTGACTTCACACACCTCCATTCTATGACTTCGCAAACCTCTATTCTGACTTCACACCCCTCCATTCTGTGACTTCACATACCTCCATTCTTTGACTTCACACCCCTCCATTCTGTGGCTTCACACACCTTAAATCTGAGTTCACACACCTCCATACTGTGACTTCACACACCTCCATTCTGTGACTTCACACACCTCCATTCTATGACTTCGCACACCTCCATTTTATGCCTTCACACACTTCCATTCTGTGACGTCACACACCTCCATTCTATGAGTTCAAACAGCTCCATTCTGACTTCACACACCTCCATTCTATGACTTCGTACACCTCTATTCTGACTTCACACCCCTCCATTCTCTGACTTCACATACCTCCATTCTTTGCCTTCACACCCCTCCATTCTGTGACTTCACATACCTCCACTCTGACTTTACACACCTCCATTCTGTGACTTCACACACCTCCCTTCTGTGACATCACACACCTCCATTCTATGACTTCACACACCTCCATTCTAAGTCTTCACACACCTCCATTCTATGACTTCACACACTTCCATTGTTTGACATCATACACCTCCATTTTTTGACTTCACACACCTCCGTTCCATGACTTCACACACCTCCATTCTATGAGTTCACACACCTCCATTCTATGAGTTCACACACCTTCATTCTTACTTCAGCAACATCCATTCTATGACTTCAGACACCTCCATTCTATGACTTCACACACCTTCATTCTTACTTCAGCAACATCCATTCTATGACTTCACACACCTCCATTCTATGACTTCACAAACCTCCATTCTGTGAAAACACACCTCCATTCTGGGTTCACACACCTCCATTCTGTGACTTCACACACCTCGATTCTGACTTCACACACCTCCATTCTATGACTTCACACACTTCAATTCTATGACTTCACACACCTCCATTCTGTGACTTCACACTCCTCCACTCTGAGTTCACAGACCTCCATTCTGTGTCTTCACACACCACCATTCTGTGACTTCACGCACCTACTTTTCTGACTTCACACACCTCCATTCTGTGATTTCACACATCTCAAATCTGAGTTCACACACCTCCATACTGTGACTTCACACACCTCTATTCTGTGACTTCACACACCTCCATTCTATGACTTCACACACCTCCATTCTATGACATCACACACTTCCATTCTGTGACTTCACACACCTCCATTCTATGCCTTCACACACCTCCAATCTATGACTTCAGAAACCTCCATTGTTACTTCACACATCTCCATTCTATGAGTTCACACACCTGCATTGTGACTTCACACACCTCCATTCTCTGACTTCACACACCTCCATTCTGACTTCACACTCCTCCCTTCTGACTTCACACACCTCAATTCTGTGACTTCACACACCTCCATTCTATGATTTCACACACCTCCATTCTATGACTTCACAGACCTCCATTCTATGACTTTACACACCTCCTTTCTGAGTTCACACACATCCATTCTGTGACTTCACACACCTCCATTGTGACTTCATACACCTCCATTCTATGAGTTCACACACCTCCATTCTGACGTCACACACTTCAATTCTATGACTTCACACAGCTCCATTCTCACGTCACACTCCTCCATTCTATGACTTCGCACACCTCTGTTCTTACTTCACACACCTGCATTCTGTGACTTCACACAGCTCCATTCCATGACTTCACAAACCTCCATTCTGTGACTTCACACACCTCCACTCTGTGACCTTGCACACCTCCATTCTGTGACTTCACACACCTCCATTCTGTGATTTCACACACAATCCATTCTATGACTTCACAAACCTCAATTCTGTGAATTCAAACATCTCCATTCTGGGTTCACACACCTCCATTCAGTGACTTCACACACTTCCATTCTGTGACTTCACACACCTCCACTCTATGACTTCACACACTTCCATCTGTGACTTCACACACCTCCATTCTATGACTTCACACTCCTCCATTCTATGAGTTCACACACCTCCATTCTGTGACTTCACACACCTCCATTCTGAGTTAACACACCTCCATTTGTGACTTCACACACCTCCATTCTGACTTCACACACCTCCATTCTATGACTTCACACACTTCCATTATTTGACTTCACACACCTCCATTCTGTGACTTCACACACCTCCACTCTGAGTTAACACATCTCCATTCTGTGTCTTCACACACCTCCATTCTGTGACTTCACACACCTCGTTATATGACTTCACACACCTCCATTGTGTGACCTCACACACATCAAATCTGAGTTCACACCCCTCCATAATGTGACTTCACACACCTCCATTCTGTGACTTCATACACCCCCATTCTATGACTTCACACACCTCCATTCTATGACTTCACACACCCCCATTCTATGCCTTTACACACCTCCATTCTGTGACTTCACACACCTCCATTCTGTGACTTCACACACCTCCATTCTATGCCTTCACACACCTCCATTCTATGACTTCAGAAACCTACATTGTGACTTCACACACCTCCATTCTATGAGTTCACACACCTGCATTGTGACTTCACACACCTCCATTCTCATTTCACACACCTCTATTTTGTGACTTAACACAACTCCATTCTATGACTTCACACACCTCCATTCTATAACTTCACACACCTCCATTCTATGACTTCACACACCTCCATTCTATAACTTCACACACCTCCATTCTATGACTTCAAACACCTCCTTTCTGAGTTGACACACTTCCATTCTTTTACTTCACACACCTCCAATCTGACCTCACACACCTCCATTCTATGACTTCACACACCTCCATTCTATGACTTCACACACCTCCATTCTATGACTTCACACACTTCTATTCTGTGACTAGACACACCTCCATTCTATGACTTCACACACCTCCATTCTATGACTTCACACATCTGCATTCTGACTTCACACACCTCCATTCTATGACTTCACACCTTCATTCTCTGACTTCACACATCTCCATTCTGACTTCACACACACCCAATCTATGACTTCACACATCTCCCTACTATGACTTCACACACCTCCGTTCTGTAACTTCACAGACTTCCAATGTTTGACTTCACCAACCTCCATTCCATGACTTCATACACATCCATTCTATGACTTCACACAACTCCTTTCTTTGACTTCACAAAATTCCATTTTGATTTCACACACCTCCACTCTGTGACTTCACACACCTCCATTTGTGACTTCACACATCACAATTTGACTTCACACACCTCCATTCTGTGACTTCACACACCTCTATTCTGAGTTAACACACCTCCATTTGTGACTTCACACACCTCCATTCTGACTTCACACACCTCCATTCTATGACTTCACACACTTCCATTCTTTGACTTCACACACCTCCATTCTGTGACTTCACACACCTCCACTCTGAGTTAACACATCTCCATTCTGTGTCTTCACACACCTCCATTCTGTGACTTCACTCACCTCGTTATATGACTTCACACACCTCCATTCTGTGACCTCACACACCTCAAATCTGAGTTCACACCCCTCCATAGTGTGACTTCACACACCTCCATTCTGTGACTTCACACACCCCCATTCTATGACTTCACACACCTCCATTCTATGACTTCAAACACCTCCATTCTATGCCTTTACACACCTCCATTCTATGACTTCACACACCTTCATTCTATGACATCACACACCTCCATTCTGTGACTTCACACACCTCCATTCTATGACTTCACACACCTCCATTCTTTGATTTCACTCACCTCCATTCTATGACTTCACACACCTGCATTGTGACTTCATACAACTCCATTCTGTGAATTCACACGCCTCCTTTCTGTGAGTTCACACACCTACATACTTTGACTTCCACACACCTTCAATCTATGACTTCACAACCTCCATTCTATGACTTCACACACTTCCAATCTATGACTTCTCAAACCTCCATTCTATTACTTCACAAACCTGCAATCTGACTTCACACACCTCCATTCTCTGACTTCACACACCTCCATTCTATGACTTCACACACCTCCATTCTGTGACTTCACACACCTCCCTTCTATCACTTCACACACCTACATTGTGACTTCACACACCTACGTTCTATCAGTTCACACACCTGCATTGTGACTTCACAAACCTCCATTCTCTGACTTCACACACCTCCATTCTATGACTTCACACACCTCCATTCTGACTTCACACACTTCCATTTTGACTTCAAAGATCTCATTTCTGTGACTTCACACACCTCCATTCTATGATTTCACACACCTCCATTCTATGACTTCACACACCTCCATTCTATTATTTCACACACCTCCATTCTATGACTTCGCACACCTCCATTCTATGACTTCACACACCTCCTTTCTGAGTTGACACACTTCCATTCTGTGACTCCACACACCTCCTATCTGACTCCACACACCTCCAATCTGACCTCACACACCTCCATTCTGTGACTTCACACACCTCCATTCTATGATTTCACACACCTCCATTCTGTGACTTCACACACCTCCATTCTGAGACTTCACAATCCTCCATTCTGTGACTTCACAATCCTCCATTATATGACTTCACACACCTCCATTCTATGACTTCACACACCTCCATTCTATGACTTCACACACCTCCATTCTGAATTCACACACCTCAATTCTGTGTCTTCACACACCTCCATTCTATGACTTCACATACCTCATTTCTGAGTTGACACACCTCCATTCTATGACCTCACACACCTCCATTCTGTGACTTCAAAAACCACCATTCTATGACTTCGCACATCTCCATTGTGACTTCACACACCTCCATTCTATGAGTTCACACAGCTCCATTCTGACTTCACACACCTCCATTCTATGACTTCGCAAACCTCTATTCTGACTTCACACCCCTCCATTCTGTGACTTCACATACCTCCATTCTTTGACTTCACACCGCTCCATTCTGTGGCTTCACACACCTTAAATCTGAGTTCACACACCTCCATACTGTGACTTCACACACCTCCATTCTGTGACTTCACACACCTCTATTCCACTACTTCAAACACCTCCATTCTATGACTTCACACACCTCCATTTTATGCCTTCACACACCTCCATTCTGTGACTTCACACACCTCCATTCTATGACATCACACGCCTCCATTCTGTGACTTCACACACCTCCATTCTATGACTTCACACACCTCCATTCTATGACTTCAGAAACCTACATTGTTACTTTACACAGCTCCATTCTGTGACTTTACACACCTCCATTGTTTGCCTTCACACACCTCCATTTTGACTACACACACCTCCATTCTATGTCTTCACACACCTTCATTCTTACTGCAGAAATCTCCTTCTATGACTTCACAAACCTCCCTTCTGTGAATTCACACACCTCCATTCTGAGTTCACACACCTCCATTCTGTGACTTCACACACCTCCATTCTGTTACTTCACACACCTCCATTCTATGATTTCACACACCACCTTTCTATGACTTCACACACCTCCATTCTGCCTTCACAGACTTCCATTTGACTTCATAAACCTCATTTCTGTGACTTCACACACCTCCATTCTATGATTTCACACACCTCCATTCTATGACTTCAAACACCTCCATTCTATGACTTCACACACCTCCTTTCTGAGTTGACACACCTCCATTCTGTTACTTCACACCCCTCCAATCTGACTTCACACACCTCCATTCTATGACTTCACACACCTGCATTCTGTGACTTCAAAAACCAACATTCTATGACTTCAAACACCTTCATTCTATGACTTCACACACCTCCATTCTGAGACTTCACACACCTCCACTCTGTGACTTTACACACCTCCATTCTATGACTTCACACACCTCCATTCTATGACATCACAAACCTCCATTCTATGACTTCACACACTTCTATTCTGTGACTAGGCACACCTCCATTCTATGACTTCACACACCTCCATTCTATGACTTCACACATCTGCATTCTGACTTCACACACCTCCATTCTATGATTTCACACCTACATTCTCTGACTTAACACATCTCCATTCTGACTTCACACACCTCCAATCTATGACTTCACACATCTCCCTACTATGACTTCACACACCTCCATTCTGTAACTTCACACACTTCCAATGGTTGACTTCACCAACCTCCATTCCATGACGTCATACACATCCATTCTATGACTTCACACAACTCCTTTCTTTGACTTCACAAAATTCCATTTTGATTTCACACACCTCCACTCTGTGACTTCACACACCTCCATTTGTGACTTCACACATCACAATTTTGACTTCACACACCTCCATTCTGAGTTAACACACCTCCATTTGTGACTTCACACACCTCCATTCTATGACTTCACACACTTCCATTCTATGACTTCACACACCTCCATTCTGTGTCTTCACACACCTCCATTCTGTGACTTCACACACTTCGTTATATGACTTCACACACCTCCATTCTGTGACCTAACACACCTCAAATCTGAGTTCACACCCCTCCATAGTGTGACTTCACACACCTCCATTCTGTGACTTCACACCCCTCCATAGTGTGACTTCACACACCTCCATTCTATGACTTCACACACCCCCATTCTATGCCTTTACACACCTACATTCTGTGACTTCACACACCTCCATTCTATTACAGCACACACCTCCATTCTGTGACTTCACACACCTCCATTGTATGACTTCACACACCTCCATTCTATGACTTCAGAAACCTACATTGTGACTTCACACACCTCCATTCTCTGACTTCACACACCTCCATTCTGAGACTTCACACACCTCCATTCTGACTTCACACACCTCAATTCTGTGACTTCACACACCTCCATTCTATGATTTCACACACCTCCATTCTATGACTTCACAGACCTCCATTCTATGACTTCACACACCTCCTTTGTGAGTTCACACACATCCATTCTGTGACTTCCCACACCTCCATTGTGACTTCATACACCTCCATTCTATGAGTTCACACACCTCCATTCTGACTTCACACACTTCCGTTCTATGACTTCACAAAGCTCCATTCTGACTTCACACACCTCCATTCTATGACTTCGCACACCTCTATTCTGACTTCACACAACTGCATTCTGTGACTTCACACACCTCCATTCTATGATTTCACACACCTCCATTCTGTTACTTCACACACCTCCACTCTGTGATTTACACACTTCCATTCTGTGACTTCACACACCTCCATTCTGTGATTTCACACACAATCCATTCTATGACTTCACAAACCTCCATTCTTTGATTTCACACACCTCCATTCTATGACTTCACACACCTGCATTGTGACTTCATACAACTCCATTCTGTGAATTCACACACCTCCTTTCTGTGACTTCACACACCTCCATACTATGACTTCCACACACCTTCAATTTATGACTTCACAACCTCCATTCTATGACTTCACACACTTCCAATCTATGACTTCACAAACCTCCATTCTATGACTTCACAAACCTGCAATCTGACTTCACACACCTCCATTCTCTGACTTCACACACCTCCATTCTATGACTTCACACACCTCCATTCTGTAACTTCACACGCTTCCAATGTTTGACTTCACAAACCTCCATTCCCGGACTTCATACACCTCCATTCTATGACTTCACACACATCCATTCTTTGACCTCACACACCTCCATTTTGACTTCACACACCTCCATTCTGTGACTTCACACACCTGCATTTGTGACTTCACACACCACAATTTTGACTTCACACACGTCCATTCTTTGACTTCACACACCTCCATTTTGACTTCACACACTTCCATTCTGTGACTTCACACACCTCCATTCTGTGACTTCACATACCTACATTGTTTGACTTCACACACCTCCATTTTGTCTTCACACACCTCCATTCTATGACTTCACACACCTTAATTCTTACTTCAGAAACATCCATTCTATGACTTCACAAACCTCCCTTCTGTGAATTCACACACCTCCATTCTGGGTCCACACACTTCCATTCTGTGACTTCACACACCTCCATTCTATGACTTCACACACCTCCATCTGTGACTTCACACACCTCCATTCTATGACTTCACACTGCTCCATTCTATGAGTTCACACACCTCCATTCTGTGACTTCACACATCTCCATTCTGACTTCACACACCTCCAATCTATGACTTCACACATCTCCCTACTATGACTTCACACACCTCCATTCTTTAACTTCACGCACTTCCAATGGTTGACTTCACCAACCTCCATTCCATGACTTCATACACATCCATTCTATGACTTCACACAACTCCTTTCTTTGACATCACAAAATTCCATTTTGATTTCACACACCTCCACTCTGTGACTTCACACACCTCCATTTGTGACTTCACACATCACAATTTTGACTTCACACACCTCCATTCTGTGACTTCACACACCTCCAATCTGAGTTAACACACCTCCATTTGTGACTTCACACACCTCCATTCTGACTTCACACACCTCCATTTTATGACTTCACACACTTCCATTCTATGACTTCACACACCTCCATTCTGTGACTTTACACACCTCCACTCTGAGTTCACACACCTCCATTCTGTGTCTTCACACACCTCCATTCTGTGACTTCACACACTTCGTTATATGACTTCACACACCTCAATTCTGTGACCTCACACACCTCAAATCTGAGTTCACACCCCTCCATAGTGTGACTTCACACACCTCCATTCTGGAACTTCACACACCCCCATTCTATGACTTCACACACCTCCATTCTATGACTTCACACACCCCCATTCTATGCCTTTACACACCTACATTCTGTGACTTCACACACCTCCATTCTATGACATCACACACCTCCATTCTGTGACTTCACACACCTCCATTGTATGACTTCACACACCTCCATTCTATGACTTCAGAAAACTACATTGTGACTTCACACACCTCCATTCTATGATTTCACACACAATCCATTCTATGACTTCACAAACCTCCCTTCTGTGAATTCACACACCTTCATTCTGACTTCACACACTTCCATTTTGACTTCAAAGACCTCATTTCTATGACTTCACACACCTCCATTCTATGATTTCACACACCTCCATTCTATGAATTCACACACCTCCATTCTCTGAGTTTACACACCTCCTTTCTGAGTTGACACACTTCCATTCTTTGACTTCCCACACCTCCAATCTGCCCTTACACACCTCCATTCTATGACTTCACACACCTCCATTCTCTGACTTCAAAAACCAACATTCTATGACTTCAAACTCCTCCATTCTATGACTTCACACACCTACATTCTGAGACTTCACACACCTCCACTCTGTGACTTTACACACCTCCACTCTGTGACTACACACACCTCCATTCTATGATTTTACACACCTCCATTCTGTGACTTCACACACCTCCATTCTGACTTCACACACCTCAATTCTGTGACTTCACACACCTCCATTCTATGATTTCACACACTTCCATTCTATGACTTCTCAGACCTCCATTCTATGACTTTACACACTTCCTTTCTGAGTTCACACACATCCATTCTGTGACTTCACCCATCTCCATTGTGACTTCATACACCTCCATTCTATGACTTCACACAGCTCCATTCTGACTTCACACTCCTCCATTCTAGGACTTCGCACACCTCTATTCTGACTTCACACACCTGCATTCTGTGACTTCACATACCTCCATTCTATGACTTCACAAACCTCCATTCTGTGACTTCACACACCGCCACTCTGTGACTTTACACACCTCCATTCTGTGACTTCACACACCTCCATTCTGTGATTTCACACACAATCCATTCTATGACTTCACAAACCTCCCTTCTGTGAATTCACACATCTCCATTCTGGGTTCACACACCTCCATTCTGTGACTTCACACACCTCCATTCTGGGACTTCACACACCTCCATTCTATGACTTCACACACCTCCCTCTGTGACTTCACACACCTCCATTCTATGACTTCACACTCCTCCATTCTATGAGTTCACACACCTCCTTTCTGTGACTTCACACATCTCCATTCTATGACTTCACACACCTCCATTCTATGACTTCACACACCTCCTTTCTGAGTTGATACACTTCCATTCTGTGACTTCACACACCTCCAATCTGACCTCACACACCTCCATTATATGACTTCACACACCTCCATTCTATGACTTCACACACCTCCATTCTATGACTTCACAGACTTCTATTCTGTGACTAGACACACCTCCATTCTATGACTTCACACACCTCCATTCTATGACTTCACACCTACATTCTCTGACTTCACACATCTCCATTCTCACTTCACACACCTCCAATCTATGACTTTACACATCTCCCTACTATGACTTCACACACCTCCATTCTGTAACTTCACACACTTCCAATGTTTGACTTCACCAACCTCCATTCCATGACTTCATACACATCCATTCTATGACTTCACACAACTCCTTTCTTTGACTTCACAAAATTCCATTTTGATTTCACACACCTACACTCTGTGACTTCACACACCTCCATTTGTGACTTTACACATCACAATTTTGACTTCACACACCTCCATTTGTGACTTCACACACCTCCATTCTGACTTCACACACCTCCATTCTATGGCTTCACACACTTCCATTCTATGACTTCACACACCTCCATTCTTTGACTTCACACACCTCCACTCTGAGTTCACACACCTCCATTCTGTGTCTTCACACACCTCCATTCTGTGACTTCACACACCTCGTTATATGACTTCACACACCTCCATTCTGTGACCTCACACACCTCAAATCTGAGTTCACACCCCTCCATAGTGTGACTTCACACACCTCTATTCTGTAACTTCACACACCTCCATTCTATGACTTCACACACCTCCATTCTATGACTTCACACACCCCCATTCTATGCCTTTACACACCTACATTCTGTGACTTCACACACCTCCATTCTATGACATCACACACCTCCATTCTGTGACTTCACACACCTCCATTGTATGACTTCACACACCTCCATTCTATGACTTCAGAAACCTACATTGTGACTTCACACACCTCCATTCTATGAGTTCACACACCTGCATTGTGACTTCACACACCTCCATTCTCTGACTTCACACACCTCCATTCTGACTTCACACACCTCCATTCTGACTTCACACACCTCAATTCTGTGACTTCGCACACCTCCATTCTATGATTTCACACACCTCCACTCTATGACTTCACAGACCTCCATTCTATGATTTCACACACCTCCTTTCTGAGTTCACACACATCAATTCTGTGACTTCACACACCTCCATTGTGACTTCATACACCTCCATTCTATGAGTTCACACACCTCCATTCTGTAACTTCACACGCTTCCAGTGTTTGACTTCACAAACCTCCATTCCAGGACTTCATACAACTCCATTCTATGACTTCACACACATCCATTCTTTGACCTCACACACCTCCATTTTGACTTCACACACCTCCATTCTGTGACTTCACACACCTGCATTTGTGACTTCACACACCACAATTTTGACTTCACACACGTCCATTCTTTGACTTCACACACCTCCATTTTGACTTCACACACTTCCATTCTGTGACTTCACACACCTCCATTCTGTGACTTCACATACCTACATTGTTTGACTTCACACACCTCCATTTTGTCTTCACACACCTCCATTCTATGACTTCACACACCTCCATTCTATGACTTCACACATCTGCATTCTGACTTCACACACCTCCATTCTATGACTTCACACCTTCATTCTCTGACTTCACACATCTCCATTCTGACTTCACACACACCCAATCTATGACTTCACACATCTCCCTACTATGACTTCACACACCTCCGTTCTGTAACTTCACAGACTTCCAATGTTTGACTTCACCAACCTCCATTCCATGACTTCATACACATCCATTCTATGACTTCACACAACTCCTTTCTTTGACTTCACAAAATTCCATTTTGATTTCACACACCTCCACTCTGTGACTTCACACACCTCCATTTGTGACTTCACACATCACAATTTGACTTCACACACCTCCATTCTGTGACTTCACACACCTCTATTCTGAGTTAACACACCTCCATTTGTGACTTCACACACCTCCATTCTGACTTCACACACCTCCATTCTATGACTTCACACACTTCCATTCTTTGACTTCACACACCTCCATTCTGTGACTTCACACACCTCCACTCTGAGTTAACACATCTCCATTCTGTGTCTTCACACACCTCCATTCTGTGACTTCACTCACCTCGTTATATGACTTCACACACCTCCATTCTTTGACCTCACACACCTCAAATCTGAGTTCACACCCCTCCATAGTGTGACTTCACACACCTCCATTCTGTGACTTCACACACCCCCATTCTATGACTTCACACACCTCCATTCTATGACTTCAAACACCTCCATTCTATGCCTTTACACACCTCCATTCTATGACTTCACACACCTTCATTCTATGACATCACACACCTCCATTCTGTGACTTCACACACCTCCATTCTATGACTTCACACACCTCCATTCTTTGATTTCACTCACCTCCATTCTATGACTTCACACACCTGCATTGTGACTTCATACAACTCCATTCTGTGAATTCACACGCCTCCTTTCTGTGAGTTCACACACCTACATACTTTGACTTCCACACACCTTCAATCTATGACTTCACAACCTCCATTCTATGACTTCACACACTTCCAATCTATGACTTCTCAAACCTCCATTCTATTACTTCACAAACCTGCAATCTGACTTCACACACCTCCATTCTCTGACTTCACACACCTCCATTCTATGACTTCACACACCTCCATTCTGTGACTTCACACACCTCCCTTCTATCACTTCACACACCTACATTGTGACTTCACACACCTACGTTCTATCAGTTCACACACCTGCATTGTGACTTCACAAACCTCCATTCTCTGACTTCACACACCTCCATTCTATGACTTCACACACCTCCATTCTGACTTCACACACTTCCATTTTGACTTCAAAGATCTCATTTCTGTGACTTCACACACCTCCATTCTATGATTTCACACACCTCCATTCTATGACTTCACACACCTCCATTCTATTATTTCACACACCTCCATTCTATGACTTCGCACACCTCCATTCTATGACTTCACACACCTCCTTTCTGAGTTGACACACTTCCATTCTGTGACTCCACACACCTCCTATCTGACTCCACACACCTCCAATCTGACCTCACACACCTCCATTCTGTGACTTCACACACCTCCATTCTATGATTTCACACACCTCCATTCTGTGACTTCACACACCTCCATTCTGAGACTTCACAATCCTCCATTCTGTGACTTCACAATCCTCCATTATATGACTTCACACACCTCCATTCTATGACTTCACACACCTCCATTCTATGACTTCACACACCTCCATTCTGAATTCACACACCTCAATTCTGTGTCTTCACACACCTCCATTCTATGACTTCACATACCTCATTTCTGAGTTGACACACCTCCATTCTATGACCTCACACACCTCCATTCTGTGACTTCAAAAACCACCATTCTATGACTTCGCACATCTCCATTGTGACTTCACACACCTCCATTCTATGAGTTCACACAGCTCCATTCTGACTTCACACACCTCCATTCTATGACTTCGCAAACCTCTATTCTGACTTCACACCCCTCCATTCTGTGACTTCACATACCTCCATTCTTTGACTTCACACCGCTCCATTCTGTGGCTTCACACACCTTAAATCTGAGTTCACACACCTCCATACTGTGACTTCACACACCTCCATTCTGTGACTTCACACACCTCTATTCCACTACTTCAAACACCTCCATTCTATGACTTCACACACCTCCATTTTATGCCTTCACACACCTCCATTCTGTGACTTCACACACCTCCATTCTATGACATCACACGCCTCCATTCTGTGACTTCACACACCTCCATTCTATGACTTCACACACCTCCATTCTATGACTTCAGAAACCTACATTGTTACTTTACACAGCTCCATTCTGTGACTTTACACACCTCCATTGTTTGCCTTCACACACCTCCATTTTGACTACACACACCTCCATTCTATGTCTTCACACACCTTCATTCTTACTGCAGAAATCTCCTTCTATGACTTCACAAACCTCCCTTCTGTGAATTCACACACCTCCATTCTGAGTTCACACACCTCCATTCTGTTACTTCACACACCTCCATTCTATGATTTCACACACCACCTTTCTATGACTTCACACACCTCCATTCTGCCTTCACAGACTTCCATTTGACTTCATAAACCTCATTTCTGTGACTTCACACACCTCCATTCTATGATTTCACACACCTCCATTCTATGACTTCAAACACCTCCATTCTATGACTTCACACACCTCCTTTCTGAGTTGACACACCTCCATTCTGTTACTTCACACCCCTCCAATCTGACTTCACACACCTCCATTCTATGACTTCACACACCTGCATTCTGTGACTTCAAAAACCAACATTCTATGACTTCAAACACCTCCATTCTATGACTTCACACACCTCCATTCTGAGACTTCACACACCTCCACTCTGTGACTTTACACACCTCCATTCTATGACTTCACACACCTCCATTCTATGACATCACACACCTCCATTCTATGACTTCACACACTTCTATTCTGTGACTAGGCACACCTCCATTCTATGACTTCACACACCTCCATTCTATGACTTCACACATCTGCATTCTGACTTCACACACCTCCATTCTATGATTTCACACCTACATTCTCTGACTTAACACATCTCCATTCTGACTTCACACACCTCCAATCTATGACTTCACACATCTCCCTACTATGACTTCACACACCTCCATTCTGTAACTTCACACACTTCCAATGGTTGACTTCACCAACCTCCATTCCATGACGTCATACACATCCATTCTATGACTTCACACAACTCCTTTCTTTGACTTCACAAAATTCCATTTTGATTTCACACACCTCCACTCTGTGACTTCACACACCTCCATTTGTGACTTCACACATCACAATTTTGACTTCACACACCTCCATTCTGAGTTAACACACCTCCATTTGTGACTTCACACACCTCCATTTTGACTTCACACACCTCCATTCTATGACTTCACACACTTCCATTCTATGACTTCACACACCTCCATTCTGTGTCTTCACACACCTCCATTCTGTGACTTCACACACTTCGTTATATGACTTCACACACCTCCATTCTGTGACCTAACACACCTCAAATCTGAGTTCACACCCCTCCATAGTGTGACTTCACACACCTCCATTCTGTGACTTCACACACCCCCATTCTGTGTCTTCACACACCTCCATTCTATGACTTCACACACCCCCATTCTATGCCTTTACACACCTACATTCTGTGACTTCACACACCTCCATTCTGTGACTTCACATACCTACATTGTTTGACTTCACACACCTCCATTTTGTCTTCACACACCTCCATTCTATGACTTCACACACCTCCATTCTATGACTTCACACATCTGCATTCTGACTTCACACACCTCCATTCTATGACTTCACACCTTCATTCTCTGACTTCACACATCTCCATTCTGACTTCACACACACCCAATCTATGACTTCACACATCTCCCTACTATGACTTCACACACCTCCGTTCTGTAACTTCACAGACTTCCAATGTTTGACTTCACCAACCTCCATTCCATGACTTCATACACATCCATTCTATGACTTCACACAACTCCTTTCTTTGACTTCACAAAATTCCATTTTGATTTCACACACCTCCACTCTGTGACTTCACACACCTCCATTTGTGACTTCACACATCACAATTTGACTTCACACACCTCCATTCTGTGACTTCACACACCTCTATTCTGAGTTAACACACCTCCATTTGTGACTTCACACACCTCCATTCTGACTTCACACACCTCCATTCTATGACTTCACACACTTCCATTCTTTGACTTCACACACCTCCATTCTGTGACTTCACACACCTCCACTCTGAGTTAACACATCTCCATTCTGTGTCTTCACACACCTCCATTCTGTGACTTCACTCACCTCGTTATATGACTTCACACACCTCCATTCTGTGACCTCACACACCTCAAATCTGAGTTCACACCCCTCCATAGTGTGACTTCACACACCTCCATTCTGTGACTTCACACACCCCCATTCTATGACTTCACACACCTCCATTCTATGACTTCAAACACTTCCATTCTATGCCTTTACACACCTCCATTCTATGACTTCACACACCTTCATTCTATGACATCACACACCTCCATTCTGTGACTTCACACACCTCCATTCTATGACTTCACACACCTCCATTCTTTGATTTCACTCACCTCCATTCTATGACTTCACACACCTGCATTGTGACTTCATACAACTCCATTCTGTGAATTCACACGCCTCCTTTCTGTGAGTTCACACACCTACATACTTTGACTTCCACACACCTTCAATCTATGACTTCACAACCTCCATTCTATGACTTCACACACTTCCAATCTATGACTTCTCAAACCTCCATTCTATTACTTCACAAACCTGCAATCTGACTTCACACACCTCCATTCTCTGACTTCACACACCTCCATTCTATGACTTCACACACCTCCATTCTGTGACTTCACACACCTCCCTTCTATCACTTCACACACCTACATTGTGACTTCACACACCTACGTTCTATCAGTTCACACACCTGCATTGTGACTTCACAAACCTCCATTCTCTGACTTCACACACCTCCATTCTATGACTTCACACACCTCCATTCTGACTTCACACACTTCCATTTTGACTTCAAAGATCTCATTTCTGTGACTTCACACACCTCCATTCTATGATTTCACACACCTCCATTCTATGACTTCACACACCTCCATTCTATTATTTCACACACCTCCATTCTATGACTTCGCACACCTCCATTCTATGACTTCACACACCTCCTTTCTGAGTTGACACACTTCCATTCTGTGACTCCACACACCTCCTATCTGACTCCACACACCTCCAATCTGACCTCACACACCTCCATTCTGTGACTTCACACACCTCCATTCTATGATTTCACACACCTCCATTCTGTGACTTCACACACCTCCATTCTGAGACTTCACAATCCTCCATTCTGTGACTTCACAATCCTCCATTATATGACTTCACACACCTCCATTCTATGACTTCACACACCTCCATTCTATGACTTCACACACCTCCATTCTGAATTCACACACCTCAATTCTGTGTCTTCACACACCTCCATTCTATGACTTCACATACCTCATTTCTGAGTTGACACACCTCCATTCTATGACCTCACACACCTCCATTCTGTGACTTCAAAAACCACCATTCTATGACTTCGCACATCTCCATTGTGACTTCACACACCTCCATTCTATGAGTTCACACAGCTCCATTCTGACTTCACACACCTCCATTCTATGACTTCGCAAACCTCTATTCTGACTTCACACCCCTCCATTCTGTGACTTCACATACCTCCATTCTTTGACTTCACACCGCTCCATTCTGTGGCTTCACACACCTTAAATCTGAGTTCACACACCTCCATACTGTGACTTCACACACCTCCATTCTGTGACTTCACACACCTCTATTCCACTACTTCAAACACCTCCATTCTATGACTTCACACACCTCCATTTTATGCCTTCACACACCTCCATTCTGTGACTTCACACACCTCCATTCTATGACATCACACGCCTCCATTCTGTGACTTCACACACCTCCATTCTATGACTTCACACACCTCCATTCTATGACTTCAGAAACCTACATTGTTACTTTACACAGCTCCATTCTGTGACTTTACACACCTCCATTGTTTGCCTTCACACACCTCCATTTTGACTACACACACCTCCATTCTATGTCTTCACACACCTTCATTCTTACTGCAGAAATCTCCTTCTATGACTTCACAAACCTCCCTTCTGTGAATTCACACACCTCCATTCTGAGTTCACACACCTCCATTCTGTTACTTCACACACCTCCATTCTATGATTTCACACACCACCTTTCTATGACTTCACACACCTCCATTCTGCCTTCACAGACTTCCATTTGACTTCATAAACCTCATTTCTGTGACTTCACACACCTCCATTCTATGATTTCACACACCTCCATTCTATGACTTCAAACACCTCCATTCTATGACTTCACACACCTCCTTTCTGAGTTGACACACCTCCATTCTGTTACTTCACACCCCTCCAATCTGACTTCACACACATCCATTCTATGACTTCACACACCTGCATTCTGTGACTTCAAAAACCAACATTCTATGACTTCAAACACCTCCATTCTATGACTTCACACACCTCCATTCTGAGACTTCACACACCTCCACTCTGTGACTTTACACACCTCCATTCTATGACTTCACACACCTCCATTCTATGACATCACACACCTCCATTCTATGACTTCACACACTTCTATTCTGTGACTAGGCACACCTCCATTCTATGACTTCACACACCTCCATTCTATGACTTCACACATCTGCATTCTGACTTCACACACCTCCATTCTATGATTTCACACCTACATTCTCTGACTTAACACATCTCCATTCTGACTTCACACACCTCCAATCTATGACTTCACACATCTCCCTACTATGACTTCACAAAATTCCATTTTGATTTCACACACCTCCACTCTGTGACTTCACACACCTCCATTTGTGACTTCACACATCACAATTTTGACTTCACACACCTCCATTCTGAGTTAACACACCTCCATTTGTGACTTCACACACCTCCATTCTGACTTCACACACCTCCATTCTATGACTTCACACACTTCCATTCTATGACTTCACACACCTCCATTCTGTGTCTTCACACACCTCCATTCTGTGACTTCACACACTTCGTTATATGACTTCACACACCTCCATTCTGTGACCTAACACACCTCAAATCTGAGTTCACACCCCTCCATAGTGTGACTTCACACACCTCCATTCTGTGACTTCACACACCCCCATTCTGTGTCTTCACACACCTCCATTCTATGACTTCACACACCCCCATTCTATGCCTTTACACACCTACATTCTGTGACTTCACACACCTCCATTCTATTACAGCACACACCTCCATTCTGTGACTTCACACACCTCCATTGTATGACTTCACACACCTCCATTCTATGACTTCAGAAACCTACATTGTGACTTCACACACCTCCATTCTATGAGTTCACACACCTGCATTGTGACTTCACACACCTCCATTCTCTGACTTCACACACCTCCATTCTGAGACTTCACACACCTCCATTCTGACTTCACACACCTCAATTCTGTGACTTCACACACCTCCATTCTATGATTTCACACACCTCCATTCTATGACTTCACAGACCTCCATTCTATGACTTCACACACCTCCTTTGTGAGTTCACACACATCCATTCTGTGACTTCCCACACCTCCATTGTGACTTCATACACCTCCATTCTATGAGTTCACACACCTCCATTCTGACTTCACACACTTCCGTTCTATGACTTCACAAAGCTCCATTCTGACTTCACACACCTCCATTCTATGACTTCGCACACCTCTATTCTGACTTCACACAACTGCATTCTGTGACTTCACACACCTCCATTCTATGATTTCACACACCTCCATTCTGTTACTTCACACACCTCCACTCTGTGATTTACACACTTCCATTCTGTGACTTCACACACCTCCATTCTGTGATTTCACACACAATCCATTCTATGACTTCACAAACCTCCATTCTTTGATTTCACACACCTCCATTCTATGACTTCACACACCTGCATTGTGACTTCATACAACTCCATTCTGTGAATTCACACACCTCCTTTCTGTGACTTCACACACCTCCATACTATGACTTCCACACACCTTCAATTTATGACTTCACAACCTCCATTCTATGACTTCACACACTTCCAATCTATGACTTCACAAACCTCCATTCTATGACTTCACAAACCTGCAATCTGACTTCACACACCTCCATTCTCTGACTTCACACACCTCCATTCTATGACTTCACACACCTCCATTCTGTAACTTCACACGCTTCCAATGTTTGACTTCACAAACCTCCATTCCCGGACTTCATACACCTCCATTCTATGACTTCACACACATCCATTCTTTGACCTCACACACCTCCATTTTGACTTCACACACCTCCATTCTGTGACTTCACACACCTGCATTTGTGACTTCACACACCACAATTTTGACTTCACACACGTCCATTCTTTGACTTCACACACCTCCATTTTGACTTCACACACTTCCATTCTGTGACTTCACACACCTCCATTCTGTGACTTCACATACCTACATTGTTTGACTTCACACACCTCCATTTTGTCTTCACACACCTCCATTCTATGACTTCACACACCTTAATTCTTACTTCAGAAACATCCATTCTATGACTTCACAAACCTCCCTTCTGTGAATTCACACACCTCCATTCTGGGTCCACACACTTCCATTCTGTGACTTCACACACCTCCATTCTATGACTTCACACACCTCCATCTGTGACTTCACACACCTCCATTCTATGACTTCACACTGCTCCATTCTATGAGTTCACACACCTCCATTCTGTGACTTCACACATCTCCATTCTGACTTCACACACCTCCAATCTATGACTTCACACATCTCCCTACTATGACTTCACACACCTCCATTCTTTAACTTCACGCACTTCCAATGGTTGACTTCACCAACCTCCATTCCATGACTTCATACACATCCATTCTATGACTTCACACAACTCCTTTCTTTGACTTCACAAAATTCCATTTTGATTTCACACACCTCCACTCTGTGACTTCACACACCTCCATTTGTGACTTCACACATCACAATTTTGACTTCACACACCTCCATTCTGTGACTTCACACACCTCCAATCTGAGTTAACACACCTCCATTTGTGACTTCACACACCTCCATTCTGACTTCACACACCTCCATTTTATGACTTCACACACTTCCATTCTATGACTTCACACACCTCCATTCTCTGACTTTACACACCTCCACTCTGAGTTCACACACCTCCATTCTGTGTCTTCACACACCTCCATTCTGTGACTTCACACACTTCGTTATATGACTTCACACACCTCAATTCTGTGACCTCACACACCTCAAATCTGAGTTCACACCCCTCCATAGTGTGACTTCACACACCTCCATTCTGGAACTTCACACACCCCCATTCTATGACTTCACACACCTCCATTCTATGACTTCACACACCCCCATTCTATGCCTTTACACACCTACATTCTGTGACTTCACACACCTCCATTCTATGACATCACACACCTCCATTCTGTGACTTCACACACCTCCATTGTATGACTTCACACACCTCCATTCTATGACTTCAGAAAACTACATTGTGACTTCACACACCTCCATTCTATGATTTCACACACAATCCATTCTATGACTTCACAAACCTCCCTTCTGTGAATTCACACACCTTCATTCTGACTTCACACACTTCCATTTTGACTTCAAAGACCTCATTTCTATGACTTCACACACCTCCATTCTATGATTTCACACACCTCCATTCTATGAATTCACACACCTCCATTCTCTGAGTTTACACACCTCCTTTCTGAGTTGACACACTTCCATTCTTTGACTTCCCACACCTCCAATCTTCCCTCACACACCTCCATTCTATGACTTCACACACCTCCATTCTCTGACTTCAAAAACCAACATTCTATGACTTCAAACTCCTCCATTCTATGACTTCACACACCTACATTCTGAGACTTCACACACCTCCACTCTGTGACTTTACACACCTCCACTCTGTGACTACACACACCTCCATTCTATGATTTTACACACCTCCATTCTGTGACTTCACACACCTCCATTCTGACTTCACACACCTCAATTCTGTGACTTCACACACCTCCATTCTATGATTTCACACACCTCCATTCTATGACTTCTCAGACCTCCATTCTATGACTTTACACACTTCCTTTCTGAGTTCACACACATCCATTCTGTGACTTCACCCATCTCCATTGTGACTTCATACACCTCCATTCTATGACTTCACACAGCTCCATTCTGACTTCACACTCCTCCATTCTAGGACTTCGCACACCTCTATTCTGACTTCACACACCTGCATTCTGTGACTTCACATACCTCCATTCTATGACTTCACAAACCTCCATTCTGTGACTTCACACACCGCCACTCTGTGCCTTTACACACCTCCATTCTGTGACTTCACACACCTCCATTCTGTGATTTCACACACAATCCATTCTATGACTTCACAAACCTCCCTTCTGTGAATTCACACATCTCCATTCTGGGTTCACACACCTCCATTCTGTGACTTCACACACCTCCATTCTGGGACTTCACACACCTCCATTCTATGATTTCACACACAATCCATTCTATGACTTCACAAACCTCCCTTCTGTGAATTCACACACCTTCATTCTGACTTCACACACTTCCATTTTGACTTCAAAGACCTCATTTCTATGACTTCACACACCTCCATTCTATGATTTCACACACCTCCATTCTATGAATTCACACACCTCCATTCTCTGAGTTTACACACCTCCTTTCTGAGTTGACACACTTCCATTCTTTGACTTCCCACACCTCCAATCTTCCCTCACACACCTCCATTCTATGACTTCACACACCTCCATTCTCTGACTTCAAAAACCAACATTCTATGACTTCAAACTCCTCCATTCTATGACTTCACACACCTACATTCTGAGACTTCACACACCTCCACTCTGTGACTTTACACACCTCCACTCTGTGACTACACACACCTCCATTCTATGATTTTACACACCTCCATTCTGTGACTTCACACACCTCCATTCTGACTTCACACACCTCAATTCTGTGACTTCACACACCTCCATTCTATGATTTCACACACCTCCATTCTATGACTTCTCAGACCTCCATTCTATGACTTTACACACTTCCTTTCTGAGTTCACACACATCCATTCTGTGACTTCACCCATCTCCATTGTGACTTCATACACCTCCATTCTATGACTTCACACAGCTCCATTCTGACTTCACACTCCTCCATTCTAGGACTTCGCACACCTCTATTCTGACTTCACACACCTGCATTCTGTGACTTCACATACCTCCATTCTATGACTTCACAAACCTCCATTCTGTGACTTCACACACCGCCACTCTGTGCCTTTACACACCTCCATTCTGTGACTTCACACACCTCCATTCTGTGATTTCACACACAATCCATTCTATGACTTCACAAACCTCCCTTCTGTGAATTCACACATCTCCATTCTGGGTTCACACACCTCCATTCTGTGACTTCACACACCTCCATTCTGGGACTTCACACACCTCCATTCTATGACTTCACACACCTCCCTCTGTGACTTCACACACCTCCATTCTATGACTTCACACTCCTCCATTCTATGAGTTCACACACCTCCTTTCTGTGACTTCACACATCTCCATTCTATGACTTCACACACCTCCATTCTATGACTTCACACACCTCCTTTCTGAGTTGATACACTTCCATTCTGTGACTTCACACACCTCCAATCTGACCTCACACACCTCCATTATATGACTTCACACACCTCCATTCTATGACTTCACACACCTCCATTCTATGACTTCACAGACTTCTATTCTGTGACTAGACACACCTCCATTCTATGACTTCACACACCTCCATTCTATGACTTCACACCTACATTCTCTGACTTCACACATCTCCATTCTCACTTCACACACCTCCAATCTATGACTTTACACATCTCCCTACTATGACTTCACACACCTCCATTCTGTAACTTCACACACTTCCAATGTTTGACTTCACCAACCTCCATTCCATGACTTCATACACATCCATTCTATGACTTCACACAACTCCTTTCTTTGACTTCACAAAATTCCATTTTGATTTCACACACCTACACTCTGTGACTTCACACACCTCCATTTGTGACTTTACACATCACAATTTTGACTTCACACACCTCCATTTGTGACTTCACACACCTCCATTCTGACTTCACACACCTCCATTCTATGGCTTCACACACTTCCATTCTATGACTTCACACACCTCCATTCTTTGACTTCACACACCTCCACTCTGAGTTCACACACCTCCATTCTGTGTCTTCACACACCTCCATTCTGTGACTTCACACACCTCGTTATATGACTTCACACACCTCCATTCTGTGACCTCACACACCTCAAATCTGAGTTCACACCCCTCCATAGTGTGACTTCACACACCTCTATTCTGTAACTTCACACACCTCCATTCTATGACTTCACACACCTCCATTCTATGACTTCACACACCCCCATTCTATGCCTTTACACACCTACATTCTGTGACTTCACACACCTCCATTCTATGACATCACACACCTCCATTCTGTGACTTCACACACCTCCATTGTATGACTTCACACACCTCCATTCTATGACTTCAGAAACCTACATTGTGACTTCACACACCTCCATTCTATGAGTTCACACACCTGCATTGTGACTTCACACACCTCCATTCTCTGACTTCACACACCTCCATTCTGACTTCACACACCTCCATTCTGACTTCACACACCTCAATTCTGTGACTTCGCACACCTCCATTCTATGATTTCACACACCTCCACTCTATGACTTCACAGACCTCCATTCTATGATTTCACACACCTCCTTTCTGAGTTCACACACATCAATTCTGTGACTTCACACACCTCCATTGTGACTTCATACACCTCCATTCTATGAGTTCACACACCTCCATTCTGTAACTTCACACGCTTCCAGTGTTTGACTTCACAAACCTCCATTCCAGGACTTCATACAACTCCATTCTATGACTTCACACACATCCATTCTTTGACCTCACACACCTCCATTTTGACTTCACACACCTCCATTCTGTGACTTCACACACCTGCATTTGTGACTTCACACACCACAATTTTGACTTCACACACGTCCATTCTTTGACTTCACACACCTCCATTTTGACTTCACACACTTCCATTCTGTGACTTCACACACCTCCATTCTGTGACTTCACATACCTACATTGTTTGACTTCACACACCTCCATTTTGTCTTCACACACCTCCATTCTATGACTTCACACACCTTAATTCTTACTTCAGAAACATCCATTCTATGACTTCACAAACCTCCCTTCTGTGAATTCACACACCTCCATTCTGGGTCCACACACCTCCATTCTGTGACTTCACACACCTCCATTCTATGACTTCACACACCTCCATCTGTGACTTCACACACCTCCATTCTATGACTTCAAACTCCTCCATTCTGTGAGTTCACATACCTCCATTCTGTGACTTCACACACCTCCATTCTATGACTTCACACACCTCCATTCTGACTTCACACACTTCCATTTTGACTTCAAAGACCTAATTTCTGTGACTTCACACACCTCCATTCTATGATTTCACACACCTCCATTCTATGACTTCACACACCTCCATTCTATGACTTCACACACCTCCATTCTATGACTTCACACACCTCCTTTCTGAGTTGACACACTTCCATTCTGTGACTTCACACACCTCCAATATGACCTCACACTCCTCCATTCTATGACTTCACACACCTCCATTCTATGACTTCACACACCTCCATTCTTTGACTTCACACACCTCCATTCTATGAATTCACACACCTCCATTCTTTGACTTCACACACCTCCATTCTGTGACTTCCCACACCTCCATTCTGAGAATTCACTCACCTCCACTCTGTGACTTTACACAGTTCCACTCTGTGACTACACACACCTCCATTTTGTGATTTCACACACCTCCATTGTATGACTTCACACACCTCCATTCTTTGACTTCACACACCTCCATTCTATGAATTCACACACCTCCATTGTGACTTCACACAACTCTATTCTGTGACTTCACACACCTGCCTTCTGTGACTTCACACACCTCCATTCTATGACTTCACACCTCCATTCTATGACTTCACATCTCCATTCTATGACTTCACACATCAACATTTATGACGTCACACACCTCCATTCTGTGACTTCACACACCTCCATTCTGACATCACACACGTACATTCTATGACTTCACACACTTCCATTCTATGACTTCACACACATCCATTCTGTGACTTCACTCACCTCCATTGTGAGTTCACACACCTCCATTCTGTGACTTCACACACCTTGATTCTCTGACTTCACACACCTCCATTCTACGATTTCACACACCTCCATTCTGTGACTTCACATATTTCCATTCTATGATTTCACATACCTCCATTCTGTGACTTCACACACCTCCATTCTGAGTTCACACCCGTCCATTCTGTGACTTCACACACCTCCAATATATGACTTCACACACCTCCATTTTGTGACTTTGCACACCTCCATTCTATGACTTCACAAACCTCCATTCTATGACTTCACACACCTCCATTGTGACTTCACAAAAAAACCTCCATTCTGTGACTTCACACACCTCCAATATATGACTTCACACACCTCCATTTTGTGACTTCACACACCTCCATTCTATGACTTCACACACTTCCATTCTATGACTTCACACACCTGTATTGTGTCTTAACACACCTCCATTCTCTGACTTCACACACCTCCATTCTGAATTCACACATATCCATTCTGACTTCACACACCTCAATTCTGTGACTTCACACACCTCCATTCTATGAATTCACATACCTCATTTCTGAGTTGACTCACCTCCATTCTGTGACTTCATGTACCTCCAATCTGACTTCACACACCTAAATGCTATGACTTTACACACCTCCATTCTGTGACTTCAAAAACCACCATTCTATGACTTCACACATCTCCATTGTGACTTCACACACCTCCATTCTATGAGTTCACACAGCTCCATTCTGACTTCACACACCTCCATTCTATGACTTTGTACACCTCTATTCTGACTTCACACCCCTCCATTCTGTGACTTTACATACCTCCATTCTTTGACTTCACACCCCTCCATTCTGTGACTTCACATACCTCCACTCTGTGACTTTACACACCTGCATTCTGTGACTTCACACACCTCCCTTCTGTGACTTCACACACCTCCATTCTAAGTCTTCACACACCTCCATTCTATGACTTCACACACTTCCATTGTTTGACATCATACACCACCATTTTTTGACTTCACACACTTCCGTTCCATGAATTCACACACCTCCATTCTATGAGTTCACACACCTCCATTCTATGAGTTCACACACCTTCATTCTTACTTCAGCAACATCCATTCTATGACTTCAGACACCTCCATTCTATGACTTCTCACACCATTCTTACTTCAGCAACATCCATTCTATGACTTCACACACCTCCATTCTATGACTTCACAAACCTCCATTCTGTGACTTCACACACCTCCATTCTGGGTTCACACACCTCCATTCTGTGACTTCACACACCTCGATTCTGACTTCATACACCTCCATTCTATGACTTCACACACTTCCATTCTATGACTTCACACACCTCCATTCTGTGACTTCACACACCTCCACTCTGAGTTCACACACCGCCATTCTGTGTCTTCACACACCTCCATTCTGTGACTTCACACACCTACTTCTATGACTTCACACACCTCCATTCTGTGACTTCACACACCTCAAATCTGTGTTCACACACCTCCATACTGTGACTTCACAAACCTCTATTCTGTGACTTCACACACCTCCATTCTATGACTTCACACACCTCCATTCTATGCCTTCACACACCTCCATTCTGTGACTTCACACACCTCCATTCTATGACATCACACACCTCCAATCTGTGACTTCACACACCTCCATTCTATGACTTCACACACCTCCAATCTATGACTTCAGAAAGCTACATTGTTACTTCACACACCTCCATTCTATGAGTTCACACACCTGCATTGTGACTTCACACACCTCCATTCTCTGACTTCACACACCTCCATTCTGACTTCACACACCTCCCTTCTGACTTCACACACCTCAATTCTGTGACTTCACACACCTCCATTCTATGATTTCACACACCTCCATTCTATGACTTCACAGACCTCCATTCTATGACTTTACACACTTCCTTTCTGAGTTCACACACATCCATTCTGTGACTTCACACACCTCCATTGTGACTTCATACACCTCCATTCTATGAGTTCACACACCTCCATTCTGACGTCACACACTTCAATTCTATGACTTCACACAGCTCCATTCTCACTTCACACTCCTCCATTCTATGACTTTGCACACCTCTGTTCTGACTTCACACACCTCCATTCTGTGACTTCACACAGCTCCATTCCATGATTTCACAAACCTCCATTCTGTGACTTCACACACCTCCACTCTGTGACCTTACACACCTCCATTCTGTGACTTCACACACCTCCATTCTGTGATTTCACACACAATGCATTCTATGACTTCACAAACCTCCATTCTGTGAATTCACACAACTCCATTCTGTGTTCACACACCTCCATTCTGTGACTTCACATACTTCCATCTATGACTTCACACACCTCCATTCTATGACTTCACACTCCTCCATTCTATGAGTTCACACACCTCCTTTCTGTGACTTCACACACCTCCATTCTATGACTTCACACACCTCCATTCTATGACTTCACACACCTCCATTCTGACTTCACATACTTCCATTTTGACTTCAAACACCTCATTTCTGTGACTTCACACACCTCCATTCTATGATTTCACACACCTCCATTCTGTGACTTCACACACCTCAATTCTATGACTTCACACACCTCCGTTCTATGACTTCAGAAACCTAAATTGTTACTTCACACACCTCCATTCTGTGAGTTCACACACCTCCATTGTTTGCCTTCACACAACTCCATTTTGACTAAACACACCTCCATTCTATGTCTTCACACACCTTCATTCTTACTGCAGAAATCTCCATTCTTTGACTTCACAAACCTCCCTTCTGTGAATTCACACACCTCCATTCTGAGTTCAAACACCTCCATTCTGTGACTTCACACACCTCCATTCTGTGACTTCACACACCTCCATTCTATGACTTCACACACCTCCATTCTGTGACTTCACACACCTCCACTCTGTGACTTTACACACCTCCATTCTGTGACTTCACACACCTCCATTCTATAACTTCACACACCTCCATTTTGTGACTTCAAAAACCACCATTCTATGACTTCGCACATCTCCATTGTGACTTCACACACCTCCATTCTATGAGTTCACACAGCTCCATTCTGACTTCACACACCTCCATTCTATGACTTCGCAAACCTCTATTCTGACTTCACACCCCTCCATTCTGTGACTTCACATACCTCCATTCTTTGACTTCACACCCCTCCATTCTGTGGCTTCACACACCTTAAATCTGAGTTCACACACCTCCATACTGTGACTTCACACACCTCCATTCTGTGACTTCACACACCTCCATTCTATGACTTCACACACCTCCATTTTATGCCTTCACACACTTCCATTCTGTGACTTCACACACCTCCATTCTATGAGTTCAAACAGCTCCATTCTGACTTCACACACCTCCATTCTATGACTTCGTACACCTCTATTCTGACTTCACACCCCTCCATTCTCTGACTTCACATACCTCCATTCTTTGCCTTCACACCCCTCCATTCTGTGACTTCACATACCTCCACTCTGACTTTACACACCTCCATTCTGTGACTTCACACACCTCCCTTCTGTGACATCACACACCTCCATTCTATGACTTCACACACCTCCATTCTAAGTCTTCACACACCTCCATTCTATGACTTCACACACTTCCATTGTTTGACATCATACACCTCCATTTTTTGACTTCACACACCTCCGTTCCATGACTTCACACACCTCCATTCTATGAGTTCACACACCTCCATTCTATGAGTTCACACACCTTCATTCTTACTTCAGCAACATCCATTCTATGACTTCAGACACCTCCATTCTATGACTTCACACACCTTCATTCTTACTTCAGCAACATCCATTCTATGACTTCACACACCTCCATTCTATGACTTCACAAACCTCCATTCTGTGAAAACACACCTCCATTCTGGGTTCACACACCTCCATTCTGTGACTTCACACACCTCGATTCTGACTTCACACACCTCCATTCTATGACTTCACACACTTCAATTCTATGACTTCACACACCTCCATTCTGTGACTTCACACTCCTCCACTCTGAGTTCACAGACCTCCATTCTGTGTCTTCACACACCACCATTCTGTGACTTCACACACCTACTTCTCTGACTTCACACACCTCCATTCTGTGATTTCACACACCTCAAATCTGAGTTCACACACCTCCATACTGTGACTTCACACACCTCTATTCTGTGACTTCACACACCTCCATTCTATGACTTCACACACCTCCATTCTATGACATCACACACCTCCATTCTGTGACTTCATACACCTCCATTCTATGCCTTCACACACCTCCAATCTATGACTTCAGAAACCTCCATTGTTACTTCACACATCTCCATTCTATGAGTTCACACACCTGCATTGTGACTTCACACACCTCCATTCTCTGACTTCACACACCTCCATTTTGACTTCACACTCCTCCCTTCTGACTTCACACACCTCAATTCTGTGACTTCACACACCTCCATTCTATGATTTCACACACCTCCATTCTATGACTTCACAGACCTCCATTCTATGACTTTACACACCTCCTTTCTGAGTTCACACATATCCATTCTGTGACTTCACACACCTCCATTGTGACTTCATACACCTCCATTCTATGAGTTCACACACCTCCATTCTGACGTCACACACTTCAATTCTATGACTTCACACAGCTCCATTCTCACTTCACACTCCTCCATTCTATGACTTCGCACACCTCTGTTCTGACATCACATACCTGCATTCTGTGACTTCACACAGCTCCATTCCATGACTTCACAAACCTCCATTCTGTGACTTCACACACCTCCACTCTGTGACCTTACACACCTCCATTCTGTGACTTCACACACCTCCATTCTGTGATTTCACACACAATCTATTCTATGACTTCACAAACCTCAATTCTATGAATTCAAACATCTCCATTCTGGGTTCACACACCTCCATTCAGTGACTTCACACACTTCCATTCTGTGACTTCACACACCTCCACTCTATGACTTCACACACTTCCATCTGTGACTTCACACACCTCCATTCTATGACTTCACACTCCTCCATTCTATGAGTTCACACACCTCCTTTCTGTGACTTCACACACCTCCATTCTATGACTTCACACACCTCCATTCTATGACTTCACACACCTCCATTCTGACTTCACATACTTCCATTTTGACTTCAAACACCTCATTTCTGTGACTTCACACACCTCCATTCTATGATTTCACACACCTCCATTCTGTGACTTCACACACCTCCATTCTATGACTTCACACACCTCCGTTCTATGACTTCAGAAACCTAAATTGTTACTTCACACACCTCCATTCTGTGACTTCACACACCTCCATTGTTTGCCTTCACACAACTCCATTTTGACTAAACACACCTCCATTCTATGTCTTCACACACCTTCATTCTTACTGCAGAAATCTCCATTCTTTGACTTCACAAACCTTCCTTCTGTGAATTCACACACCTCCATTCTGAGTTCACACACCTCCATTCCGTGACTTCACACACCTCCATTCTGTGACTTCACACACCTCCATTCTATGACTTCACACACCTCCATTCTGTGACTTCAAAAACCACCATTCTATGACTTCACACATCTCCATTGTGACTTCACACACCTCCATTCTATGAGTTCACACAGCTCCATTCTGACTTCACACACCTCCATTCTATGACTTCGCAAACCTCTATTCTGACTTCACACCCCTCCATTCTGTGATTTCACATACCTCCATTCTTTGACTTCACACCCCTCCATTCTGTGCCTTCACACACCTTAAATCTGAGTTCACACACCTCCATACTGTGACTTCACACACCTCCATTCTGTGACTTCACACACCTCCATTCTATGACTTCACACACCTCCATTTTATGCCTTCACACACTTCCATTCTGTGACTTCACACACCTCCATTCTATGACATCACACGCCTCCATTCTGTGACTTCACACACCTCCATTCTATGACTTCACACACCTCCATTCTATGACTTCAGAAACCTACATTGTTACTTCACACACCTCCATTCTGTGACTTCACACACCTCCATTGTTTGCCTTCACACACCTCCATTTTGACTACACACACCTCCATTGTATGTCTTCACACACCTTCATTCTTACTGCAGAAATCTCCATTCTATGACTTCACAAACCTCCCTTCTGTGAATTCACACACCTCCATTCTGAGTTCACACACCTCCATTCTGTGACTTCACACACCTCCATTCTGTTACTTCACACACCTCCATTCTATGATTTCACACACCTCCATTCTATGACTTCACACACCTCCATTCTGCCTTCACAGACTTCCATTTGACTTCAAACACCTCATTTCTGTGACTTCACACACCTCCATTCTTGATTTCACACACCTCCATTCTATGACTTCAAACACCTCCATTCTATGACTTCACACACCTCCATTCTATGACTTCACATACCTCCATTCTATCACTTCACACACCTACATTGTGACTTCACACACCTACGTTCTATCAGTTCACACACCTGCATTGTGACTTCACAAACCTCCATTCTCTGACTTCACACACCTCCATTCTTTGACTTCACACACCTCCATTCTGTGACTTCCCACACCTCCATTCTGAGAATTCACACACCTCCACTCTGTGACTTTACACAGCTCCACTCTGTGACTACACACACCTCCATTTTGTGATTTCACACACCTCCATTGTATGACTTCACACACCTCCATTCATTGACTTCACACATCTCCATTCTTTGAATTCACACACCTCCATTGTGACTTCACACAACTCTATTCTGTGACTTCACACACCTGCCTTCTGTGACTTCACACACCTCCATTCTATGACTTCACACCTCCATTCTATGACTTCACATCTCCATTCTATGACTTCACACATCAACATTTATGACGTCACACACCTCCATTCTGTGACTTCACAAACCTCCATTCTGACATCACACACCTACATTCTATGACTTCACACACCTCCATTCTTTGACTTCACTCACCTCTATTGTGAGTTCACACACCTCCATTCTGTGACTTCACACACCTCCATTCTCTGACTTCACACACCTCCATTCTACGATTTCACACACCTCCATTCTGTGACTTCACACATCTCCATTCTATGATTTCACATACCTCCATTCTGTGACTTCACACACCTCCATTCTGAGTTCACACCCCTCCATTCTGTGACTTCACACACCTCCAATATATGACTTCACACACCTCCATTTTGTGACTTTGCACACCTCCATTCTATGACTTCATAAACCTCCATTCTATGACTTCACACACCTACATTGTGACTTCACAGACACCTCCATTCTGTGACTTCAGACACCTCCAATATATGACTTCACACACCTCCATTTTGTGACTTCACACACCTCCATTCTGACATCACACACCTACATTCTATGACTTCACACACTTCTATTCTATGACTTCACACACCTGCATTGTGTCTTAACACACCTCCATTCTCTGACTTCACACACCTCCATTCTGAATTCACACATCTCCATTCTGACTTCACACACCTCAATTCTGTGACTTCACACACCTCCATTCTATGAATTCACATACCTCATTTCTGAGTTCACTCACCACCATTCTGTGACTTCACATACCTCCAATCTGACTTCATAACCTCCATGCTATGACTTCACACACATCCATTCTGTGACTTCAAAAACCACCATTCTATGACTTCACACATCTCCATGGTGACTTCACACACCTCCATTCTATGAGTTCACCCAGCTCCATTCTGACTTCACACACCTCCATTCTATGACTTCGCACACCTCTATTCTGACTTCACACCCCTCCATTCTGTGACTTCACATACCTCCATTCTTTGACTTCACACCCCTCCATTGTGTGACTTCACATACCTCCACTCTGTGACTTTTCACACCTCCATTCTGTGACTTCACACACCTCCCTTCTGTGACTTCACACCTCCATTCTAAGTCTTCACACACCTCCATTCTATGACTTCACACACTTCCATTGTTTGACATCATACACCAACATTTTTTGACTTCACACACCTCCGTTCTATGAATTCACTCACCTCCATTCCATGAGTTCACACACCTCCATTCTATGAGTTCACACACCTTCATTCTTACTTCAGCAACATCCATTCTATGACTTCACACACCTCCATTCTATGACTTCACAAACCTCCATTCTGTGACTTCACACACCTCCATTCTGGGTTCACACACCTCCATTCTGTGACTTCACACACCTCGATTCTGACTTCACACACCTCCATTCTATGACTTCACACACTTCCAATCTATGACTTCACACACCTCCATTCTGTGACTTCACACACCTCAAATCTGAGTTCACACACCTCCATACTGTGACTTCACAAACCTCTATTCTGTGACTTCACACACCTCCATTCTATGCCTTCACACACCTCCATTCTGTGACTTCACACACCTCCATTCTATGACATCACACACCTCCAATCTGTGACTTCAGAAACCTACATTGTGACTTCACACACCTCCATTCTATGAGTTCACACACCTCCATTCTGTGACTTCACACACCATCATTCTATGACTTCACACTCCTCCATTCTATGAGTTCACACACCTCCTTTCTGTGACTTCACACACCTCCATTCTATGACTTCACACACCTCCATTCTATGACTTCACACACCTCCATTCTGACTTCACATACTTCCATTTTGACTTCAAACACCTCATTTCTGTGACTTCACACACCTCCATTCTATGATTTCACACACCTCCATTCTGTGACTTCACACACCTCCATTCTATGACTTCACACACCTCCATTCTTTGACTTCACAAACCTCCCTTCTGTGAATTCACACACCTCCATTCTGATTTCACACACCTCCATTCTGTGACTTCACACACCTCCATTCTCTGACTTCACACACCTCCATTCTGACTTCACACACCTCCCTTCTGACTTCACACACCTCAATTCTGTGACTTCACACACCTCCCTTCTATGATTTCACACACCTCCATTCTATGACTTCACAGACATCCATTCTATGACTTTACACACCTCCTTTCTGAGTTCACACACATCCATTCTGTGACTTCACACACCTCCATTGTGACTTCATACACCTCCATTCTATGAGTTCACACACCTTCATTCTGACGTCATACACTTCCATTCTATGACTTCACACAGCTCCATTTTCACTTCACACTCCTCCATTCTATGACTTCGCACACCTCTGTTCTGACTTCACACACCTGCATTCTGTGACTTCACACAGCTCCATTCCATGACTTCACAAACCTCCATTCTGTGACTTCACACACCTCCACTCTGTGACCTTACACACCTCCATTCTGTGACTTCACACACCTCCATTCTGTGATTTCACACACAATCCATTCTATGACTTCACAAACCTCCATTCTGTGAATTCACACATCTCCATTCTGGGTTCACACACCTCCATTCTGTGACTTCACACACTTCCATCTGTGACTTCACACACCTCCATTCTGTGACTTCACAATCCTCCATTCTATGAGTTCACACACCTCCTTTCTGTGACTTCACACACCTCCATTCTATGACTTCACACACCTCCATTCTATGACTTCACACACCTCCATTCTGACTTCACATACTTCCACTTTGACTTCAAACACCTCATTTCTGTGACTTCACACACCTCCATTCTATGATTTCACACACCTCCATTCTGTGACTTCACACACCATCATTCTATGACTTCACACTCCTCCATTCTATGAGTTCACACACCTCCTTTCTGTGACTTCACACACCTCCATTCTATGACTTCACACACCTCCATTCTATGACTTCACACACCTCCATTCTGACTCCACATACTTCCATTTTGACTTCAAACACCTCATTTCTGTGACTTCACACACCTCCATTCTATGATTTCACACACCTCCATTCTGTGACTTCACACACCTCCATTCTATGACTTCACACACCTCCATTCTTTGACTTCACAAACCTCCCTTCTGTGAATTCACACACCTCCATTCTGAGTTCACACACCTCCATTCTGTGACTTCACACACCTCCATTCTGTGACTTCACACACCTCCATTCTATGACTACACACACCTCCATTCTGTGACTTCAAAAACCACCATTCTATGACTTCGCACATCTCCATTGTGACTTCACACACCTCCATTCTATGAGTTCACACAGCTCCATTCTGATTTCACACACCTCCATTCTATGACTTCACACACTTCCATCTGTGACTTCAAACACCTCCATTCTATGACTTCACACTCCTCCATTCTATGAGTTCACACACCTCGTTTCTGTGACTTCACACACCTCCATTCTATGACTTCACACACCTCCATTCTATGACTTCACACACCTCCATTCTGACTTCACATACTTCCACTTTGACGTCAAACACCTCATTTCTGTGACTTCACACACCTCCATTCTATGATTTCACACACCTCCATTCTGTGACTTCACACACCATCATTCTATGACTTCACACTCCTCCATTCTATGAGTTCACACACCTCCTTTCTGTGACTTGACACACCTCCATTCTATGACTTCACACACCTCCATTCTATGACTTCACACACCTCCATTCTGTGACTTCAAAAACCACCATTCTATGACTTCGCACATCTCCATTGTGACTTCACACACCTCCATTCTGTGAATTCACACAACTCCATTCTGTGTTCACACACCTCCATTCTGTGACTTCACATACTTCCATCTATGACTTCACACACCTCCATTCTATGACTTCACACTCCTCCATTCTATGAGTTCACACACCTCCTTTCTGTGACTTCACACACCTCCATTCTATGACTTCACACACCTCCATTCTATGACATCACACACCTCCATTCTGACTTCACATACTTCCATTTTGACTTCAAACACCTCATTTCTGTGACTTCACACACCTCCATTCTATGATTTCACACACCTCCATTCTGTGACTTCACACACCTCAATTCTATGACTTCACACACTTCCGTTCTATGACTTCAGAAACCTAAATTGTTACTTCACACACCTCCATTCTGTGAGTTCACACACCTTCATTGTTTGCCTTCACACAACTCCATTTTGACTAAACACACCTCCATTCTATGTCTTCACACACCTTCATTCTTACTGCAGAAATCTCCATTCTTTGACTTCACAAACCTCCCTTCTGTGAATTCACACACCTCCATTCTGAGTTCAAACACCTCCATTCTGTGACTTCACACACCTCCATTCTGTGACTTCACACACCTCCATTCTATGACTTCACACACCTCCATTCTGTGACTTCACACACCTCCACTCTGTGACTTTACACACCTCCATTCTGTGACTTCACACACCTCCATTCTGTGACTTCACACACCTCCATTTTGTGACTTCAAAACCACCATTCTATGACTTCGCACATCTCCATTGTGACTTCACACACCTCCATTCTATGAGTTCACACAGCTCCATTCTGACTTCACACACCTCCATTCTATGACTTCGCAAACCTCTATTCTGACTTCACACCCCTCCATTCTGTGATTTCACATACCTCCATTCTTTGACTTCACACCCCTCCATTCTGTGGCTTCACACACCTTAAATCTGAGTTCACACACCTCCATACTGTGACTTCACACACCTCCATTCTGTGACTTCACACACCTCCATTCTATGACTTCACACACCTCCATTTTATGCCTTCACACACTTCCATTCTGTGCCTTCACACACCTCCATTCTATGAGTTCAAACAGCTCCATTCTGACTTCACACACCTCCATTCTATGACTTCGTACACCTCTATTCTGACTTCACACCCCTCCATTCTCTGACTTCACATACCTCCATTCTTTGCCTTCACACCCCTCCATTCTGTGACTTCACATACCTCCACTCTGACTTTACACACCTCCATTCTGTGACTTCACACACCTCCCTTCTGTAACATCACACACCTCCATTCTATGACTTCACACACCTCCATTCTAAGTCTTCACACACCTCCATTCTATGACTTCACACACTTCCATTGTTTGACATCATACACCTCCATTTTTTGACTTCACACACCTCCGTTCCATGACTTCACACACCTCCATTCTGAGTTCACACACCTCCATTCTATGAGTTCACACACCTTCATTCTTACTTCAGCAACATCCATTCTATGACTTCAGACACCTCCATTCTATGACTTCACACACCTTCATTCTTACTTCAGCAACATCCATTCTATGACTTCACACACCTCCATTCTATGACTTCACAAACCTCCATTCTGTGAAAACACACCTCCATTCTGGGTTCACACACCTCCATTCTGTGACTTCACACACCTCGATTCTGACTTCACACACCTCCATTCTATGACTTCACACACTTCAATTCTATGACTTCACACACCTCCATTCTGTGACTTCACACTCCTCCACTCTGAGTTCACAGACCTCCATTCTGTGTCTTCACACTCCACCATTCTGTGACTTCACACACCTACTTCTCTGACTTCACACACCTCCATTCTGTGATTTCACACACCTCAAATCTGAGTTCACACACCTCCATACTGTGACTTCACACACCTCTATTCTGTGACTTCACACACCTCCATTCTGTGACTTCACACACCTCCATTCTATGACATCACACACCTCCATTCTGTGACTTCACACACCTCCATTCTATGCCTTCACACACCTCCAATCTATGACTTCAGAAACTCCATTGTTACTTCACACATCTCCATTCTATGAGTTCACACACCTGCATTGTGACTTCACACACCTCCATTCTCTGACTTCACACACCTCCAATCTGACTTCACACTCCTCCCTTCTGACTTCACACACCTCAATTCTGTGACTTCACACACCTCCATTCTATGATTTCACACACCTCCATTCTATGACTTCACAGACCTCCATTCTATGACTTTACACACCTCCTTTCTGAGTTCACACACATCCATTCTGTGACTTCACACACCTCCATTGTGACTTCATACACCTCCATTCTATGAGTTCACACACCTCCATTCTGACGTCACACACTTCAATTCTATGACTTCACACAGCTCCATTCTCACTTCACACTCCTCCATTCTATGACTTCGCACACCTCTGTTCTGACTTCACACACCTGCATTCTGTGACTTCAACACAGCTCCATTCCATGACTTCACAAACCTCCATTCTGTGACTTCACACACCTCCACTCTGTGACCTTACACACCTCCATTCTGTGACTTCACACACCTCCATTCTGTGATTTCACACACAATCCATTCTATGACTTCACAAACCTCAATTCTGTGAATTCAAACATCTCCATTCTGGGTTCACACACCTCCATTCAGTGACTTCACACACTTCCATTCTGTGACTTCACACACCTCCACTCTATGACTTCACACACTTCCATCTGTGACTTCACACACCTCCATTCTATGACTTCACACTCCTCCATTCTATGAGTTCACACACCTCCTTTCTGTGACTTCACACACCTCCATTCTATGACTTCACACACCTCCATTCTATGACTTCACACACCTCCATTCTGACTTCACATACTTCCATTTTGACTTCAAACACCTCATTTCTGTGACTTCACACACCTCCATTCTATGATTTCACATACCTCCATTCTGTGACTTCACACACCTCCATTCTATGACTTCACACACCTCCGTTCTATGACTTCAGAAACCTAAATTGTTACTTCACACACCTCCATTCTGTGACTTCACACACCTCCATTTTTTGCCTTCACACAACTCCATTTTGACTAAACACACCTCCATTCTATGTCTTCACACACCTTCATTCTTACTGCAGAAATCTCCATTCTTTGACTTCACAAACCTTCCTTCTGTGAATTCACACACCTCCATTCTGAGTTCACACACCTCCATTCCGTGACTTCACACACCTCCATTCTGTGACTTCACACACCTCCATTCTATGACTTCACACACCTCCATTCTGTGACTTCAAAAACCACCATTCTATGACTTCGCACATCTCCATTGTGACTTCACACACCTCCATTCTATGAGTTCACACAGCTCCATTCTGACTTCACACACCTCCATTCTATGACTTCGCAAACCTCTATTCTGACTTCACACCCCTCCATTCTGTGATTTCACATACCTCCATTCTTTGACTTCACACCCCTCCATTCTGTGCCTTCACACACCTTAAATCTGAGTTCACACACCTCCATACTGTGACTTCACACACCTCTATTCCACTACTTCAAACACCTCCATTCTATGACTTCACACACCTCCATTTTATGCCTTCACACACTTCCATTCTGTGACTTCACACACCTCCATTCTATGACATCACACGCCTCCATTCTGTGACTTCACACACCTCCATTCTATGACTTCACACACCTCCATTCTATGACTTCAGAAACCTACATTGTTACTTCACACACCTCCATTCTGTGACTTCACACACCTCCATTGTTTGCCTTCACACACCTCCATTTTGACTACACACACCTCCATTCTATGTCTTCACACACCTTCATTCTTACTGCAGAAATCTCCATTCTATGACTTCACAAACCTCCCTTCTGTGAATTCACACACCTCCATTCTGAGTTCACACACCTCCATTCTGTGACTTCACACACCTCCATTCTGTTACTTCACACACCTCCATTCTATGATTTCACACACCTCCATTCTATGACTTCACACACCTCCATTCTGCCTTCACAGACTTCCATTTGACTTCAAACACCTCATTTCTGTGACTTCACACACCTCCATTCTTGATTTCACACACCTCCATTCTATGACTTCAAACACCTCCATTCTATGACTTCACACACCTCCATTCTATGACTTCACATACCTCCATTCTATCACTTCACACACCTACATTGTGACTTCACACACCTACGTTCTATCAGTTCACACACCTGCATTGTGACTTCACAAACCTCCATTCTCTGACTTCACACACCTCCATTCTTTGACTTCACACACCTCCATTCTGTGACTTCCCACACCTCCATTCTGAGAATTCACACACCTCCACTCTGTGACTTTACACAGCTCCACTCTGTGACTACACACACCTCCATTTTGTGATTTCACACACCTCCAATATATGACTTCACACACCTCCATTCATTGACTTCACACATCTCCATTCTATGAATTCACACACCTCCATTGTGACTTCACACAACTCTATTCTGTGACTTCACACACCTGCCTTCTGTGACTTCACACACCTCCATTCTATGACTTCACACCTCCATTCTATGACTTCACATCTCCATTCTATGACTTCACACATCAACATTTATGACGTCACACACCTCCATTCTGTGACTTCACAAACCTCCATTCTGACATCACACACCTACATTCTATGACTTCACACACCTCCATTCTTTGACTTCACTCACCTCCATTGTGAGTTCACACACCTCCCTTCTGTGACTTCACACACCTCCATTCTCTGACTTCACACACCTCCATTCTACGATTTCACACACCTCCATTCTGTGACTTCACACATCTCCATTCTATGATTTCACATACCTCCATTCTGTGACTTCACACACCTCCATTCTGAGTTCACACCCCACCATTCTGTGACTTCACACACCTCCAATATATGACTTCACACACCTCCATTTTGTGACTTTGCACACCTCCATTCTATGACTTCACAAACCTCCATTCTATGACTTCACACACCTACATTGTGACTTCACACACCTCCATTCTATGAGTTCACACAGCTCCATTCTGACTTCACACACCTCCATTCTATGACTTCGCAAACCTCTATTCTGACTTCACACCCCTCCATTCTGTGACTTCACATACCTCCATTCTTTGACTTCACACCTCTCCATTCTGTGGCTTCACACACCTTAAATCTGAGTTCACACACCTCCATACTGTGACTTCACACACCTCCATTCTGTGACTTCACACACCTCCATTCTATGACTTCACACACCTCCATTTTATGCCTTCACACACTTCCATTCTGTGACTTCACACACCTCCATTCTATGAGTTCAAACAGCTCCATTCTGACTTCACACACCTCCATTCTATGACTTCGTACACCTCTATTCTGACTTCACACCCCTCCATTCTCTGACTTCACATACCTCCATTCTTTGCCTTCACACCCCTCCATTCTGTGACTTCACATACCTCCACTCTGACTTTACACACCTCCATTCTGTGACTTAACACACCTCCCTTCTGTGACATCACACACCTCCATTCTATGACTTCACACACCTCCATTCTAAGTCTTCACACACCTCCATTCTATGACTTCACACACTTCCATTGTTTGACATCATACACCTCCATTTTTTGACTTCACACACCTCCGTTCCATGACTTCACACACCTCCATTCTATGAGTTCACACACCTCCATTCTATGAGTTCACACACCTTCATTCTTACTTCAGCAACATCCATTCTATGACTTCAGACACCTCCATTCTATGACTTCACACACCTTCATTCTTACTTCAGCAACATCCATTCTATGACTTCACACACCTCCATTCTATGACTTCACAAACCTCCATTCTGTGAAAACACACCTCCATTCTGGGTTCACACACCTCCATTCTGTGACTTCACACACCTCGATTCTGACTTCACACACCTCCATTCTATGACTTCACACACTTCAATTCTATGACTTCACACACCTCCATTCTGTGACTTCACACTCCTCCACTCTGAGTTCACAGACCTCCATTCTGTGTCTTCACACACCACCATTCTGTGACTTCACACACCTACTTCTCTGACTTCACACACCTCCATTCTGTGATTTCACACACCTCAAATCTGAGTTCACACACCTCCATACTGTGACTTCACACACCTCTATTCTGTGACTTCACACACCTCCATTCTATGACTTCACACACCTCCATTCTATGACATCACACACCTCCATTCTGTGACTTCATACACCTCCATTCTATGCCTTCACACACCTCCAATCTATGACTTCAGAAACCTCCATTGTTACTTCACACATCTCCATTCTATGAGTTCACACACCTGCATTGTGACTTCACACACCTCCATTCTCTGACTTCACACACCTCCATTCTGACTTCACACTCCTCCCTTCTGACTTCACACACCTCAATTCTGTGACTTCACACACCTCCATTCTATGATTTCACACACCTCCATTCTATGACTTCACAGACCTCCATTCTATGACTTTACACACCTCCTTTCTGAGTTCACACACATCCATTCTGTGACTTCACACACCTCCATTGTGACTTCATACACCTCCATTCTATGAGTTCACACACCTCCATTCTGACGTCACACACTTCAATTCTATGACTTCACACAGCTCCATTCTCACTTCACACTCCTCCATTCTATGACTTCGCACACCTCTGTTCTGACTTCACACACCTGCATTCTGTGACTTCACACAGCTCCATTCCATGACTTCACAAACCTCCATTCTGTGACTTCACACACCTCCACTCTGTGACCTTACACACCTCCATTCTGTGACTTCACACACCTCCATTCTGTGATTTCACACACAATCCATTCTATGACTTCACAAACCTCAATTCTGTGAATTCAAACATCTCCATTCTGGGTTCACACACCTCCATTCAGTGACTTCACACACTTCCATTCTGTGACTTCACACACCTCCACTCTATGACTTCACACACTTCCATCTGTGACTTCACACACCTCCATTCTATGACTTCACACTCCTCCATTCTATGAGTTCACACACCTCCTTTCTGTGACTTCACACACCTCCATTCTATGACTTCACACACCTCCATTCTATGACTTCACACACCTCCATTCTGACTTCACATACTTCCATTTTGACTTCAAACACCTCATTTCTGTGACTTCACACACCTCCATTCTATGATTTCACATACCTCCATTCTGTGACTTCACACACCTCCATTCTATGACTTCACACACCTCCGTTCTATGACTTCAGAAACCTAAATTGTTACTTCACACACCTCCATTCTGTGACTTCACACACCTCCATTGTTTGCCTTCACACAACTCCATTTTGACTAAACACACCTCCATTCTATGTCTTCACACACCTTCATTCTTACTGCAGAAATCTCCATTCTTTGACTTCACAAACCTTCCTTCTGTGAATTCACACACCTCCATTCTGAGTTCACACACCTCCATTCCGTGACTTCACACACCTCCATTCTGTGACTTCACACACCTCCATTCTATGACTTCACACACCTCCATTCTGTGACTTCAAAAACCACCATTCTATGACTTCGCACATCTTCATTGTGACTTCACACACCTCCATTCTATGAGTTCACACAGCTCCATTCTGACTTCACACACCTCCATTCTATGACTTCGCAAACCTCTATTCTGACTTCACACCCCTCCATTCTGTGATTTCACATACCTCCATTCTTTGACTTCACACCCCTCCATTCTGTGCCTTCACACACCTTAAATCTGAGTTCACACACCTCCATACTGTGACTTCACACACCTCTATTCCACTACTTCAAACACCTCCATTCTATGACTTCACACACCTCCATTTTATGCCTTCACACACTTCCATTCTGTGACTTCACACACCTCCATTCTATGACATCACACGCCTCCATTCTGTGACTTCACACACCTCCATTCTATGACTTCACACACCTCCATTCTATGACTTCAGAAACCTACATTGTTACTTCACACACCTCCATTCTGTGACTTCACACACCTCCATTGTTTGCCTTCACACACCTCCATTTTGACTACACACACCTCCATTCTATGTCTTCACACACCTTCATTCTTACTGCAGAAATCTCCATTCTATGACTTCACAAACCTCCCTTCTGTGAATTCACACACCTCCATTCTGAGTTCACACACCTCCATTCTGTGACTTCACACACCTCCATTCTGTTACTTCACACACCTCCATTCTATGATTTCACACACCTCCATTCTATGATTCACACACCTCCATTCTGCCTTCACAGACTTCCATTTGACTTCAAACACCTCATTTCTGTGACTTCACCCACCTCCATTCTTGATTTCACACACCTCCATTCTATGACTTCAAACACCTCCATTCTATGACTTCACACACCTCCATTCTATGACTTCACATACCTCCATTCTATCACTTCACACACCTACATTGTGACTTCACACACCTACGTTCTATCAGTTCACACACCTGCATTGTGACTTCACAAACCTCCATTCTCTGACTTCACACACCTCCATTCTTTGACTTCACACACCTCCATTCTGTGACTTCCCACACCTCCATTCTGAGAATTCACACACCTCCACTCTGTGACTTTACACAGCTCCACTCTGTGACTACACACACCTCCATTTTGTGATTTCACACACCTCCATTGTATGACTTCACACACCTCCATTCATTGACTTCACACATCTCCATTCTTTGAATTCACACACCTCCATTGTGACTTCACACAACTCTATTCTGTGACTTCACACACCTGCCTTCTGTGACTTCACACACCTCCATTCTATGACTTCACACCTCCATTCTATGACTTCACATCTCCATTCTATGACTTCACACATCAACATTTATGACGTCACACACCTCCATTCTGTGACTTCACAAACCTCCATTCTGACATCACACACCTACATTCTATGACTTCACACACCTCCATTCTTTGACTTCACTCACCTCTATTGTGAGTTCACACACCTCCATTCTGTGACTTCACACACCTCCATTCTCTGACTTCACACACCTCCATTCTACGATTTCACACACCTCCATTCTGTGACTTCACACATCTCCATTCTATGATTTCACATACCTCCATTCTGTGACTTCACACACCTCCATTCTGAGTTCACACCCCTCCATTCTGTGACTTCACACACCTCCAATATATGACTTCACACACCTCCATTTTGTGACTTTGCACACCTCCATTCTATGACTTCACAAACCTCCATTCTATGACTTCACACACCTACATTGTGACTTCACAGACACCTCCATTCTGTGACTTCAGACACCTCCAATATATGACTTCACACACCTCCATTTTGTGACTTCACACACCTCCATTCTGACATCACACACCTACATTCTATGACTTCACACACTTCTATTCTATGACTTCACACACCTGCATTGTGTCTTAACACACCTCCATTCTCTGACTTCACACACCTCCATTCTGAATTCACACATCTCCATTCTGACTTCACACACCTCAATTCTGTGACTTCACACACCTCCATTCTATGAATTCACATACCTCATTTCTGAGTTCACTCACCACCATTCTGTGACTTCACATACCTCCAATCTGACTTCATAACCTCCATGCTATGACTTCACACACATCCATTCTGTGACTTCAAAAACCACCATTCTATGACTTCACACATCTCCATGGTGACTTCACACACCTCCATTCTATGAGTTCACCCAGCTCCATTCTGACTTCACACACCTCCATTCTATGACTTCGCACACCTCTATTCTGACTTCACACCCCTCCATTCTGTGACTTCACATACCTCCATTCTTTGACTTCACACCCCTCCATTGTGTGACTTCACATACCTCCACTCTGTGACTTTTCACACCTCCATTCTGTGACTTCACACACCTCCCTTCTGTGACTTCACACCTCCATTCTAAGTCTTCACACACCTCCATTCTATGACTTCACACACTTCCATTGTTTGACATCATACACCAACATTTTTTGACTTCACACACCTCCGTTCTATGAATTCACTCACCTCCATTCCATGAGTTCACACACCTCCATTCTATGAGTTCACACACCTTCATTCTTACTTCAGCAACATCCATTCTATGACTTCACACACCTCCATTCTATGACTTCACAAACCTCCATTCTGTGACTTCACACACCTCCATTCTGGGTTCACACACCTCCATTCTGTGACTTCACACACCTCGATTCTGACTTCACACACCTCCATTCTATGACTTCACACACTTCCAATCTATGACTTCACACACCTCCATTCTGTGACTTCACACACCTCAAATCTGAGTTCACACACCTCCATACTGTGACTTCACAAACCTCTATTCTGTGACTTCACACACCTCCATTCTATGCCTTCACACACCTCCATTCTGTGACTTCACACACCTCCATTCTATGACATCACACACCTCCAATCTGTGACTTCAGAAACCTACATTGTGACTTCACACACCTCCATTCTATGAGTTCACACACCTCCATTCTGTGACTTCACACACCATCATTCTATGACTTCACACTCCTCCATTCTATGAGTTCACACACCTCCTTTCTGTGACTTCACACACCTCCATTCTATGACTTCACACACCTCCATTCTATGACTTCACACACCTCCATTCTGACTTCACATACTTCCATTTTGACTTCAAACACCTCATTTCTGTGACTTCACACACCTCCATTCTATGATTTCACACACCTCCATTCTGTGACTTCACACACCTCCATTCTATGACTTCACACACCTCCATTCTTTGACTTCACAAACCTCCCTTCTGTGAATTCACACACCTCCATTCTGAGTTCACACACCTCCATTCTGTGACTTCACACACCTCCATTCTGTGACTTCACACACCTCCATTCTATGACTTCACACACCTCCATTCTGTGACTTCAAAAACCACCATTCTATGACTTCGCACATCTCCATTGTGACTTCACACACCTCCATTCTATGAGTTCACACAGCTCCATTCTGATTTCACACACCTCCATTCTATGACTTCACACACTTCCATCTGTGACTTCAAACACCTGCATTCTATGATTTCACACTCCTCCATTCTATGAGTTCACACACCTCCTTTCTGTGACTTCACACACCTCCATTCTATGACTTCACACACCTCCATTCTATGACTTCACACACCTCCATTCTGACTTCACATACTTCCATTTTGACTTCAAACACCTCATTTCTGTGACTTCACACACCTCCATTCTGTGATTTCACACACCTCCATTCTGTGACTTCACACACCTCCATTCTATGACTTCACACTCCTCCATTCTATGAGTTCACACACCTCCTTTCTGTGACTTCACACACCTCCATTCTATGACTTCACACACCTCCATTCTATGACTTCACACACCTCCATTCTGACGTCACACACTTCAATTCTATGACTTCACACAGCTCCATTCTCACTTCACACTCCTCCATTCTATGACTTCGCACACCTCTGTTCTGACTTCACACACCTGCATTCTGTGACTTCACACAGCTCCATTCCATGACTTCACAAACCTCCATTCTGTGACTTCACACACCTCCACTCTGTGACCTTACACACCTCCATTCTGTGACTTCACACACCTCCATTCTGTGATTTCACACACAATCCATTCTATGACTTCACAAACCTCAATTCTGTGAATTCAAACATCTCCATTCTGGGTTCACACACCTCCATTCAGTGACTTCACACACTTCCATTCTGTGACTTCACACACCTCCACTCTATGACTTCACACACTTCCATCTGTGACTTCACACACCTCCATTCTATGACTTCACACTCCTCCATTCTATGAGTTCACACACCTCCTTTCTGTGACTTCACACACCTCCATTCTATGACTTCACACACCTCCATTCTATGACTTCACACACCTCCATTCTGACTTCACATACTTCCATTTTGACTTCAAACACCTCATTTCTGTGACTTCACACACCTCCATTCTATGATTTCACATACCTCCATTCTGTGACTTCACACACCTCCATTCTATGACTTCACACACCTCCGTTCTATGACTTCAGAAACCTAAATTGTTACTTCACACACCTCCATTCTGTGACTTCACACACCTCCATTGTTTGCCTTCACACAACTCCATTTTGACTAAACACACCTCCATTCTATGTCTTCACACACCTTCATTCTTACTGCAGAAATCTCCATTCTTTGACTTCACAAACCTTCCTTCTGTGAATTCACACACCTCCATTCTGAGTTCACACACCTCCATTCCGTGACTTCACACACCTCCATTCTGTGACTTCACACACCTCCATTCTATGACTTCACACACCTCCATTCTGTGACTTCAAAAACCACCATTCTATGACTTCGCACATCTTCATTGTGACTTCACACACCTCCATTCTATGAGTTCACACAGCTCCATTCTGACTTCACACACCTCCATTCTATGACTTCGCAAACCTCTATTCTGACTTCACACCCCTCCATTCTGTGATTTCACATACCTCCATTCTTTGACTTCACACCCCTCCATTCTGTGCCTTCACACACCTTAAATCTGAGTTCACACACCTCCATACTGTGACTTCACACACCTCTATTCCACTACTTCAAACACCTCCATTCTATGACTTCACACACCTCCATTTTATGCCTTCACACACTTCCATTCTGTGACTTCACACACCTCCATTCTATGACATCACACGCCTCCATTCTGTGACTTCACACACCTCCATTCTATGACTTCACACACCTCCATTCTATGACTTCAGAAACCTACATTGTTACTTCACACACCTCCATTCTGTGACTTCACACACCTCCATTGTTTGCCTTCACACACCTCCATTTTGACTACACACACCTCCATTCTATGTCTTCACACACCTTCATTCTTACTGCAGAAATCTCCATTCTATGACTTCACAAACCTCCCTTCTGTGAATTCACACACCTCCATTCTGAGTTCACACACCTCCATTCTGTGACTTCACACACCTCCATTCTGTTACTTCACACACCTCCATTCTATGATTTCACACACCTCCATTCTATGATTCACACACCTCCATTCTGCCTTCACAGACTTCCATTTGACTTCAAACACCTCATTTCTGTGACTTCACCCACCTCCATTCTTGATTTCACACACCTCCATTCTATGACTTCAAACACCTCCATTCTATGACTTCACACACCTCCATTCTATGACTTCACATACCTCCATTCTATCACTTCACACACCTACATTGTGACTTCACACACCTACGTTCTATCAGTTCACACACCTGCATTGTGACTTCACAAACCTCCATTCTCTGACTTCACACACCTCCATTCTTTGACTTCACACACCTCCATTCTGTGACTTCCCACACCTCCATTCTGAGAATTCACACACCTCCACTCTGTGACTTTACACAGCTCCACTCTGTGACTACACACACCTCCATTTTGTGATTTCACACACCTCCATTGTATGACTTCACACACCTCCATTCATTGACTTCACACATCTCCATTCTTTGAATTCACACACCTCCATTGTGACTTCACACAACTCTATTCTGTGACTTCACACACCTGCCTTCTGTGACTTCACACACCTCCATTCTATGACTTCACACCTCCATTCTATGACTTCACATCTCCATTCTATGACTTCACACATCAACATTTATGACGTCACACACCTCCATTCTGTGACTTCACAAACCTCCATTCTGACATCACACACCTACATTCTATGACTTCACACACCTCCATTCTTTGACTTCACTCACCTCTATTGTGAGTTCACACACCTCCATTCTGTGACTTCACACACCTCCATTCTCTGACTTCACACACCTCCATTCTACGATTTCACACACCTCCATTCTGTGACTTCACACATCTCCATTCTATGATTTCACATACCTCCATTCTGTGACTTCACACACCTCCATTCTGAGTTCACACCCCTCCATTCTGTGACTTCACACACCTCCAATATATGACTTCACACACCTCCATTTTGTGACTTTGCACACCTCCATTCTATGACTTCACAAACCTCCATTCTATGACTTCACACACCTACATTGTGACTTCACAGACACCTCCATTCTGTGACTTCAGACACCTCCAATATATGACTTCACACACCTCCATTTTGTGACTTCACACACCTCCATTCTGACATCACACACCTACATTCTATGACTTCACACACTTCTATTCTATGACTTCACACACCTGCATTGTGTCTTAACACACCTCCATTCTCTGACTTCACACACCTCCATTCTGAATTCACACATCTCCATTCTGACTTCACACACCTCAATTCTGTGACTTCACACACCTCCATTCTATGAATTCACATACCTCATTTCTGAGTTCACTCACCACCATTCTGTGACTTCACATACCTCCAATCTGACTTCATAACCTCCATGCTATGACTTCACACACATCCATTCTGTGACTTCAAAAACCACCATTCTATGACTTCACACATCTCCATGGTGACTTCACACACCTCCATTCTATGAGTTCACCCAGCTCCATTCTGACTTCACACACCTCCATTCTATGACTTCGCACACCTCTATTCTGACTTCACACCCCTCCATTCTGTGACTTCACATACCTCCATTCTTTGACTTCACACCCCTCCATTGTGTGACTTCACATACCTCCACTCTGTGACTTTTCACACCTCCATTCTGTGACTTCACACACCTCCCTTCTGTGACTTCACACCTCCATTCTAAGTCTTCACACACCTCCATTCTATGACTTCACACACTTCCATTGTTTGACATCATACACCAACATTTTTTGACTTCACACACCTCCGTTCTATGAATTCACTCACCTCCATTCCATGAGTTCACACACCTCCATTCTATGAGTTCACACACCTTCATTCTTACTTCAGCAACATCCATTCTATGACTTCACACACCTCCATTCTATGACTTCACAAACCTCCATTCTGTGACTTCACACACCTCCATTCTGGGTTCACACACCTCCATTCTGTGACTTCACACACCTCGATTCTGACTTCACACACCTCCATTCTATGACTTCACACACTTCCAATCTATGACTTCACACACCTCCATTCTGTGACTTCACACACCTCAAATCTGAGTTCACACACCTCCATACTGTGACTTCACAAACCTCTATTCTGTGACTTCACACACCTCCATTCTATGCCTTCACACACCTCCATTCTGTGACTTCACACACCTCCATTCTATGACATCACACACCTCCAATCTGTGACTTCAGAAACCTACATTGTGACTTCACACACCTCCATTCTATGAGTTCACACACCTCCATTCTGTGACTTCACACACCATCATTCTATGACTTCACACTCCTCCATTCTATGAGTTCACACACCTCCTTTCTGTGACTTCACACACCTCCATTCTATGACTTCACACACCTCCATTCTATGACTTCACACACCTCCATTCTGACTTCACATACTTCCATTTTGACTTCAAACACCTCATTTCTGTGACTTCACACACCTCCATTCTATGATTTCACACACCTCCATTCTGTGACTTCACACACCTCCATTCTATGACTTCACACACCTCCATTCTTTGACTTCACAAACCTCCCTTCTGTGAATTCACACACCTCCATTCTGAGTTCACACACCTCCATTCTGTGACTTCACACACCTCCATTCTGTGACTTCACACACCTCCATTCTATGACTTCACACACCTCCATTCTGTGACTTCAAAAACCACCATTCTATGACTTCGCACATCTCCATTGTGACTTCACACACCTCCATTCTATGAGTTCACACAGCTCCATTCTGATTTCACACACCTCCATTCTATGACTTCACACACTTCCATCTGTGACTTCAAACACCTGCATTCTATGATTTCACACTCCTCCATTCTATGAGTTCACACACCTCCTTTCTGTGACTTCACACACCTCCATTCTATGACTTCACACACCTCCATTCTATGACTTCACACACCTCCATTCTGACTTCACATACTTCCATTTTGACTTCAAACACCTCATTTCTGTGACTTCACACACCTCCATTCTGTGATTTCACACACCTCCATTCTGTGACTTCACACACCTCCATTCTATGACTTCACACTCCTCCATTCTATGAGTTCACACACCTCCTTTCTGTGACTTCACACACCTCCATTCTATGACTTCACACACCTCCATTCTATGACTTCACACACCTCCATTCTGACTTCACATACTTCCATTTTGACTTCAAACACCTCATTTCTGTGACTTCACACACCTCCATTCTATGATTTCACACACCTCCATTCTGTGACTTCACACACCTCCATTCTATGACTTCACACACCTCCATTCTTTGACTTCTCAAACCTCCCTTCTGTGAATTCACACACCTCCATTCTGAGTTCACACACCTCCATTCTGTGACTTCACACACCTCCATTCTGTGACTTCACACACCTCCATTCTATGACTTCACACACCACCATTCTGTGACTTCAAAAACCACCATTCTATGACTTCGCACATCTCCATTGTGACTTCACACACCTCCATTCTATGAGTTCACACAGCTCCATTCTGATTTCACACACCTCCATTCTATGACTTCACACACTTCCATCTGTGACTTCAAACACCTCCATTCTATGACTTCACACTCCTCCATTGTATGAGTTCACACACCTCCTTTCTGTGACTTCACACACCTCCATTCTATGACTTCACACACCTCCATTCTATGACTTCACACACCTCCATTCTGACTTCACATACTTCCATTTTGACTTCAAACACCTCATTTCTGTGACTTCACACACCTCCATTCTGTGATTTCACACACCTCCATTCTGTGACTTCACACACCTCCATTCTATGACTTCACACTCCTCCATTCTATGAGTTCACACACCTCCTTTCTGTGACTTCACACACCTCCATTCTATGACTTCACACACCTCCATTCTATGACTTCACGCACCTCCATTCTGACTTCACATACTTCCATTTTGACTTCAAACGCCTCATTTCTGTGACTTCACACACCTCCATTCTATGATTTCACACACCTACATTCTGTGACTTCACACACCTCCATTCTATGACTTCACACACCTCCATTCTTTGACTTCACAAACCTCCCTTCTGTGAATTCACACACCTCCATTCTGAGTTCAAACACCTCCATTCTGTGACTTCACACACCTCCATTCTGTGACTTCACACTCCTCCATTCTATGACTTCACACACCTCCATTCTGTGACTTCAAAAACCACCATTCTATGACTTCGCACATCTCCATTGTGACTTCACACACCTCCATTCTATGAGTTCACACAGCTCCATTCTGATTTCACACATCTCCATTCTATGACTTCGCAAACCTCTATTCTGACTTCACACCCCTCCATTCTGTGACTTCACATACCTCCATTCTTTGACTTCACACCCCTCCATTCTATGCCTTCACACACCTTAAATCTGAGTTCACACACCTCCATACTGTGACTTCACACACCTCCATTCTGTGACTTCACACACCTCCATTCTATGACTTCACACACCTCCATTTTATGCCTTCACACACTTCCATTCTGTGACTTCACACACCTCCATTCTATGACACCACACGCCTCCATTATGTGACTTCACACACCTCCATTCTATGACTTCAGAAACCTACATTGTTACTTCACAAACCTCCATTCTGTGAATGCACACACCTCCATTGTTTGCCTTCACACATCTCCATTTTGACTACACACACCTCCATTCTATGTCTTCACACACCTTCATTCTTACTGCAGAAATCTCCATTCTATGACTTCACAAACCTCCCTTCTGTGAATTCACACACCTCCATTCTGAGTTCACACACCTCCATTCTGTGACTTCACACACCTCCATTCTGTTACTTCACACACCTCCATTCTATGATTTCACACACCTCCATTCTATGACTTCACACACCTCCATTCTGCCTTCACAGACTTCCATTTGACTTCAAACACCCCATTTCTGTGACTTCACACACCTCCATTCTATGATTTCACACACCTCCATTCTATGACTTCAAACACCTCCATTCTATGACTTCACACACCTCCATTCTATGACTTCACATACCTCCATTCTATCACTTCACACACCTACATTCTGAGTTCACACACCTACATTCTATCAGTTCACACACCTGCATTGTGACTTCACAAACCTCCATTCTCTGACTTCACACACCTCCATTCTGAATTCACATACCTCCATTCTGACTTCACACACCTGAATTCTGTGACTTCACACACCTCCATTCTATGACTTCACATACCTCATTTCTGAGTTGACACACCTCCATTCTGTGACTTCACATACCTCCAATCTGACTCCACACACCTCCATTCTATGACTTCACACACCTCCATCCTGTTCTTCAAAAACCACCATTCTATGACTTCGCACATCTCCATTGTGACTTCACACACCTCCATTCTATGAGTTCACACAGCTCCATTCTGACTTCACACACCTCCATTCTATGACTTCGCAAACCTCTATTCTGACTTCACACCCCTCCATTCTGTGACTTCACATACCTCCATTCTTTGACTTCACACCCCTCCACTCTGTGCCTTCACACACCTTAAATCTGAGTTCACACACCTCCATACTGTGACTTCACACACCTCCATTCTGGGACTTCACCCACCTCCATTCTATGACTTCACACACCAACATTCTTTGACTTCACACACCTCCATTCTGTGACTTCACACACTTCCATTCTATGACTTCACACACCTCCATTTTGTGACTTCACACACCTCCATTCTATGATTTCCCACACCTCCATTCTTTGACTTCACACACCTCCATTCTATGACTTCACATACCTCCTTTCTGAGTTGACACACCTCCATTCTGTGACTTCACATACCTCCAATCTGACTTCACACACCTCCATTCTATGACTTCACACACCTCCATTCTGTGACTTCAAAAACCACCATTCTATGACTTCACACATCTCCATTGTGACTTCACACACCTCCATTCTATGAGTTCACACAGCTCCTTTCTGACTTCACACACCTCCATTCTCTGACTTCGCACACCTCTATTCTGACTTCACACCCCTCCATTCTGTGACTTCACATACCTCCATTCTTTGACTTCACACCCCTCAATTCTGTGCCTTCACACACCTCCACTCTGTGACTTTACACACCTCCATTCTGTAACTTCACACACCTCCATTCTGTGACTTCACACACCTCCATTCTATGACTTCACACACCTCCATTCTAAGACTTCACACACCTCCATTCTATCACTTCACACACTTCCATTGTTTGACATCATACACCTCCATTCTTTGACTTCACGCACCTCCGTTCCATGAATTCACACACCTCCATTCTATGAGTTTACACACGTCCATTCTATGAGTTCACACACCTCCATTCTTACTTCAGCAACATCCATTCTATGACTACAGACACCTCCATTCTATGACTTCACACACCTTCATTCTTACTTCAGCAACATCCATTCTGTGACTTCACACACCTCCCTTCTGTGACTTCACACACCTCCATTCTATGACTTCACACACCTCCATTCTATGACTTCACACCTCCATTCTATGGCTTCGCACCTCCATTGTATGACTTCACACACCAACATTTATGACGTCACACACCTCCATTCTGTGACTTCACACACCTCCATTCTGACATCACACACCTACATTCTATGACTTCACACACTTCCATTCTATGACTTCACACACCTCCATTCTGTGACTTCACTCACCTCCATTGTGAGTTCACACACATCCATTCTGTGACTTCACACACCTCCATTCATTTACTTCACACACCTTGATTCTCTGACTTCACATACCTCCATTCTACGATTTCACACACCTCCATTCTGTGACTTCACACACCTCCATTCTGAATTCACACATCTCCTTTCTATGACTTCACACACCTCCTTCTGTGACTTCACACACCTCTATTCTATGACTTCACACACCTCCATTGTGATTTCACACACTTCCCTTCTAAGTGTTCACACACCTCCATTCTGACTTTACACACCTCAATTCTATCACTTCACACACCTCCATTCTTACTTCACACACCTCCAATCTGTGACTTCACACACCTCCATTCTATGATTTCACACACCTCCATTCCATGACTTCACACACCTCCATTCTATGACTTCACACACCTCCATTCTGAATTCACACACCTATATTCTGTGACTTCACACTCCTCAATTTCTGACTTCACACACTTCCATTCTATGACTTCCACACCTCCATTCTGTAACTTCACATACCACCATTCTATGACTTCACACACCTCCATTGTGACTTCATATACCTCCATTCTATGAGTTCACACACCTGCATTCTGACTTCACACACCTCCATTCTATGACTTCACACACCTCCATTCTGACTTCACACACCTCTATTCTATGACAGCACACCTCAATTCTGATATCACACACCTCCATTCTGTGACTTCACACACCTCCATGACCTGACTTTACATACCTCCATTCGATGATTTCACACACCTCCATTCTTTGACTTCACACACCTCCATTTTGACTTCAGACACCTCCATTCTGTGACTTTACACACTTCCATTTGTGACTTCACACACCACCTTTTTGACTTCACACACCTCCATTCTGTGACTTCACACACCTCCATTCTATGACATCACACTCCTCCATTCTGTGACTGCACACACCTCCATTCTATGACTTCACACACCTCCATTCTATGACTTCAGAAACCTACATTGTTACTTCACACACCTCAATTCTGTGACTTCACACACCTCCATTGTTTGCCTTCAGACAGCTCCATTTTGACTACACACACCTCCATTCTATGTCTTCACACACCTTCATTTTACTGCAGAAATCTCCATTCTATGACTTCACAAACCTCCCTTCTGTGAATTTACACAATTCCATTCTGAATTCACACACCTCCATTCTGACTTCACACACCTCAATTCTGTGACTTCACACACCTCCATTCTATGACTTCACATACCTCATTTCTGAGTTGACACACCTCCATTCTGTGACTTCACACACCTCCATTCTGTTACTTCACACACCTCCATTCTAGGACTTCACACACCTCCATTCTATAACTTCACACACTTCCATTCTGCCTTCACAGACTTCCATTTGACTTCAAACACCTCATTTCTGTGACTTCACACACCTCCATTCTATGACTTCAAACACCTCCATTCTATGACTTCACACACCTCCTTTCTGAGTTGACACACCTCCATTCTGTTACTTCACACCCCTCCAATCTGACTTCACACACCTCCATTCTATGACTTCACACACCTGCATTCCGTGACTTCAAAAACCAACATTCTATGACTTCAAACACCTCCATTCTATGACTTCACACACCTCCATTCTATGACTTCACATACCTCCATTCTATCACTTCACACACCTACATTCTGAGTTCACACACCTACATTCTATCAGTTCACACACCTGCATTGTGACTTCACAAACCTCCATTCTCTGACTTCACACACCTCCATTCTGAATTCACATACCTCCATTCTGACTTCACACACCTGAATTCTGTGACTTCACACACCTCCATTCTATGACTTCACATACCTCATTTCTGAGTTGACACACCTCCATTCTGTGACTTCACATACCTCCAATCTGACTCCACACACCTCCATTCTATGACTTCACACACCTCCATCCTGTTCTTCAAAAACCACCATTCTATGACTTCGCACATCTCCATTGTGACTTCACACACCTCCATTCTATGAGTTCACACAGCTCCATTCTGACTTCACACACCTCCATTCTATGACTTCGCAAACCTCTATTCTGACTTCACACCCCTCCATTCTGTGACTTCACATACCTCCATTCTTTGACTTCACACCCCTCCACTCTGTGCCTTCACACACCTTAAATCTGAGTTCACACACCTCCATACTGTGACTTCACACACCTCCATTCTGGGACTTCACACACCTCCATTCTATGACTTCACACACCAACATTCTTTGACTTCACACACCTCCATTCTGTGACTTCACACACTTCCATTCTATGACTTCACACACCTCCATTTTGTGACTTCACACATCTCCATTCTATGATTTCCCACACCTCCATTCTTTGACTTCACACACCTCCATTCTATGACTTCACATACCTCCTTTCTGAGTTGACACACCTCCATTCTGTGACTTCACATACCTCCAATCTGACTTCACACACCTCCATTCTATGACTTCACACACCTCCATTCTGTGACTTCAAAAACCACCATTCTATGACTTCACACATCTCCATTGTGACTTCACACACCTCCATTCTATGAGTTCACACAGCTCCTTTCTGACTTCACACACCTCCATTCTCTGACTTCGCACACCTCTATTCTGACTTCACACCCCTCCATTCTGTGACTTCACATACCTCCATTCTTTGACTTCACACCCCTCAATTCTGTGCCTTCACACACCTCCACTCTGTGACTTTACACACCTCCATTCTGTAACTTCACACACCTCCATTCTGTGACTTCACACACCTCCATTCTATGACTTCACACACCTCCATTCTAAGACTTCACACACCTCCATTCTATCACTTCACACACTTCCATTGTTTGACATCATACACCTCCATTCTTTGACTTCACGCACCTCCGTTCCATGAATTCACACACCTCCATTCTATGAGTTTACACACGTCCATTCTATGAGTTCACACACCTCCATTCTTACTTCAGCAACATCCATTCTATGACTACAGACACCTCCATTCTATGACTTCACACACCTTCATTCTTACTTCAGCAACATCCATTCTGTGACTTCACACACCTCCCTTCTGTGACTTCACACACCTCCATTCTATGACTTCACACACCTCCATTCTATGACTTCACACCTCCATTCTATGGCTTCGCACCTCCATTGTATGACTTCACACACCAACATTTATGACGTCACACACCTCCATTCTGTGACTTCACACACCTCCATTCTGACATCACACACCTACATTCTATGACTTCACACACTTCCATTCTATGACTTCACACACCTCCATTCTGTGACTTCACTCACCTCCATTGTGAGTTCACACACATCCATTCTGTGACTTCACACACCTCCATTCATTTACTTCACACACCTTGATTCTCTGACTTCACATACCTCCATTCTACGATTTCACACACCTCCATTCTGTGACTTCACACACCTCCATTCTGAATTCACACATCTCCTTTCTATGACTTCACACACCTCCTTCTGTGACTTCACACACCTCTATTCTATGACTTCACACACCTCCATTGTGATTTCACACACTTCCCTTCTAAGTGTTCACACACCTCCATTCTGACTTTACACACCTCAATTCTATCACTTCACACACCTCCATTCTTACTTCACACACCTCCAATCTGTGACTTCACACACCTCCATTCTATGATTTCACACACCTCCATTCCATGACTTCACACACCTCCATTCTATGACTTCACACACCTCCATTCTGAATTCACACACCTATATTCTGTGACTTCACACTCCTCAATTTCTGACTTCACACACTTCCATTCTATGACTTCCACACCTCCATTCTGTAACTTCACATACCACCATTCTATGACTTCACACACCTCCATTGTGACTTCATATACCTCCATTCTATGAGTTCACACACCTCCATTCTGACTTCACACACCTCCATTCTATGACTTCACACACCTCCATTCTGACTTCACACACCTCTATTCTATGACAGCACACCTCAATTCTGATTTCACACACCTCCATTCTGTGACTTCACACACCTCCATGACCTGACTTTACATACCTCCATTCGATGATTTCACACACCTCCATTCTTTGACTTCACACACCTCCATTTTGACTTCAGACACCTCCATTCTGTGACTTTACACACTTCCATTTGTGACTTCACACACCACCTTTTTGACTTCACACACCTCCATTCTGTGACTTCACACACCTCCATTCTATGACATCACACTCCTCCATTCTGTGACTGCACACACCTCCATTCTATGACTTCACACACCTCCATTCTATGACTTCAGAAACCTACATTGTTACTTCACACACCTCAATTCTGTGACTTCACACACCTCCATTGTTTGCCTTCAGACACCTCCATTTTGACTACACACACCTCCATTCTATGTCTTCACACACCTTCATTTTACTGCAGAAATCTCCATTCTATGACTTCACAAACCTCCCTTCTGTGAATTTACACAATTCCATTCTGAATTCACACACCTCCATTCTGACTTCACACACCTCAATTCTGTGACTTCACACACCTCCATTCTATGACTTCACATACCTCATTTCTGAGTTGACACACCTCCATTCTGTGACTTCACACACCTCCATTCTGTTACTTCACACACCTCCATTCTAGGACTTCACACACCTCCATTCTATAACTTCACACACTTCCATTCTGCCTTCACAGACTTCCATTTGACTTCAAACACCTCATTTCTGTGACTTCACACACCTCCATTCTATGACTTCAAACACCTCCATTCTATGACTTCACACACCTCCTTTCTGAGTTGACACACCTCCATTCTGTTACTTCACACCCCTCCAATCTGACTTCACACACCTCCATTCTATGACTTCACACACCTGCATTCCGTGACTTCAAAAACCAACATTCTATGACTTCAAACACCTCCATTCTATGACTTCACACACCTCCATTCTATGACTTCACACACCTCCATTCTATCACTTCACACACCTACCTTGTGACTTCACACACCTACGTTCTATCAGTTCACACACCTGCATTGTGACTTCACAAACCTCCATTCTCTGACTTCACACACCTCCATTCTGAATTCACACACCTCCATTCTATGAGATTCTTTGACTTCACACCACTCCACTCTGTGCCTTCACACACCTTAAATCTGAGTTCACACACCTCCATACTGTGACTTCACACACCTCCATTCTGTGACTTCACACACCTCCATTCTATGACTTCACACACCTCCATTCTATGACTTCAGAAACCTACATTGTTACTTCACACACCTCCCTTCTGTGACTTCACACACCTCCATTGTTTGCCTTCACACAACTCCATTTTGTCTACACACACCTCCATTCTATGTCTTCACACACCTTCATTCTTACTGCAGAAATCTCCATTCTATGACTTCACAAACCTCCCTTCTGTAAATTCACACACCTCCATTCTGAGTTCACACACCTCCATTCTGTGACTTCACACACCTCCATTCTGTGACTTCTCACACCTCCATTCTGAGTTCACACACCCCCATTCTGTGACTTCACACACCTCCATTCCGTGACTTCACACACCTCCATTCTGTGACTTCACACACCTCCTTTCTATGACTTCACACACCTCCTTTCTGAGTTGAGACACCTCCATTCTTATAATTCCCACCCCTAAAATCTGACTTCACACACCTCCATTCTATGACTTCACACACCTGCATTCTGTGACTTCAAAAACCAAATTCTATGACTTCAAACACCTCCATTCTATGACTTCACACACCTCCATTCTCAGACTTCACAAACCTCCACTTCTTGACTTTACACACCTCCACTCTGTGACTACACACACCTCCATTCTGTGATTTCACACACCTAAATTTGGACTTCACACACTTCCATTCTGTGACTTCACACACCTATATTCTGTGACTTCACACACCTCAATTTCTGACTTCACACACTTCCATTCTATGACTTCCACACCTCTATTCTTTAACTTCACATACCACCATTCTATGACTTCACACACCTCCATTGTGACTTCACATACCTCCATTCTATGAGTTCACACACCTCCATTCTGACTTCACACACCTCGATTCTATGACTTCACACACCTCCATTCTGACTTCACACACCTCTATTCTATGACTTAGCACACCTCAATTCTGATTTCACACACCTCCATTCTGTGACTTCACACACCTCCATGACATGACTTTACATACCTCCATTCGATGACTTCACACACCTCCATTCTTTACCTTCACACACCTCCATTTTGACTTCACACGCCTCCATTCTGTGACTTTACACACTTCCATTTGTGACTTCACACACCACCTTTTTGACTTCACACACCTTCATTCTGTGACTTCACACACCTCCGTTTTGACTTCACACACATCCATTCTTTGACTTCACACACCTCCATTGTTTGCCTTCACACAACTCCATTTTGACTACACACACCTCCATTCTATGTCTTCACACACCTTCATTCTTACTGCAGAAATCTCCATTCTATGACTTCACAAACCTCCCTTCTGTAAATTCACACACCTCCATTCTGAGTTCACACAACTCCATTCTGTGATTTCATACACCTCCATTCTGTGACTTCACACACCTCCATTCTATGACTTCACACACCTCCATTCTATGACTTCACACACCTCCATTCTGCCTTCACACACTTCTATTTGACTTCAAACACCTGTATTCTATGACTTCACACACCTCCTTTCTGAGTTGAGACACCTCCATTCTGTTACTTCCCACCCCTAAAATCTGACTTCACACACCTCCATTCTATGACTTCACACACCTGCATTCTGTGACTTCAAAAACCAAATTCTATGACTTCAAACACCTCCATTCTATGACTTCACACACCTCCATTCTCAGACTTCACAAACCTCCACTCTGTGACTTTACACACCTCCACTCTGTGACTACACACACCTCCATTCTGTGATTTCACACACCTCAATTTGGACTTCACACACTTCCATTCTGTGACTTCACACACCTCCATTCTGTGACTTCACACACCTCAATTTTGACTTCACACACTTCCATTCTGTGACTTCACACATCTCCATTCTGTGACTTCATACACCTCCAATGTTTGATTTCACACACCTCCATTCTTGGATTTCACACACCTCCATTCCATGACTTCACACACCTCCATTCTATGACTTCACACACCTCCATTCTGAATTCACACACCTCCATTCTGACTTCATACACCTCAATTCTGTGACTTCACACACCTCCATTCTATGATTTCCCACACCTCCATTCTTTGACTTCACACACCTCCATTCTATGACTTCACATACCTCCTTTCTGAGTTGACACACCTCCATTCTGTGACGTCACATACCTCCAATCTGACTTCACACACCTCCATTCTATGACTTCACACACCTCCATTCTGTGACTTCAAAAACCAACATTCTATGACTTCACACATCTCCATTGTGGCTTCACACACCTCCATTCTATGAGTTCACACAGCTCCTTTCTGACTGCACACACCTCCATTCTATGACTTCGCACACCTCTATTCTGACTTCACACCCCTCCATTCTGTGACTTCACATACCTCCATTCTTTGACTTCACACCCCTCAATTCTCTGCCTTCATACATCTCCACTCTGTGACTTTACACACCTCCATTCTGTAACTTCACACACCTCCGTTATGTGACTTCACACACCTCCATTCTATGACTTCACACACCTCAGTTCTAAGACTTCACACACCTCCATTCTATCACTTCACACACTTCCATTGCTTGACATTATACACCTCCATTCTTTGACTTCACACACCTCTGTTCCATGAATTCACACACCTCCATTCTATGAGTTCACACACGACCATTCTATGAGTTCACACACCTCCATTCTTACTTAAGCAACATCCATTCTATGACTTCAGACACCTCCATTCTATGACTTCACACACTTTCATTCTTACTTCAGCAACATCCATTCTGTGACTTCACACACCTCCCTTCTGTGACTTCACACACCTCCATTCTATGACTTCACACACCTCCATTCTAAGACTTCACACACCTCCATTCTATGACCTCACACACATCCATTCTATGACTTCACACACCTCCATTTTGTGACTTCACACACCTCCATTCTATGACTTCCCACAACTCCATTCTATGACTTCACACACGTGCATTCTGACTTCACACACCTCCATTCCATGAATTCATACACCTCCATTCTATGATTTCACACACCAACATTCTTTGACTTCACACACCTCCATTCTGTGACTTCACATATCTCCATTCTGACTTCACACACATCCATTCTATGACTTCACAAATCTCCATTCTATGACTTCAGAAACCTCAGTTGCATGACTTCATACACCTCCATTCTATGACTTCACACACCTCAGTTCTAAGACTTCACACACCTCCATTCTATCACTTCACACACTTCCATTGTTTGACATCATACACCTCCATTCTTTGACTTCACATACCTCCGTTCCATGAATTCACACACCTCCATTCTATGAGTTCACACACGACCATTCTATGAGTTCACACACCTCCATTCTTACTTCAGCAACATCCATTCTATGACTTCAGACACCTCCATTCTATGACTTCACACACCTTCATTCTTACTTCAGCAACATCCATTCTGTGACTTCACACACCTCCCTTCTGTGACTTCACACACCTCCATTCTATGACTTCACACACCTCCATTCTAAGACTTCACACACCTCCATTCTATGACCTCACACACTACCATTCTATGACTTCACACACCTCCATTTTGTGACTTCACACACCTCCATTCTATGACTTCCCACAACTCCATTCTATGACTTCACACACGTGCATTCTGACTTCACACACCTCCATTCCATGAATTCATACACCTCCATTGTTTGATTTCACACACCTCCATTCTTGGATTTCACACATTTCCATTCCATGACTTCACAAACCTCCATTTTATGAGGTCTCACACCTCTATTCTATGAGTTCACACACCTCCATTTTGACTTCACACACCTATATTCTGTGACTTCACACACCTCCATTCTGTGACTTCACACACCTCAATTTTGACTTCACACACTTCCATTCTGTGACTTCACACATCTCCATTCTGTGACTTCATATACCTCCAATGTTTGATTTCACACACCTCCATTCTTGGATTTCACACACCTCCATTCCATGACTTCACACACCTCCATTCTATGACTTCACACACCTCCATTCTGAATTCATACACCTCCATTCTGAATTCATACACCTCAATTCTGTGACTTCACACACCTCCATTCTATGATTTCCCACACCTCCATTCTTTGACTTCACACACCTCCATTCTATGACTTCACATACGTCCTTTCTGAGTTGACACACCTCCATTCTGTGACTTCACATACCTCCAATCTGACTTCACACACCTCCATTCTATGACTTCACACACCTCCATTCTGTGACTTCAAAAACCACCATTCTATGACTTCACACATCTCCATTGTGACTTCACACACCTCCATTCTATGAGTTCACACAGCTCCTTTCTGACTTCACACACCTCCATTCTATGACTTCGCACACCTCTATTCTGACTTCACACCCCTCCATTCTATGACTTCACATACCTCCATTCTTTGACTTCACACCCCTCAATTCTGTGCGTTCACACACCTCTACTCTGTGACTTTACACACCTCCATTCTGTAACTTCACACACCTCCATTCTATGACTTCACACACCTCCATTCTAAGACTTCACACACCTCCATTCTATCACTTCACACATTTCCATTGTTTGACATCATACACCTCCATTCTTTGACTTCACACACCTCTGTTCCATGAATTCACACACCTCCATTCTATGAGTTCACACACGTCCATTCTATGAGTTCACACACCTCCATTCTTACTTCAGCAACATCCATTCTATGACTTCAGACACCTGCATTCTATGACTTCACACACCTTCTTTCTTACTTCAGCAACATCCATTCTGTGACTTCACACACCTCCCTTCTGTGACTTCACACACCTCCATTCTATGACTTCACACACCTCCATTCTATGACTTCACACCTCCATTCTATGGCTTCACACCTCCATTCCATGTCTTCACACACCTTGATTCTCTGAATCACATACCTCCATTCTACAATTTCACACACCTCCATTCTGTGACTTCACACATCTCCATTCTACGACTTCACACACCTCCATTCTGTGACATCACACACCTCCATTCTGAATTCACATAGCTCCTTTCTATGACTTCACACACCTCCTTCTGTGACTTCACACACCTCCATTCTGTGACATCACACACCTCCATTGTGATTTCACACACCTCCCTTCTATGTGTTCACACACCTCCATTCTGAGTTTACACACCTCAATGCTATCACTTCACACACCTCCATTCTAACTTCACACACCTCCATTCTGTGACTTCACACACCTCCATTCTCTGATTTCACACACCTCCATTCCATGACTTCACACACCTCCATTCTATGACTTCCCACAACTCCATTCTATGACTTCACACACGTGCATTCTGACTTCACACACCTCCATTCCATGAATTCATATACCTCCATTCTATGATTTCACACACCAACATTCTTTGACTTCACACACCTCCATTCTGTGACTTCACATGTCTCCATTCTGACTTCACACACATCCATTCTATGACTTCACAAATCTCCATTCTATGACTTCAGAAACCTCAGTTCCATGACTTCATACACCTCCATTCTATGACTTCACACACCTCCATTCTGTGACTTCAAAAACCAACATTCTATGACTTCACACATCTCCATTGTGACTTCACACACCTCCATTCTATGACTTCGCACACCTCCATTCTGACTTCACACCCCTCCATTCTGTGACTTCACATACCTCCATTCTTTGAATTCACACCCCTCAATTCTCTGCCTTCATACATCTCCACTCTGTGACTTTACACACCTCCATTCTGTAACTTCACACACCTCCGTTCTGTGACTTCACACACCTCCATTCTATGACTTCACACACCTCAGTTCTAAGACTTCACACACCTCCATTCTATCACTTCACACACTTCCATTGTTTGACATCATACACCTCCATTCTTTGACTTCACACACCTCCGTTCCATGAATTCACACACCTCCATTCTATGAGTTCACACACGACCATTCTATGAGTTCACACACCTCCATTCTTACTTCAGCAACATCCATTCTATGACTTCAGACACCTCCATTCTATGACTTCACACACCTTCATTCTTACTTCAGCAACATCCATTCTGTGACTTCACACACCTCCCTTCTGTGACTTCACACACCTCCATTCTATGACTTCACACACCTCCATTCTAAGACTTCACACACCTCCATTCTATGACCTCACACACTTCCATTCTATGACTTCACACACCTCCATTTTGTGACTTCACACACCTCCATTCTATGACTTCCCACAACTCCATTCTATGACTTCACACACGTGCATTCTGACTTCACCCACCTCCATTCCATGAATTCATACACCTCCATTCTATGATTTCACACACCAACATTCTTTGACTTCACACACCTCCATTCTGTGACTTCACATATCTCCATTCTGACTTCACACACATCCATTCTATGACTTCACAAATCTCCATTCTATGACTTCAGAAACCTCAGTTCCATGACTTCATACACCTCTATTCTATGACTTCACACACCTCCTTTCTTTGACTTCACACACCTCCATTTTGACTTCACACACCACAATTCTGTGACTTCACACACCTCCATTTGTGACTTCACACATCAAAATTTTGACTTTACACACCTCCATTTTGTGACTTCACACACCTCCATTTTGACTTCACACACCACAATTCTGTGACTTCACACACCTCCATTTGTGACTTCACACATCAAAATTTTGACTTTACACACCTCCATTCTGTGACTTCACATATCTCCATTCTGACTTCACACACATCCATTCTATGACTTCACAAATCTCCATTCTATGACTTCAGAAACCTCAGTTCCATGACTTCATACACCTCTATTCTGTGACTTCACACACCTCCTTTCTTTGACTTCACACACCTCCATTTTGACTTCACACACCACAATTCTGTGACTTCACACACCTCCATTTGTGACTTCACACATCAAAATTTTGACTTTACACACCTCCATTTTGTGACTTCACACACCTCCGTTTTGACTTCACACACATCCATTCTTTGGCTTCAAACACCTCCATTGTTTGACTTCACACCCCTCTATTGTTTGACTTCACACACCTCCATTCTTTGACTTCACACACCTCCATTCCATGACTTCACAACCTCCATTCTATGAGTTCACACACCTTCATTCTATGAGTTCACAAACTCCATTTTTACTTCCCACACCTCCATTCTATGACTTCACACACCTCCATTCTGTGACTGCAAAAACCCCCATTCTATGACTTCACACACCTCCATTGTGACTTCACACACATCCATTCTAAGACTTCACACAGCTCCATTAAGACTTCACACATCTCCATTCTATGACTTCGCACACCTCTATTCTGACTTCACACACCTCCATTCTATGACTTCACACACCTCCATTGTGACTTCAGACAACACGATTCTGTGACTTCACATACCTCCATTCTATGACTTCACACACCTTCATTCTATGACTTCCCACACCTCCATTCTATGACTTCACACACTTCCAATTGATGACTTCACACACCTCCATTCTATGACTTCACACACCTCCATTCTAGGACTTCACACACCTGCATTCTCACTTCACACACCTCCATTCTATGACTTCATACACCTCCATTCTATGACTTCACACACAAACATACTATGACTTCACACACCTCCATTATGTGACTTCACACATCTCCATTCTGACTTCACACTCCTCCATTCTATGACTTCACACACCTCCATTCTATGACTTCACACACCTCCATTCTGTAACTTCACACACTTCCAATGTTTGACTTCACAAACCTCCATTCCATGACTTCATACAACTCCATTCTATGACTTCACACACCTCCTTTCTGTGACTTCACACACCTCCATACTATGACTTCCACACACCTTCAATCTATGACTTCACGCAACTCCATTCTATGACTTCACACACTTCCATTCTATGACTTCACACACCTCCATTCTATGACTTCACATACCTCCATTCTATGACTTCACACACCTGCATTCCGACTTCACACACCTCCATTCCATGACTTCACACAACTGTATTCTGTGACTTCACACACCTGCCTTCTGTGATTTTACACACCTCCATTCTATGACTTCACATACCTCCATTCTATGATTTCACACACCTCCATTCTGAGACTTCACAAACCTCCACTCTGTGACTTTACACACCTCCACTCTGTGACTACACACACCTCCATTCTGTGATTTCACACACCTCCATTCTATGACTTCACACACATCCATTCTTTGACTTCACACATCTCCATTCTATGAATTCACACACCTGCATTGTGACCTCACACAACTCTATTCTGTGACTTCACACACCTGACTTCTGTGACTTCACACACCTCCATTCTATGACTTCACACACCTCCATTCTATGACTTCACACCAACATACTATGACTTCACACACCAAAATTTATGACGTCACACACCTCCATTCTGTGACTTAACACACCTCCATTCTGACATCACACACCTCCATTCTATGACTTCACACACTTCCATTCTATGACTTCACACACCTACATTTTGTGACTTCACTCACCTCCATTGTGAGTTCACCCACCTCCATTCTGTGACTTCACAGACCTCTATTCTGTGAATTCACACACCTCGATGCACTGACTTCACACACCTCTCTTCTGTGACTTCACACACCTCCATACTTTGACTTCACACACCTCCGTTCCATGAATTCACACACCTCCATTCTATGAGTTCACACACCTCCATTCTATGAGTTCACACACCTCGATTCTTACTTCAGCAACGTCCATTCTATGACTTCAGACACCTCCATTCTATGACTTCACACAACTTCATTATTACTTCAGCCACATCCATTCTGTGACTTCACACACCTCCCTTCTGTGACTTCACACACCTCCATTCTATGACTTCACACACCTCCATTCTAAGACTTCACACACCTCCATTCTATGACTTCACACACTTCCATTCTATGACTTCACACACCTCCATTTTGTGACTTCACACACCTCCATTCTATGACTTCCCACAACTCCATTCTGTGACTTCACACACGTGCATTCTGACTTCACACACCTCCATTCCATGACTTCATACACCTCCATTCTATGACTTCACACACCACCATCTTTGACTTCACACACCTCCATTCTGTGACTTCACATATCTCCATTCTGACTTCACACACATCCATTCTATGACTTCACAAATCTCCATTCTATGACTTCAGAAACCTCAATTCCATGACTTCATACACCTCCATTCTATGACTTCGCACACCTCCTTTCTTTGACTTCACACACCTCCATTTTGACTTCACACACCACAATTCTGTGACTTCACACACCTCCTTTTGGGACTTCACACATCTCCATTCTGTGACTTCATACACCTCCATTGTTTGATTTCACACACCTCCATTCTTGGATTTCACACATCTCCATTCCATGACTTCACACACCTCCATTCTATGAGGTCACACACCTCTATTCTATGAGTTCACACACCTCCATTTTGACTTCACACACCCATATTCTGTGACTTCACACACCTCCATTCTGTGACTTCACACACCTCAATTTTGACTTCACACACTTCCATTCTGTGACTTCACACATCTCCATTCTGTGACTTCATACACCTCCAATGTTTGATTTCACACACCTCCATTCTTGGATTTCAAACACCTCCATTCCATGACTTCACACACCTCCATTCTATGACTTCACACACCTCCATTCTGAATTCACACACCTCCATTCTGAATTCATACACCTCAATCCTGTGACTTCACACACCTCCATTCTATGATTTTCCACACCTCCATTCTTTGACTTCACACACCTCCATTCTCTGACTTCACATACCTCCTTTCTGAGTTGACACACCTCCATTCTGTGACTTCACATACCTCCAATCTGACTTCACACACCTCCATTCTATGACTTCACACACCTCCATTCTGTGACTTCAAAAACCACCATTCTATGACTTCACACATCTACATTGTGACTTCACACACCTCCATTCTATGAGTTCACACAGCTCCTTTCTGACTTCACACACCTCCATTCTATGACTTCGCACACCTCCATTCTGACTTCACACCCCTCCATTCTGTGACTTCACATACCTCCATTCTTTGACTTCACACCCCTCAATTCTGTGCCTTCACACACCTCCACTCTGTGACTTTACACACCTCCATTCTGTAACTTCACACACCTCCCTTCTGTGACTTCACACACTTCCATTCTATGACTTCCACACCTCCATTCTGTAACTTCACATACCACCATTCTATGACTTCACACACCTCCACTGTGACTTCACATACCTCCATTCTATGAGTTCACACACCTCCATTCTGACTTAACACACCTCCATTCTATGACTTCACACACCTCCGTTCCATGAATTCACACACCTCCATTCTATGAGTTCACACACGTCTATTCTATGAGTTCACACACCTCCATTCTTACTTCAGCAACATCCATTCTATGACTTCAGACACCTCCATTCTATGACTTCACACACCTTCATTCTTACTTCAGCAACATCCATTCTGTGACTTCACACACCTCCCTTCTGTGACTTCACACACTTCCATTCTATGACTTCACACACCTCCATTCTTTGACTTCACACACCTCCGTTCCATGAATTCACACACCTCCATTCTATGAGTTCACACACCTCCATTCTATGAGTTCACACACCTCGATTCTTACTTCAGCAACATCCATTCTATGACTTCAGATACCTCCATTCTATGACTTCACACACCTTCATTATTACTTCAGCCACATCCATTCTGTGACTTCACACACCTCCCTTCTGTGACTTCACACACCTCCATTCTATGACTTCACACACCTCCATTCTAAGACTTCACACACCTCCATTCTATGACTTCACACACTTCCATTCTATGACTTCACACACCGCCATTTTGTGACTTCACACACCTCCATTCTGTGACTTCCCACAACTCCATTCTATGACTTCACACACGTGCATTCTGACTTCACACACCTCCATTCCATGAATTCATACACCTCCATTCTATGATTTCACACACCAACATTCTTTGACTTCACACACCTCCATTCTGTGACTTCATATATCTCCATTCTGACTTCACACACATCCATTCTATGACTTCACAAATCTCCATTCTATGACTTCAGAAACCTCAATTCCATGACTTCATACACCTCCATTCTATGACTTCACACACCTCCTTTCTTTGACTTCACACAACTCCATTTTGACTTCACACACCACAATTCTGTGACTTCACACAACTCCGTTTGGGACTTCACACATCAAAATTTTGACTTCACACACCTCCATTCTGTGACTTCACACACCTCAATTTTGACTTCACACACTTCCATTCTGTGACTTCACACATCTCCATTCTGTGACTTCATACACTTCCATTGTTTGATTTCACACACCTCCATTCTTGGATTTCACACATCTCCATTCCATGACATCACACACCTCCATTCTATGAGGTCACATACCTCTATTCTATGAGTTCACACACCTCCATTTTGACTTCACACACCTATATTCTGTGACTTCACACACCTCCATTCTGTGACTTCACACACCTCAATTTTGACTTCACACACTTCCATTCTGTGACTTCACACATCTCCATTCTGTGACTTCATATACCTCCAATGTTTGATTTCACACACCTCCATTCTTGGATTTCACACACCTCCATTCCATGACTTCACACACCTCCATTCTATGACTTCACACACCTCCATTCTGAATTCTCACACCTCCATTCTGAATTCATACACCTCAATTCTGTGACTTCACACACCTCCATTCTGTGATTTCCCACACCTCCATTCTTTGACTTCACACACCTCCATTCTATGACTTCACATACCTCCTTTCTGAGTTGACACACCTCCATTCTGTGACTTCACATACCTCCAATCTGACTTCACACACCTCCATTCTATGACTTCACACACCTCAATTCTGTGACTTCAAAAACCACCATTCTATGACTTCACACATCTCCATTGTGACTTCACACACCTCCATTCTATGAGTTCACACAGCTCCTTTCTGACTTCACACACCTCCATTCTATGACTTCGCACACCTCTATTCTGACTTCACACCCCTCCATTCTGTGACTTCACATACCTCCATTCTTTGACTTCACACCCCTCAATTCTGTGCCTTCACACACCTCCACTCTGTGACTTTACACACCTCCATTCTGTAACTTCACACACCTCCCTTCTGTGACTTCACACACCTCCATTCTATGACTTCACACACCTCCATTCTAAGACTTCACACACCTCCATTCTATCACTTCACACACTTCCATTGTTTAACATCATACACCTCCATTCTTTGACTTCACACACCTCCGTTCCATGAATTCACACACCTCCATTCTATGAATTTACACACGTCCATTCTATGAGTTCACACACTTCCATTCTTACTTCAGCAACATCCATTCTATGACTTCAGACACCTCCATTCTATGACTTCACACACCTTCATTCTTACTTCAGCAACATCCATTCTGTGACTTCACACACCTCCCTTCTGTGACTTCACACACCTCCATTCTATGACTTCACACACCTCCATTCTATGACTTCACACCTCCATTCTATGGCTTCACACCTCCATTCTATGTCTTCACACACCAACATTTATGACGTCACACACCACCATTCTGAGACTTCACACACCTTCATTCTGACATAACACACCTACATTCTCTGACTTCACACATTTCAATTCTATGACTTCACACACCTCTATTCTGTGACTTCACTCACCTCCATTGTGAGTTCACACACATACATTCTGTGACTTCACACACCTCCATTCCATGAATTCACACACCTTGATTCTCTGAATCACATACCTCCATTCTACGATTTCACACACCTCCATTCTATGACTTCACACACCTCCATTCTGTGACATCACACACCTCCATTCTGAATTCACACAGCTCCTTTCTATGACTTCACACACCTCCATTCTGTGACTTCATATATCTCCATTCTGACTTCACACACATCCATTCTATGACTTCACAAATCTCCATTCTATGACTTCAGAAACCTCAATTCCATGACTTCATACACCTCCATTCTATGACTTCACACACCTCCTTTCTTTGACTTCACACACCTCCATTTTGACTTCACACACCACAATTCTGTGACTTCACACAACTCCATTTGGGACTTCACACATCAAAATTTTGACTTCACACACCTCCATTCTGTGACTTCACACACCTCAATTTTGACTTCACACACTTCCATTCTGTGACTTCACACATCTCCATTCTGTGACTTCATACACTTCCATTGTTTGATTTCACACACCTCCATTCTTGGATTTCACACATCTCCATTCCATGACATCACACACCTCCATTCTATGAGGTCACATACCTCTATTCTATGAGTTCACACACCTCCATTTTGACTTCACACACCTATAGTCTGTGACTTCACACACCTCCATTCTGTGACTTCACACACCTCAATTTTGACTTCACACACTTCCATTCTGTGACTTCACACATCTCCATTCTGTGACTTCATACACCTCCAATGTTTGATTTCACACACCTCCATTCTTGGATTTCACACACCTCCATTCCATGACTTCACACACCTCCATTCTATGACTTCACACACCTCCATTCTGAAGTCACACAGCTCCTTTCTATGACTTCACACACCTCCTTCTGTGACTTCACACACCTCTATTCTATGACTTCACACACCTCCATTGTGATTTCACACACCTCCCTTCTATGTGTTCACACACGTCCATTCTGAGTTTACACACCTCAATGATATCACTTCACACACCTCCATTCTGAATTCACACACCTCCATTCTCTGACTTCACACAACTCCATTCTATGATTTCACACACCTCCATTCCATGACTTCACACACCTCCATTCTATGACTTCACACACCTCCATTCTGAATTCACACACCTATATTCTGTGACTTCACACACCTCAGTTTCTGACTTCACCCACTTCCATTCTATGACTTCCACACCTCCATTCTGTAACTTCACATACCACCATTCTATGACTTCACACACCTCCATTGTGACTTCACATACCTCCATTCTATGAGTTCACACACCTCCATTCTGACTTCACACACCTCCATTCTATGACTTCACACACCTCCATTCTGACTTCACACACCTATATTCTATGACTTAGCACAAATCAATTCTGATTTCACACACCTCCATTCTGTGTCTTCACACACCTTCCATGACATGACTTCACATACCTCCATTCTAAGACGTCACACACCTCCATTCTATCACTTCACACACTTCCATTGTTTGACATCATACACCTCCATTCTTTGACTTCACACACCTCCGTTCCATGAATTCACACACCTCCATTCTATGAATTCACACACGTCCATTCTATGAGTTCACACACCTCCATTTTTACTTCAGCAACATCCATTCTATGACTTCAGACACCTCCATTCTATGACTTCACACACCTTCATTCTTACTTCAGCAACATCCATTCTGTGACTTCACTCACCTCCCTTCTGTGACTTCACACACCTCCATTCTATGACTTCACACACCTCCATTCTATGACTTCACACCTCCATTCTATGGCTTCACACCTCCATTCTATGTCTTCACACACCAACATTTATGACGTCACACACCACCATTCTGAGACTTCACACACCTCCATTCTGACATAACACACCTACATTCTATGACTTCACACATTTCTATTCTATGACTTCACACACCTCCATTCTATGACTTCACTCACCTCCATTGTGAGTTCACACACATACATTCTGTGGCTTCACACACCTCCATTCCATGACTTCACACACCTTGATTCTCTGACTCACATACCTCCAGTCTACGATTTCACACACCTCCATTCTGTGACTTCACATATGTCCATTCTATGACTTCACACACCTCCATTCTGTGACATCACACACCTCAATTCTGAATTCACACAGCTCCTTTCTATGACTTCACACACCTCCTTCTGTGACTTCACACACCTCTATTCTATGACTTCACACACCTCCATTGTCATTTCACACACCTCCCTTCTATGTGTTCACACACCTCCATTCTGAGTTTACACACCTCAATGCTATCACTTCACACACCTCCATTCTGACTTCACACACCTCCATTCTGTGACTTCACACACCTTCATTCTATGATTTCACACACCTCAATTCCATGACTTCATACACCTCCATTCTATGACTTCACACACCTCGATTCTGAATTCACACACCTATATTCTGTGACTTCACACACCTCAATTTCTGACTTCACACCCTTCCATTCTATGACTTCCACACCTCCATTCTGTAACTTCACATACCACCATTCTATGACTTCACACACCTCCATTGTGACTTCACATACCTCCATTCTATGAGTTCACACACCTCCATTCTGACTTCACACACCTCCATTCTGACTTCACATACCTCTATTCTATGACTTAGCACAAATCAATTCTGATTTCACACACCTCCATTCTGTGACTTCACACACCTCCATGACATGACTTTACATACCTCCATTCGATGACTTCACACACCTCCATTCTTTGACTTCACACACCTCCATTTTGACTTCACACACCTCCATTCTGTGACTTTACACACGTCCATTTGTGACTTCACACATCACCTTTTTGACTTCACACACCTTCATTCTGTGACTTCACACACCTCCATTTTGTGACTTCACACACCTCCGTTTTGACTTCACACACATCCATTCTTTGACTTCACACACCTCCATTGTTTGACTTCACACACCTCCATTGTTTGACTTCACACACCTCCATTCTTTGACTTCACACACCTCCATTCCATGACTTCACAACCTCCATTCTATGAGTTCACACACCTTCATTCTATGAGTTCACAAACTCCATTTTTACTTCCCACACCTCCATTATATGACTTCACACACCTCCATTCCGTGACTGCAAAAACCCCCATTCTATGACTTCACACACCTCCATTGTGACTTCACACACCTCCATTCTATGAGTTCAAACACCTCCATTCTGACTTCACACACCTCCATTTAAGACTTCACACAGCTCCATTCTGACTTCACACATCTCCATTCTATGACTTCGCACACCTCTATTCTGACTTCACACACCTCCATTCTATGACTTCACACACCTCCATTGTGACTTCAGACAACTCGATTCTGTGACTTCACATACCTCCATTCTATGACTTCACACGCCTCCATTCTATGACTTCCCACACCTTCATTCTATGACTTCACACACTTCCAATCTATGACTTCACACAACTCCATTCTATGACTTCACACACCTCCATTCTATGACTTCACACAGCTGCATTCTCACTTCACACACCTCCATTCTATGACTTCATACACCTCCATTCTATGACTTCTCACACCAACATACTATGACTTCACACACCTCCATTATGTGACTTCACACATCTCCATTCTGACTTCACACTCCTCCATTCTATGACTTCACACACCTCCATTCTATGACTTCACACACCTCCATTCTGTAACTTCACACACTTCCAATGTTTGACTTCACAAACCTCCATTCCATGACTTCATACAACTCCATTCTATGACTTCGCACACCTCCATTCTTTGACTTCACACACCTCCATTTTAACTTCACACACCTCCATTCTGTGACTTCACACACCTCCGTTCTGGGACTTCACACACCTCCATACTATGACTTCTACACACCTTCAATCTATGACTTCACGCAACTCCATTCTATGACTTCACACACTTCCATTCTATGACTTCACACACCTCCATTCTATGACCTCACACACCTCCATTCTATGACTTCACACACCTGCATTCTGACTTCACACATCTCCATTCCATGACTTCACACAACTGTATTCTGTGACTTCACACACCTGCCTTCTATGACTTTACACACCTCCCTTCTATGACTTCACACACCTCCATTCTATGACTTCACACCTCCATTCTATGACTTCACACTCCAACATTTATGACGTCACATACCTCCATTCTGTGACTTCACACACCTCCATTCTATGATTTCACACACAATCCATTCTATGACTTAACAAACCTCCATTCTTTGATTTCACACACCTCCATTCTATGACTTCACACACCTCACTTGTGACTTCACACAACTCCATTCTGTGACTTCACACACCTGCCTTCTGTGACTTCACACACCTCCATTCTAAGACTTCACACACCTCCATTCTGTGACTTCACTCACCTCCTTTGTGAGTTCACACACCTCCATTCTGTGACTTCACACATCTCCATTCTGTGACTTCACACACCTCGATTCTCTGACTTCACACACCTCCATTCCACGATTTCACACACCTCCATTCTGTGACTTCACTCATCTCCATTCTATGACTTCACACACGTCCATTCTGTGACTTCACACACCTCCATTCTGAGTTCACACACCTCCATTCTGTGACTTCACACACCTCCGTTATATGACTTCCCACACCTCCATATTGTGACTTCACACACCTCCATTCTATGACTTCACACACCTCCATTCTATGACTTCACACACCTACATTGTTACTTCACACAACTACGTTCTATCAGTTCACACACCTGCATTGTGACTTCACACAACTCCAGTCTCTGACTTCACACACCTCCATTCTGAATACACCCACCTCCATGCTGACTTCACACACCTCAGTTCTGTGACTTCACACACTTCCATTCTATGATTTCCCACACCTCCATTCTTTGACTTCACACACCTCCATTCTTTGACTTCACATACCTCCTTTCTGAGTTGACACACCTCCACTCTGTGACTTCACTTACCTCTAATCTGATTCACACACCTCCATTCTGTGACTTCAAAAACCACCATTCTATGACTTCAAACACCTCCATTCTATGACTTCACACACCTCCATTCTGAGACTTCATAAACCTCCACTCTGTGACTTTACACACCTCCACTCTGTGACTACACACACCTCCATTCTGTGATTTCACACACATCCATTCTTTGACTTCACACACCTCCATTCTATGAATTCACACACCTGCATTGTGACCTCACACAACTCTATTCTGTGACTTCACACACCTGACTTCTGTGACTTCACACACCTCCATTCTATGACTTCACACACCTCCATTCTATGACTTCACACCAACGTACTATGACTTCACACACCAAAATTTATGACGTCACACACCTCCATTCTGTGACTTACCACACCTCCATTCTGACATCACACACCTCCATTCTATGACTTCACACACTTCCATTCTGTGACTTCACACACCTCCATTCTGTGACTTAACTCACCTCCATTGTGAGTTCACCCACCTCCATTCTGTGACTTCACACACCTCCATTCTGTGAATTCACACACCTCGATGCACTGACTTCACACACCTCTCTTTTGTGACTTCACACACCTCCATTCTTTGACTTCACACACCTCCGTTCCATGAATTCACACACCTCCATTCTATGAGTTCACACATCTCCATTCTATGAGTTCACACACCTCGATTCTTACTTCAGCAACATCCATTCTATTACTTCAGACACCTCCATTCTATGACTTCACACAACTTCATTATTACTTCAGCCACATCCATTCTGTGACTTCACACACCTCCCTTCTGTGACTTCACACACCTCCATTCTATGACTTCACACACCTCCATTGTGACTTCAGACAACTCGATTCTGTGACTTCACATACCTCCATTCTATGACTTCACACGCCTCCATTCTATGACTTCCCACACCTTCATTCTATGACTTCACACACTTCCAATCTATGACTTCACACAACTCCATTCTATGACTTCACACACCTCCATTCTATGACTTCACACAGCTGCATTCTCACTTCACACACCTCCATTCTTTGACTTCACACACCTCCATTTTGACTTCACACACCTCCATTCTGTGACTTTACACACGTCCATTTGTGACTTCACACATCACCTTTTTGACTTCACACACCTTCATTCTGTGACTTCACACACCTCCATTTTGTGACTTCACACACCTCCGTTTTGACTTCACACACATCCATTCTTTGACTTCACACACCTCCATTGTTTGACTTCACACACCTCCATTGTTTGATTTCACACACCTCCATTCTTTGACTTCACACACCTCCATTCCATGACTTCACAACCTCCATTCTATGAGTTCACACACCTTCATTCTATGAGTTCACAAACTCCATTTTTACTTCCCACACCTCCATTATATGACTTCACACACCTCCATTCCGTGACTGCAAAAACCCCCATTCTATGACTTCACACACCTCCATTGTGACTTCACACAACTCCATTCTATGAGTTCAAACACCTCCATTCTGACTTCACACACCTCCATTTAAGACTTCACACAGCTCCATTCTGACTTCACACATCTCCATTCTATGACTTCGCACACCTCTATTCTGACTTCACACACCTCCATTCTATGACTTCACACACCTCCATTGTGACTTCAGACAACTCGATTCTGTGACTTCACATACCTCCATTCTATGACTTCACACAACTTCATTATTACTTCAGCCACATCCATTCTGTGACTTCACACACCTCCCTTCTGTGACTTCACACACCTCCATTCTATGACTTCACACACCTCCATTGTGACTTCAGACAACTCGATTCTGTGACTTCACATACCTCCATTCTATGACTTCACACGCCTCCATTCTATGACTTCCCACACCTTCATTCTATGACTTCACACACTTCCAATCTATGACTTCACACAACTCCATTCTATGACTTCACACACCTCCATTCTATGACTTCACACAGCTGCATTCTCACTTCACACACCTCCATTCTTTGACTTCACACACCTCCATTTTGACTTCACACACCTCCATTCTGTGACTTTACACACGTCCATTTGTGACTTCACACATCACCTTTTTGACTTCACACACCTTCATTCTGTGACTTCACACACCTCCATTTTGTGACTTCACACACCTCCGTTTTGACTTCACACACATCCATTCTTTGACTTCACACACCTCCATTGTTTGACTTCACACACCTCCATTGTTTGATTTCACACACCTCCATTCTTTGACTTCACACACCTCCATTCCATGACTTCACAACCTCCATTCTATGAGTTCACACACCTTCATTCTATGAGTTCACAAACTCCATTTTTACTTCCCACACCTCCATTATATGACTTCACACACCTCCATTCCGTGACTGCAAAAACCCCCATTCTATGACTTCACACACCTCCATTGTGACTTCACACAACTCCATTCTATGAGTTCAAACACCTCCATTCTGACTTCACACACCTCCATTTAAGACTTCACACAGCTCCATTCTGACTTCACACATCTCCATTCTATGACTTCGCACACCTCTATTCTGACTTCACACACCTCCATTCTATGACTTCACACACCTCCATTGTGACTTCAGACAACTCGATTCTGTGACTTCACATACCTCCATTCTATGACTTCACACGCCTCCATTCTATGACTTCCCACACCTTCATTCTATGACTTCACACACTTCCAATCTATGACTTCACACAACTCCATTCTATGACTTCACACACCTCCATTCTATGACTTCACACAGCTGCATTCTCACTTCACACACCTCCATTCTATGACTTCATACACCTCCATTCTATGACTTCTCACACCAACATACTATGACTTCACACACCTCCATTATGTGACTTCACACATCTCCATTCTGACTTCACACTCCTCCATTCTATGACTTCACACACCTCCATTCTATGACTTCACACACCTCCATTCTGTAACTTCACACACTTCCAATGTTTGACTTCACAAACCTCCATTCCATGACTTCATACAACTCCATTCTATGACTTCGCACACCTCCATTCTTTGACTTCACACACCTCCATTTTAACTTCACACACCTCCATTCTGTGACTTCACACACCTCCTTTCTGGGACTTCACACACCTCCATACTATGACTTCTACACACCTTCAATCTATGACTTCACGCAACTCCATTCTATGACTTCACACACTTCCATTCTATGACTTCACACACCTCCATTCTATGACCTCACACACCTCCATTCTATGACTTCACACACCTGCATTCTGACTTCACACACCTCCATTCCATGACTTCACACAACTGTATTCTGTGACTTCACACACCTGCCTTCTATGACTTTACACACCTCCCTTCTATGACTTCACACACCTCCATTCTATGACTTCACACCTCCATTCTATGACTTCACACTCCAACATTTATGACGTCACATACCTCCATTCTGTGACTTCACACACCTCCATTCTATGATTTCACACACAATCCATTCTATGACTTAACAAACCTCCATTCTTTGATTTCACACACCTCCATTCTATCACTTCACACACCTCACTTGTGACTTCACACAACTCCATTCTGTGACTTCACACACCTGCCTTCTGTGACTTCACACACCTCCATTCTAAGACTTCACACACCTCCATTCTGTGACTTCACTCACCTCCTTTGTGAGTTCACACACCTCCATTCTGTGACTTCACACATCTCCATTCTGTGACTTCACACACCTCGATTCTCTGACTTCACACACCTCCATTCCACGATTTCACACACCTCCATTCTGTGACTTCACTCATCTCCATTCTATGACTTCACACACGTCCATTCTGTGACTTCACACACCTCCATTCTGAGTTCACACACCTCCATTCTGTGACTTCACACACCTCCGTTATATGACTTCCCACACCTCCATATTGTGACTTCACACACCTCCATTCTATGACTTCACACACCTCCATTCTATGACTTCACACACCTACATTGTTACTTCACACAACTACGTTCTATCAGTTCACACACCTGCATTGTGACTTCACACAACTCCAGTCTCTGACTTCACACACCTCCATTCTGAATACACCCACCTCCATGCTGACTTCACACACCTCAGTTCTGTGACTTCACACACTTCCATTCTATGATTTCCCACACCTCCATTCTTTGACTTCACACACCTCCATTCTTTGACTTCACATACCTCCTTTCTGAGTTGACACACCTCCACTCTGTGACTTCACTTACCTCTAATCTGATTCACACACCTCCATTCTGTGACTTCAAAAACCACCATTCTATGACTTCAAACACCTCCATTCTATGACTTCACACACCTCCATTCTGAGACTTCATAAACCTCCACTCTGTGACTTTACACACCTCCACTCTGTGACTACACACACCTCCATTCTGTGATTTCACACACATCCATTCTTTGACTTCACACACCTCCATTCTATGAATTCACACACCTGCATTGTGACCTCACACAACTCTATTCTGTGACTTCACACACCTGACTTCTGTGACTTCACACACCTCCATTCTATGACTTCACACACCTCCATTCTATGACTTCACACCAACGTACTATGACTTCACACACCAAAATTTATGACGTCACACACCTCCATTCTGTGACTTACCACACCTCCATTCTGACATCACACACCTCCATTCTATGACTTCACACACTTCCATTCTGTGACTTCACACACCTCCATTCTGTGACTTAACTCACCTCCATTGTGAGTTCACCCACCTCCATTCTGTGACTTCACACACCTCCATTCTGTGAATTCACACACCTCGATGCACTGACTTCACACACCTCTCTTTTGTGACTTCACACACCTCCATTCTTTGACTTCACACACCTCCGTTCCATGAATTCACACACCTCCATTCTATGAGTTCACACATCTCCATTCTATGAGTTCACACACCTCGATTCTTACTTCAGCAACATCCATTCTATTACTTCAGACACCTCCATTCTATGACTTCACACAACTTCATTATTACTTCAGCCACATCCATTCTGTGACTTCACACACCTCCCTTCTGTGACTTCACACACCTCCATTCTATGACTTCACACACCTCCATTGTGACTTCAGACAACTCGATTCTGTGACTTCACATACCTCCATTCTATGACTTCACACGCCTCCATTCTATGACTTCCCACACCTTCATTCTATGACTTCACACACTTCCAATCTATGACTTCACACAACTCCATTCTATGACTTCACACACCTCCATTCTATGACTTCACACAGCTGCATTCTCACTTCACACACCTCCATTCTATGACTTCATACACCTCCATTCTATGACTTCTCACACCAACATACTATGACTTCACACACCTCCATTATGTGACTTCACACATCTCCATTCTGACTTCACACTCCTCCATTCTATGACTTCACACACCTCCATTCTATGACTTCACACACCTCCATTCTGTAACTTCACACACTTCCAATGTTTGACTTCACAAACCTCCATTCCATGACTTCATACAACTCCATTCTATGACTTCGCACACCTCCATTCTTTGACTTCACACACCTCCATTTTAACTTCACACACCTCCATTCTGTGACTTCACACACCTCCTTTCTGGGACTTCACACACCTCCATACTATGACTTCTACACACCTTCAATCTATGACTTCACGCAACTCCATTCTATGACTTCACACACTTCCATTCTATGACTTCACACACCTCCATTCTATGACCTCACACACCTCCATTCTATGACTTCACACACCTGCATTCTGACTTCACACACCTCCATTCCATGACTTCACACAACTGTATTCTGTGACTTCACACACCTGCCTTCTATGACTTTACACACCTCCCTTCTATGACTTCACACACCTCCATTCTATGACTTCACACCTCCATTCTATGACTTCACACTCCAACATTTATGACGTCACATACCTCCATTCTGTGACTTCACACACCTCCATTCTATGATTTCACACACAATCCATTCTATGACTTAACAAACCTCCATTCTTTGATTTCACACACCTCCATTCTATCACTTCACACACCTCACTTGTGACTTCACACAACTCCATTCTGTGACTTCACACACCTGCCTTCTGTGACTTCACACACCTCCATTCTAAGACTTCACACACCTCCATTCTGTGACTTCACTCACCTCCTTTGTGAGTTCACACACCTCCATTCTGTGACTTCACACATCTCCATTCTGTGACTTCACACACCTCGATTCTCTGACTTCACACACCTCCATTCCACGATTTCACACACCTCCATTCTGTGACTTCACTCATCTCCATTCTATGACTTCACACACGTCCATTCTGTGACTTCACACACCTCCATTCTGAGTTCACACACCTCCATTCTGTGACTTCACACACCTCCGTTATATGACTTCCCACACCTCCATATTGTGACTTCACACACCTCCATTCTATGACTTCACACACCTCCATTCTATGACTTCACACACCTACATTGTTACTTCACACAACTACGTTCTATCAGTTCACACACCTGCATTGTTACTTCACACAACTCCAGTCTCTGACTTCACACACCTCCATTCTGAATACACCCACCTCCATGCTGACTTCACACACCTCAGTTCTGTGACTTCACACACTTCCATTCTATGATTTCCCACACCTCCATTCTTTGACTTCACACACCTCCATTCTTTGACTTCACATACCTCCTTTCTGAGTTGACACACCTCCACTCTGTGACTTCACTTACCTCTAATCTGATTCACACACCTCCATTCTTTGACTTCAAAAACCACCATTCTATGACTTCAAACACCTCCATTCTATGACTTCACACACCTCCATTCTGAGACTTCATAAACCTCCACTCTGTGACTTTACACACCTCCACTCTGTGACTACACACACCTCCATTCTGTGATTTCACACACATCCATTCTTTGACTTCACACACCTCCATTCTATGAATTCACACACCTGCATTGTGACCTCACACAACTCTATTCTGTGACTTCACACACCTGACTTCTGTGACTTCACACACCTCCATTCTATGACTTCACACACCTCCATTCTATGACTTCACACCAACGTACTATGACTTCACACACCAAAATTTATGACGTCACACACCTCCATTCTGTGACTTACCACACCTCCATTCTGACATCACACACCTCCATTCTATGACTTCACACACTTCCATTCTGTGACTTCACACACCTCCATTCTGTGACTTAACTCACCTCCATTGTGAGTTCACCCACCTCCATTCTGTGACTTCACACACCTCCATTCTGTGAATTCACACACCTCGATGCACTGACTTCACACACCTCTCTTTTGTGACTTCACACACCTCCATTCTTTGACTTCACACACCTCCGTTCCATGAATTCACACACCTCCATTCTATGAGTTCACACATCTCCATTCTATGAGTTCACACACCTCGATTCTTACTTCAGCAACATCCATTCTATTACTTCAGACACCTCCATTCTATGACTTCACACAACTTCATTATTACTTCAGCCACATCCATTCTGTGACTTCACACACCTCCCTTCTGTGACTTCACACACCTCCATTCTATGACTTCACACACCTCCATTGTGACTTCAGACAACTCGATTCTGTGACTTCACATACCTCCATTCTATGACTTCACACGCCTCCATTCTATGACTTCCCACACCTTCATTCTATGACTTCACACACTTCCAATCTATGACTTCACACAACTCCATTCTATGACTTCACACACCTCCATTCTATGACTTCACACAGCTGCATTCTCACTTCACACACCTCCATTCTATGACTTCATACACCTCCATTCTATGACTTCTCACACCAACATACTATGACTTCACACACCTCCATTATGTGACTTCACACATCTCCATTCTGACTTCACACTCCTCCATTCTATGACTTCACACACCTCCATTCTATGACTTCACACACCTCCATTCTGTAACTTCACACACTTCCAATGTTTGACTTCACAAACATCCATTCCATGACTTCATACAACTCCATTCTATGACTTCGCACACCTCCATTCTTTGACTTCACACACCTCCATTTTAACTTCACACACCTCCATTCTGTGACTTCACACACCTCCTTTCTGGGACTTCACACACCTCCATACTATGACTTCTACACACCTTCAATCTATGACTTCACGCAACTCCATTCTATGACTTCACACACTTCCATTCTATGACTTCACACACCTCCATTCTATGACCTCACACACCTCCATTCTATGACTTCACACACCTGCATTCTGACTTCACACACCTCCATTCCATGACTTCACACAACTGTATTCTGTGACTTCACACACCTGCCTTCTATGACTTTACACACCTCCCTTCTATGACTTCACACAACTCCATTCTATGACTTCACACCTCCATTCTATGACTTCACACTCCAACATTTATGACGTCACATACCTCCATTCTGTGACTTCACACACCTCCATTCTATGATTTCACACACAATCCATTCTATGACTTAACAAACCTCCATTCTTTGATTTCACACACCTCCATTCTATGACTTCACACACCTCACTTGTGACTTCACACAACTCCATTCTGTGACTTCACACACCTGCCTTCTGTGACTTCACACACCTCCATTCTAAGACTTCACACACCTCCATTCTATGACTTCACACACCTCCATTCTATGACTTCACACACCAACATTTATGACGTCACATACCTCCATTCTGTGACTTCACACCCCTCCATTCTGAATCACACACCTACATTCTATGACTTCACACACTTCCATTCTATTACTTCACACACCTCCATTCTGTGACTTCACTCACCTCCTTTGTGAGTTCACACACCTCCATTCTGTGACTTCACACATCTCCATTCTGTGACTTCACACACCTCGATTCTCTGACTTCACACACCTCCATTCCACGATTTCACACACCTCCATTCTGTGACTTCACTCATCTCCATTCTATGACTTCACACACGTCCATTCTGTGACTTCAAACACCTCCATTCTGAGTTCACACACCTCCATTCTGTGACTTCACACACCTCCGTTATATGACTTCCCACACCTCCATATTGTGACTTCACACACCTCCATTCTATGACTTCACACACCTCCATTCTATGACTTCACACACCTACATTGTTACTTCACACAACTACGTTCTATCAGTTCACACACCTGCATTGTGACTTCACACAACTCCAGTCTCTGACTTCACACACCTCCATTCTGAATACACCCACCTCCATGCTGACTTCACACACCTCAGTTCTGTGACTTCACACACTTCCATTCTATGATTTCCCACACCTCCATTCTTTGACTTCACACACCTCCATTCTTTGACTTCACATACCTCCTTTCTGAGTTGACACACCTCCACTCTGTGACTTCACTTACCTCTAATCTGATTCACACACCTCCATTCTGTGACTTCAAAAACCACCATTCTATGACTTCAAACACCTCCATTCTATGACTTCACACACCTCCATTCTGAGACTTCATAAACCTCCACTCTGTGACTTTACACACCTCCACTCTGTGACTACACACACCTCCATTCTGTGATTTCACACACATCCATTCTTTGACTTCACACACCTCCATTCTATGAATTCACACACCTGCATTGTGACCTCACACAACTCTATTCTGTGACTTCACACACCTGACTTCTGTGACTTCACACACCTCCATTCTATGACTTCACACACCTCCATTCTATGACTTCACACCAACGTACTATGACTTCACACACCAAAATTTATGACGTCACACACCTCCATTCTGTGACTTACCACACCTCCATTCTGACATCACACACCTCCATTCTATGACTTCACACACTTCCATTCTGTGACTTCACACACCTCCATTCTGTGACTTAACTCACCTCCATTGTGAGTTCACCCACCTCCATTCTGTGACTTCACACACCTCCATTCTGTGAATTCACACACCTCGATGCACTGACTTCACACACCTCTCTTTTGTGACTTCACACACCTCCATTCTTTGACTTCACACACCTCCGTTCCATGAATTCACACACCTCCATTCTATGAGTTCACACATCTCCATTCTATGAGTTCACACACCTCGATTCTTACTTCAGCAACATCCATTCTATTACTTCAGACACCTCCATTCTATGACTTCACACAACTTCATTATTACTTCAGCCACATCCATTCTGTGACTTCACACACCTCCCTTCTGTGACTTCACACACCTCCATTCTATGACTTCACACACCTCCATTCTAAGACTTCACACACCTCCATTCAATGACCTCACACACTTCCATTCTATGACTTCACACACCTCCATTTTGTGACTTCACACACCTCCATTCTATGACTTCCCACAACTCCATTCTATGACTTCACACACGTGCATTCTGACTTCACACACCTCCATTCCATTACTTCATACACCTCCATTCTATGACTTCACACACCAACATTCTTTGACTTCACACACCTCCATTCTGTGACTTCACATATCTCCATTCTGACTTCACACACATCCATTCTATGACTTCACAAATCTCCATTCTATGACTTCAGAAACCTCAGTTCCATGACTTCATACACCTCCATTCTATGACTTCACACACCTCCTTTCTTTGACTTCACACACCTCCATTTTGACTTCACACACCACAATTCTGTGACTTCACACACCTCCATTTGGGACTTCACACATCAAAATTTTGACTTCACACACCTCCATTCTGTGACTTCACACACCTCAATTTTGACTTAACACACTTCCATTCTGTGACTTCACACATCTCCATTCTGTGACTTCATACACCTCCATTGTTTGATTTCACACACCTCCATTCTTGGATTTCACACATTTCCATTCCATGACTTCACACACCTCCATTTTATGAGGTCACACACCTCTATTCTATGAGTTCACATACCTCCATTTTGACTTCACACACCTATATTCTGTGACTTCACACACCTCCATTCTGTGACTTTACACACCTCAATTTTGACTTCACACACTTCCATTCTGTGACTTCACACATCTCCATTATGTGACTTCATACAACTCCAATGTTTGATTTCACACACCTCCATTCTTGGATTTCACACACCTCCATTCCATGACTTCACACACATCCATTCTATGACTGCACACACCTCCATTCTGAATTCATACACCTCAATTCTTTGACTTCACCCATCTCCATTCTATGATTTCCCACATCTCCATTCTTTGACTTCACACACCTCCATTCTATGACTTCACATACCTCCTTTCTGAGTTGACACACCTCCATTCTGTGACATCACATACCTCCAATCTGACTTCACACACCTCCATTCTATGACTTCACACACCTCCATTCTGTGACTTCAAAAACCACCATTCTATGATTTCACACATCTCCATTGTGACTTCACACACCTCCATTCTATGAGTTCACACAGCTCCTTTCTGACTTCACACACCTCCATTCTATGACTTCGCACACCTCTATTCTGACTTCACACCCCTCCATTCTGTGACTTCACATACCTCCATTCTTTGACTTCACACCCCTCAATTCTGTGCCTTTACACACCTCCACTCTGTGACTTTACACACCTCCATTCTGTAACTTCACACACCTCCCTTCTGTGACTTCACACACCTCCATTCTATGACTTCACACACCTCCATTCTAAGACTTCACACACCTCTATTCTATCACTTCACACACTTCCATTGTTTGACATCATACACCTCCATTCTTTGACTTCACACACCTCCGTTCCATGAATTCACACACCTCCATTCTATGAGTTCACACACGTCCATTCTATGAGTTCACACACCTCCATTCTTACTTCAGCAACATCCATTCTATGACTTCAGACACCTCCATTCTATGACTTCACACACCTTCATTCTTACTTCAGCAACATCCATTCTGTGACTTCACACACCTCCCTTCTGTGACTTCACACACCTGCATTCTATGACTTCACACACCTCCATTCTATGACTTCACACCTCCATTCTATTGCTTCACACCTCCATTCCATGACTTCACACACCTTGATACTCTGAATCACATACCTCCATTCTACGATTTCACACACCTCCATTCTGTGACTTCACATATCTCCATTCTATGACTTCATACACCTCCATTCTGTGACATCACACACCTCCATTCTGAATTCACACAGCTTCTTTCTATAACTTCACACACCTCCTTCTGTGACTTCACACACCTCTATTCTATGACTTCACACACCTCCATTGTGATTTCACACACCTCCCTTCTATGTGTTCACACACCTCCATTCTGAGTTTACACACCTCAATGCTATCACTTCACACAGCTCCATTCTGACTTCACACACCTCCATTCTGTGACTTCACACACCTCCATTCTATGATTTCACACACCTCCATTCCATGACTTCACACACCTCCATTCTATGACTTCACACACCTCCATTCTGAATTCACACACCTGTATTCTGTGACTTCACACACCTCAATTTCTGACTTCACACACTTCCATTCTATGACTTCCACACCTCCATTCTGTAACTTCACATACCACCATTCTATGACTTCACACACCTCCACTGTGACTTCACATACCTCCATTCTATGAGTTCACACACCTCCATTCTGACTTCACACACCTCCATTCTATGACTTCACACACCTCCATTCTATGAATTCACACACCTCCATTCGATGAGTTCACACACGTCCATTCTATGAGTTCACACACCTCCATTCTTACTTCAGCAACATCCATTCTATGACTTCAGACACCTCCTTTCTATGACTTCACACACCTTCATTCTTACTTCAGCAACATCCATTCTGTGACTTCACACACCTCCCTTCTGTGACTTCACACACCTCCCTTCTGTGACTTCACACACCTCCATTCTATGACTTCACACCTCCATTCTATGGCTTCACACCTCCATTCCATGACTTCACACACCTTGATTCTCTGAATCACATACCTCCATTCTACGATTTCACACACCTTCATTCTCTGACTTCACACATCTCCCTTCTATGACTTCACGCACCTCCATTCTGTGACATCACACACCTCCATTCTGAATTCACACAGCTCCTTTCTATGACTTCACACACCTCCTTCTGTGACTTCACACACCTCTATTCTATGGCTTCACACACCTCCATTGTGATTTCACACACCTTCCTTCTATGTGTTCACACACCTCCATTCTGAGTTTACACACCTCAATGCTATCACTTCACACACCTCCATCCTATGATTTCACACACCTCCATTCCATGACTTCACACACCTCCATTGTATGACTTCACACACCTCCATTCTGAATTCACACACCTATATTCTGTGACTTCAAACACCTCAATTTCTGACTTCACACACTTCCATTCTATGACTTCCACACCTCCATTCTGTAACTTCACATACCACCATTCTATGACTTCACACACCTCCATTGTGACTTCACATACCTCCATTCTATGAGTTCACACACCTCCATTCTGACTTAACACACCTCCATTCTATGACTTCACACACCTCCATTCTGACTTCACACACCTCTATTCTATGACTTAGCACAAATCAATTCTGATTTCACACACCTCCATTCTGTGACTTCACACACCTCCATGACATGACTTTACATACCTCCATTCGATGACTTCACACACCTCCATTCTTTGACTTCACACACCTCCATTTTGACTTCACACACCTCCATTCTGTGACTTTACACACGTCCATTTGTGACTTCACACACCACCTTTTTGACTTCACACACCTACATTCTGTGACTTCACACACCTCCATTTTGTGACTTCACACACCTCCGTTTTGACTTCACACACATCCATTGTTTGACTTCACACACCTCCATTGTTTGATTTCACACACCTCTCTTGTTTGACTTCACACACCTCCATTCTATGACTTCACACACCTCCATTCTGTGACTGCAAAAACCCCCATTCGATGACTTCACACACCTCCATTGTGACTTCACACACCTCCATTCTATGAGTTCACACACCTCCATTCTGACTTCACACACCTCCATTCTAAGACTTCACACAGCTCCATTCTGACTTCACACATCTCCATTCTATGACTTCACACACCTCTATTCTGACTTCACACACCTCCATTCTATGACTTCACACACCTCCATTGTGACTTCAGACAACTCGATTCTGTGACTTCACATACCTCCATTCTATGACTTCACACACCTCCATTCTATGACTTCCCACACCTCCATTCTATGACTTCACACACTTCCAATCTATGACTTCACACACCTCCATTCTATGACTTCACACACCTCCATTCTATTTCTTCACACACCTGCATTCTCACTTCACACACCTCCATTCTATGACTTCATACACCTCCATTCTATGACTTCTCACACCAACATACTATGACTTCACACACCTCCATTATGTGACTTCACACATCTCCATTCTGACTTCACACTCCTCCATTCTATGACTTCACACACCTCCATTCTATGACTTCACACACCTCCATTCTGTAACTTCACACACTTCCAATGTTTGACTTCACAAACCTCCATTCTATGACTTCATACAACTCCATTCTATGACTTCGCACACCTCCATTCTTTGACTTCACACACCTACAATTTAACTTCACATACCTCCATTCTGTGACTTCACACACCTCCTTTCTGTGACTTCACACACCTCCATACTATGACTTTCACACACCTTCAATCTATGACTTCACGCAACTCCATTCTATGACTTCACACACTTCCATTCTATGACTTCACACACCTCCATTCTATGACTTCACACACCTCCATTCTATGACTTCACACATCTGCATTCTGACTTCACACACCTCCATTCCATGACTTCACACAACTGTATTCTGTGACTTCACACACCTACCTTCTGGGACTTTACACACCTCCATTCTATGACTTCACATACCTCCATTCTATGACTTCACACACCTCCATTCTGAGACTTCACAAACCTCCACTCTGTGACTTTACACACCTCCACTCTGTGACTACACACACCTCCATTCTGTGATTTCACACACCTCCATTCTATGACTTCACACACATCCATTCTTTGACTTCACACATCTCCATTCTATGAATTCACACACCTGCATTGTGACCTCACACAATTCTATTCTGTGACTTCACACACCTGACTTCTGGGACTTCACACACCTCCATTCTTTGACTTCACACACCTCCTTTCTGAGTTGACACACCTCCATTCTCTGACTTCACTTACCTCTAATCTGATTCACACACCTCCATTCTCTGACTTCAAAAACCACCATTCTATGACTTCAAACACCTCCATTCTATGACTTCACACACCTCCATTCTGAGACGTCATAAACCTCCACTCTGTGACTTTACACACCTCCACTCTGTGACTACACACACCTCCATTCTGTGATTTCACACACCTCCATTCTTTGACTTCACATACCTCCTTTCTGAGTTGACACCCCTCCATTCTCTGACTTCACTTACCTCCAATCTGATTCACACACCTCCATTCTCTGACTTCAAAAACCACCATTCTATGACTTCAAACACCTCCATTCTATGACTTCACACACCTCCATTCTGAGACTTCATAAACCTCCACTCTGTGACTTTACACACCTCCACTCTGTGACTACACACACCTCCATTCTGTGATTTCACACACCTCCATTCTATGACTTCACACACATCCATTCTTTGACTTCAGACACCTCCATTCTATGAATTCACACACCTGCATTGTGAACTCACACAACTCTATTCTGTGACTTCAAACACCTGACTTCTGTGACTTCACACACCTCCATTCTATGACTTCACACACCTCCATTCTATGACTTCACACCAACGTACTATGACTTCACACACCAAAATTTATGACGTCACACACCTCCATTCTGTGACTTACCACACCTCCATTCTGACATCACACACCTCCATTCTATGACCTATGACTTCACACATACCATTCTATGACTTCACACACCTCCATTCTGTGACTTCACTCACCTCCATTGTGAGTTCACCCACCTCCATTCTGTGACTTCACACACCTCCATTCTGTGAATTCACGCAGCTCGATGCACTGACTTCACACACCTCTCTTTTGTGACTTCACACACCTCCATTCTTTGACTTCACACACCTCCGTTCCATGACTTCACACACCTCCATTCTATGAGTTCACACACCTCCATTCTATGAGTTCACACACCTCGATTCTTACTTCAGCAACATCCATTCTATGACTTCAGACACCTCCATTCTATAACTTCACACAACTTCATTATTACTTCAGCCACATCCATTCTGTGATTTCACACACATCCCTTCTCTGACTTCACACACCTCCATTCTATGACTTCACACACCTCCATTCTATGACTTCACACACCTCCATTGTGACTTCAGACAACTCGATTCTGTGACTTCACATACCTCCATTCTATGACTTCACACACCTCCATTCTATGACTTCCCACACCTCCATTCTATGACTTCACACACTTTCAATCTATGACTTCACACACCTCCATTCTATGACTTCACACACCTCCATTCTATTTATTCACACACCTGCATTCTCACTTCACACACCTCCATTCTATGACTTCATACACCTCCATTCTATGACTTCACACACAAACATACTATGACTTCACACACCTCCATTATGTGACTTCACACATCTCCATTCTGACTTCACACTCCTCCATTCTATGACTTCACACACCTCCATTCTATGACTTCACACACCTCCATTCTGTAACTTCACACACTTCCAATGTTTGACTTCACAAACCTCCATTCCATGACTTCATACAACTCCATTCTATGACTTCGCACACCTCCATTCTTTGACTTCACACACCTCCAATTTAACTTCACACACCTCCATTCTGTGACTTCACACACCTCCTTTCTGTGACTTCACACACCTCCATACTCTGACTTCCACACACCTTCAATCTATGACTTCACGCAACTCCATTCTATGAATTCACACACTTCCATTCTATCACTTCACACACCTCCATTCTATGACTTCATACACCTCCATTCTATGACTTCACACATCTGCATTCTGACTTCACACACCTCCATTCCATGACTTCACACAACTGTATTCTGTGACTTCACACACCTGCCTTCTGGGACTTTACACACCTCCATTCTATGACTTCACATACCTCCATTCTATGACTTCACACACCTCCATTCTATGACTTCACACACCTCCATTGTGACTTCAGACAACTCGATTCTGTGACTTCACATACCTCCATTCTATGACTTCACACACCTCCATTCTATGACTTCCCACACCTCCATTCTATGACTTCACACACTTCCAATCTATGACTTCACACACCTCCATTCTATGACTTCACACACCTCCATTCTATTTCTTCACACACCTGCATTCTCACTTCACACACCTCCATTCTATGACTTCATACACCTCCATTCTATGACTTCACACACAAACATACTATGACTTCACACACCTCCATTATGTGACTTCACACATCTCCATTCTGACTTCACACTCCTCCATTCTATGACTTCACACACCTCCATTCTATGACTTCACACACCTCCATTCTGTAACTTCACACACTTCCAATGTTTGACTTCACAAACCTCCATTCCATGACTTCATACAACTCCATTCTATGACTTCGCACACCTCCATTCTTTGACTTCACACACCTCCAATTTAACTTCACACACCTCCATTCTGTGACTTCACACACCTCCTTTCTGTGACTTCACACACCTCCATACTATGACTTCCACACACCTTCAATCTATGACTTCACACAACTCCATTCTATGACTTCACACACTTCCATTCTATGACTTCACACACCTCCATTCTATGACTTCACACACCTCCATTCTATGACTTCACACATCTGCATTCTGACTTCACACACCTCCATTCCATGACTTCACACAACTGTATTCTGTGACTTCACACACCTGCCTTCTGGGACTTTACACACCTCCATTCTATGACTTCACATGCCTCCATTCTTTGACTTCACACACCTCCATTCTGAGACTTCACAAACCTCCACTCTGTGACTTTACACACCTCCACTCTGTGACTACACACACCTCCATTCTGTGATTTCACACACCTCCATTCTATGACTTCACACACATCCATTCATTGACTTCACACATCTCCATTCTATGAATTCACACACCTGCATTGTGACCTCACACAATTCTATTCTGTGACTTCACACACCTGACTTCTGTGACTTCACACACCTCCATTCTATGACTTCACACACCTCCATTCTATGACTTCACACACCTCCATTCTATGACTTCACACCAACATACTATGACTTCACACACCAAAATTTATGACGTCACACACCTCCATTCTGTGACTTAACACACCTCCATTCTGACATCACACACCTCCATTCTATGACTTTACACACTTCCATTCTATGACTTCACACACCTCCATTCTGTGACTTCACTCACCTCCATTGTGAGTTCACCCACCTCCATTCTGTGACTTCACAGACCTCCATTCTGTGAATTCCCACACCTCTATGCACTGACTTCACACACCTCTCTTCTGTGACTTCACACACCTCCATTCTATGACTTCACACACTTCCATTCTATGACTTCATTCACCTCCATTTTGTGACTTCACACACCTCCATTCTATGACTTCCCACAACTCCATTCTATGACTTCACACACGTGCATTCTGACTTCACACACCTCCATTCCATGACTTCATACACCTCCATTCTATGACTTCACACACCAACATTCTTTGACTTCACACACCTCCATTCTGTGACTTCACATATCTCCATTCTGACTTCACACACATCCATTCTATGACTTCACAAATCTCCATTCTATGACTTCAGAAACCTCAATTCCATGACTTCATACACCTCCATTCTATGACTTCACACACCTCCTTTCTTTGACTTCACACACCTCCATTTTGACTTCACACACCACAATTCTGTGACTTCACACACCTCCATTTGTGACTTCACACATCAAAATTTTGACTTCACACACCTCCATTCTGTGACTTCACACACCTCAATTTTGACTTCACACTTCCATTCTGTGACTTCACACATCTCCATTCTGTGACTTCATACACCTCCATTGTTTGATTTCACACACCTCCATTCTTGGATTTCACACATCTCCATTCCATGACATCACACACCTCCATTCGATGAGGTCACACACCTCTATAATATGAGTTCACACACCTCCATTTTGACTTCACACACCTATATTCTGTGACTTCACACACCTCCATTCTATGACTTCACACACCTCAGTTTTGACTTCACACACTTCCATTCTGTGACTTCACACATCTCCATTCTGTGACTTCATACACCTCCAATGTTTGATTTCACACACCTCCATTCTTGGATTTCACACACCTCCATTCCATGACTTCACACACCTCCATTCTATGACTTCACATACCTCCTTTCTGAGTTGACACACCTCCATTCTGTGACTTCACATACCTCCAATCTGACTTCACACACCTCCATTCTATGACTTCACACACCTCCATTCTGTGACTTCAAAAACCACCATTCTATGACTTCACACATCTCCATTGTGACTTCACACACCTCCATTCTATGAGTTCACACAGCTCCTTTCTGACTTCACACACCTCCATTCTATGACTTCGCACACCTCTATTCTGACTTCACACCCCTCCATTCTGTGACTTCACATACCTCCATTCTTTGACTTCAAACCCCTCAATTCTGTGCCTTCACACACCTCCACTCTGTGACTTTACACACCTCCATTCTGTAACTTCACACACCTCCCTTCTGTGACTTCACACACCTCCATTCTATGACTTCACACACCTCCATTCTAAGACTTCACACACCTCCATTCTATCACTTCACACACTTCCATTGTTTGACATCATACACCTCCATTCTTTGACTTCACACACCTCCGTTCCATGAATTCACACACCTCCATTCTATGAGTTCACACACGTCCATTCTATGAGTTCACACACCTCCATTCTTTCTTCAGCAACATCCATTCTATGACTTCAGACACCTCCATTCTATGACTTCACACACCTTCATTCTTACTTTAGCAACATCCATTCTGTGACTTCACACACCTCCCTTCTGTGTCTTCACACACCTCCATTCTATGACTTCACACACCTCCATTCTAAGACTTCACACCTCCATTCTATGGCTTAACACCTCCATTCTATGACTTCACACACCAACATTTATGACGTCACACACCACCATTCTGAGACTTCACACACCTCCATTCTGACATCACACACCTACATTCTATGACTTCACACATTTCCATTCTATGACTTCACACACCTCCATTCTGTGACTTCACTCACCTCCATTGTGAGTTCACACACATACATTCTGTGACTTCACACACCTCCATTCCATGACTTCACACACCTTGATTCTCTGAATCACATACCTCCAGTCTATGATTTCACACACCTCCATTCTGTGACTTCCACACCTCCATTCTGTAACTTCACATACCACCATTCTATGACTTCACACACCTCCACTGTGACTTCACATACCTCCATTCTATGAGTTCACACACCTCCATTCTGACTTCACACACCTCCATTCTATGACTTCACACACCTCCATTCTATGAATTCACACACCTCCATTCGATGAGTTCACACACGTCCATTCTATGAGTTCACACACCTCCATTCTTACTTCAGCAACATCCATTCTATGACTTCAGACACCACCATTCTATGACTTCACACACCTCCACTGTGACTTCACATACCTCCATTCTATGAGTTCACACACCTCCATTCTGACTTCACACACCTCCATTCTATGACTTCACACACCTCCATTCTATGAATTCACACACCTCCATTCGATGAGTTCACACACGTCCATTCTATGAGTTCACACACCTCCATTCTTACTTCAGCAACATCCATTCTATGACTTCAGACACCTCCTTTCTATGACTTCACACACCTTCATTCTTACTTCAGCAACATCCATTCTGTGACTTCACACACCTCCCTTCTGTGACTTCACACACCTCCCTTCTGTGACTTCACACACCTCCATTCTATGACTTCACACCTCCATTCTATGGCTTCACACCTCCATTCCATGACTTCACACACCTTGATTCTCTGAATCACATACCTCCATTCTACGATTTCACACACCTTCATTCTCTGACTTCACACATCTCCCTTCTATGACTTCACGCACCTCCATTCTGTGACATCACACACCTCCATTCTGAATTCACACAGCTCCTTTCTATGACTTCACACACCTCCTTCTGTGACTTCACACACCTCTATTCTATGGCTTCACACACCTCCATTGTGATTTCACACACCTTCCTTCTATGTGTTCACACACCTCCATTCTGAGTTTACACACCTCAATGCTATCACTTCACACACCTCCATCCTATGATTTCACACACCTCCATTCCATGACTTCACACACCTCCATTGTATGACTTCACACACCTCCATTCTGAATTCACACACCTATATTCTGTGACTTCAAACACCTCAATTTCTGACTTCACACACTTCCATTCTATGACTTCCACACCTCCATTCTGTAACTTCACATACCACCATTCTATGACTTCACACACCTCCATTGTGACTTCACATACCTCCATTCTATGAGTTCACACACCTCCATTCTGACTTAACACACCTCCATTCTATGACTTCACACACCTCCATTCTGACTTCACACACCTCTATTCTATGACTTAGCACAAATCAATTCTGATTTCACACACCTCCATTCTGTGACTTCACACACCTCCATGACATGACTTTACATACCTCCATTCGATGACTTCACACACCTCCATTCTTTGACTTCACACACCTCCATTTTGACTTCACACACCTCCATTCTGTGACTTTACACACGTCCATTTGTGACTTCACACACCACCTTTTTGACTTCACACACCTACATTCTGTGACTTCACACACCTCCATTTTGTGACTTCACACACCTCCGTTTTGACTTCACACACATCCATTGTTTGACTTCACACACCTCCATTGTTTGATTTCACACACCTCTCTTGTTTGACTTCACACACCTCCATTCTATGACTTCACACACCTCCATTCTGTGACTGCAAAAACCCCCATTCGATGACTTCACACACCTCCATTGTGACTTCACACACCTCCATTCTATGAGTTCACACACCTCCATTCTGACTTCACACACCTCCATTCTAAGACTTCACACAGCTCCATTCTGACTTCACACATCTCCATTCTATGACTTCACACACCTCTATTCTGACTTCACACACCTCCATTCTATGACTTCACACACCTCCATTGTGACTTCAGACAACTCGATTCTGTGACTTCACATACCTCCATTCTATGACTTCACACACCTCCATTCTATGACTTCCCACACCTCCATTCTATGACTTCACACACTTCCAATCTATGACTTCACACACCTCCATTCTATGACTTCACACACCTCCATTCTATTTCTTCACACACCTGCATTCTCACTTCACACACCTCCATTCTATGACTTCATACACCTCCATTCTATGACTTCTCACACCAACATACTATGACTTCACACACCTCCATTATGTGACTTCACACATCTCCATTCTGACTTCACACTCCTCCATTCTATGACTTCACACACCTCCATTCTATGACTTCACACACCTCCATTCTGTAACTTCACACACTTCCAATGTTTGACTTCACAAACCTCCATTCTATGACTTCATACAACTCCATTCTATGACTTCGCACACCTCCATTCTTTGACTTCACACACCTACAATTTAACTTCACATACCTCCATTCTGTGACTTCACACACCTCCTTTCTGTGACTTCACACACCTCCATACTATGACTTTCACACACCTTCAATCTATGACTTCACGCAACTCCATTCTATGACTTCACACACTTCCATTCTATGACTTCACACACCTCCATTCTATGACTTCACACACCTCCATTCTATGACTTCACACATCTGCATTCTGACTTCACACACCTCCATTCCATGACTTCACACAACTGTATTCTGTGACTTCACACACCTACCTTCTGGGACTTTACACACCTCCATTCTATGACTTCACATACCTCCATTCTATGACTTCACACACCTCCATTCTGAGACTTCACAAACCTCCACTCTGTGACTTTACACACCTCCACTCTGTGACTACACACACCTCCATTCTGTGATTTCACACACCTCCATTCTATGACTTCACACACATCCATTCTTTGACTTCACACATCTCCATTCTATGAATTCACACACCTGCATTGTGACCTCACACAATTCTATTCTGTGACTTCACACACCTGACTTCTGGGACTTCACACACCTCCATTCTTTGACTTCACACACCTCCTTTCTGAGTTGACACACCTCCATTCTCTGACTTCACTTACCTCTAATCTGATTCACACACCTCCATTCTCTGACTTCAAAAACCACCATTCTATGACTTCAAACACCTCCATTCTATGACTTCACACACCTCCATTCTGAGACGTCATAAACCTCCACTCTGTGACTTTACACACCTCCACTCTGTGACTACACACACCTCCATTCTGTGATTTCACACACCTCCATTCTTTGACTTCACATACCTCCTTTCTGAGTTGACACCCCTCCATTCTCTGACTTCACTTACCTCCAATCTGATTCACACACCTCCATTCTCTGACTTCAAAAACCACCATTCTATGACTTCAAACACCTCCATTCTATGACTTCACACACCTCCATTCTGAGACTTCATAAACCTCCACTCTGTGACTTTACACACCTCCACTCTGTGACTACACACACCTCCATTCTGTGATTTCACACACCTCCATTCTATGACTTCACACACATCCATTCTTTGACTTCAGACACCTCCATTCTATGAATTCACACACCTGCATTGTGAACTCACACAACTCTATTCTGTGACTTCAAACACCTGACTTCTGTGACTTCACACACCTCCATTCTATGACTTCACACACCTCCATTCTATGACTTCACACCAACGTACTATGACTTCACACACCAAAATTTATGACGTCACACACCTCCATTCTGTGACTTACCACACCTCCATTCTGACATCACACACCTCCATTCTATGACCTATGACTTCACACATACCATTCTATGACTTCACACACCTCCATTCTGTGACTTCACTCACCTCCATTGTGAGTTCACCCACCTCCATTCTGTGACTTCACACACCTCCATTCTGTGAATTCACGCAGCTCGATGCACTGACTTCACACACCTCTCTTTTGTGACTTCACACACCTCCATTCTTTGACTTCACACACCTCCGTTCCATGACTTCACACACCTCCATTCTATGAGTTCACACACCTCCATTCTATGAGTTCACACACCTCGATTCTTACTTCAGCAACATCCATTCTATGACTTCAGACACCTCCATTCTATAACTTCACACAACTTCATTATTACTTCAGCCACATCCATTCTGTGATTTCACACACATCCCTTCTCTGACTTCACACACCTCCATTCTATGACTTCACACACCTCCATTCTATGACTTCACACACCTCCATTGTGACTTCAGACAACTCGATTCTGTGACTTCACATACCTCCATTCTATGACTTCACACACCTCCATTCTATGACTTCCCACACCTCCATTCTATGACTTCACACACTTTCAATCTATGACTTCACACACCTCCATTCTATGACTTCACACACCTCCATTCTATTTATTCACACACCTGCATTCTCACTTCACACACCTCCATTCTATGACTTCATACACCTCCATTCTATGACTTCACACACAAACATACTATGACTTCACACACCTCCATTATGTGACTTCACACATCTCCATTCTGACTTCACACTCCTCCATTCTATGACTTCACACACCTCCATTCTATGACTTCACACACCTCCATTCTGTAACTTCACACACTTCCAATGTTTGACTTCACAAACCTCCATTCCATGACTTCATACAACTCCATTCTATGACTTCGCACACCTCCATTCTTTGACTTCACACACCTCCAATTTAACTTCACACACCTCCATTCTGTGACTTCACACACCTCCTTTCTGTGACTTCACACACCTCCATACTCTGACTTCCACACACCTTCAATCTATGACTTCACGCAACTCCATTCTATGAATTCACACACTTCCATTCTATCACTTCACACACCTCCATTCTATGACTTCATACACCTCCATTCTATGACTTCACACATCTGCATTCTGACTTCACACACCTCCATTCCATGACTTCACACAACTGTATTCTGTGACTTCACACACCTGCCTTCTGGGACTTTACACACCTCCATTCTATGACTTCACATACCTCCATTCTATGACTTCACACACCTCCATTCTATGACTTCACACACCTCCATTGTGACTTCAGACAACTCGATTCTGTGACTTCACATACCTCCATTCTATGACTTCACACACCTCCATTCTATGACTTCCCACACCTCCATTCTATGACTTCACACACTTCCAATCTATGACTTCACACACCTCCATTCTATGACTTCACACACCTCCATTCTATTTCTTCACACACCTGCATTCTCACTTCACACACCTCCATTCTATGACTTCATACACCTCCATTCTATGACTTCACACACAAACATACTATGACTTCACACACCTCCATTATGTGACTTCACACATCTCCATTCTGACTTCACACTCCTCCATTCTATGACTTCACACACCTCCATTCTATGACTTCACACACCTCCATTCTGTAACTTCACACACTTCCAATGTTTGACTTCACAAACCTCCATTCCATGACTTCATACAACTCCATTCTATGACTTCGCACACCTCCATTCTTTGACTTCACACACCTCCAATTTAACTTCACACACCTCCATTCTGTGACTTCACACACCTCCTTTCTGTGACTTCACACACCTCCATACTATGACTTCCACACACCTTCAATCTATGACTTCACACAACTCCATTCTATGACTTCACACACTTCCATTCTATGACTTCACACACCTCCATTCTATGACTTCACACACCTCCATTCTATGACTTCACACATCTGCATTCTGACTTCACACACCTCCATTCCATGACTTCACACAACTGTATTCTGTGACTTCACACACCTGCCTTCTGGGACTTTACACACCTCCATTCTATGACTTCACATGCCTCCATTCTTTGACTTCACACACCTCCATTCTGAGACTTCACAAACCTCCACTCTGTGACTTTACACACCTCCACTCTGTGACTACACACACCTCCATTCTGTGATTTCACACACCTCCATTCTATGACTTCACACACATCCATTCATTGACTTCACACATCTCCATTCTATGAATTCACACACCTGCATTGTGACCTCACACAATTCTATTCTGTGACTTCACACACCTGACTTCTGTGACTTCACACACCTCCATTCTATGACTTCACACACCTCCATTCTATGACTTCACACACCTCCATTCTATGACTTCACACCAACATACTATGACTTCACACACCAAAATTTATGACGTCACACACCTCCATTCTGTGACTTAACACACCTCCATTCTGACATCACACACCTCCATTCTATGACTTTACACACTTCCATTCTATGACTTCACACACCTCCATTCTGTGACTTCACTCACCTCCATTGTGAGTTCACCCACCTCCATTCTGTGACTTCACAGACCTCCATTCTGTGAATTCCCACACCTCTATGCACTGACTTCACACACCTCTCTTCTGTGACTTCACACACCTCCATTCTATGACTTCACACACTTCCATTCTATGACTTCATTCACCTCCATTTTGTGACTTCACACACCTCCATTCTATGACTTCCCACAACTCCATTCTATGACTTCACACACGTGCATTCTGACTTCACACACCTCCATTCCATGACTTCATACACCTCCATTCTATGACTTCACACACCAACATTCTTTGACTTCACACACCTCCATTCTGTGACTTCACATATCTCCATTCTGACTTCACACACATCCATTCTATGACTTCACAAATCTCCATTCTATGACTTCAGAAACCTCAATTCCATGACTTCATACACCTCCATTCTATGACTTCACACACCTCCTTTCTTTGACTTCACACACCTCCATTTTGACTTCACACACCACAATTCTGTGACTTCACACACCTCCATTTGTGACTTCACACATCAAAATTTTGACTTCACACACCTCCATTCTGTGACTTCACACACCTCAATTTTGACTTCACACTTCCATTCTGTGACTTCACACATCTCCATTCTGTGACTTCATACACCTCCATTGTTTGATTTCACACACCTCCATTCTTGGATTTCACACATCTCCATTCCATGACATCACACACCTCCATTCGATGAGGTCACACACCTCTATAATATGAGTTCACACACCTCCATTTTGACTTCACACACCTATATTCTGTGACTTCACACACCTCCATTCTATGACTTCACACACCTCAGTTTTGACTTCACACACTTCCATTCTGTGACTTCACACATCTCCATTCTGTGACTTCATACACCTCCAATGTTTGATTTCACACACCTCCATTCTTGGATTTCACACACCTCCATTCCATGACTTCACACACCTCCATTCTATGACTTCACATACCTCCTTTCTGAGTTGACACACCTCCATTCTGTGACTTCACATACCTCCAATCTGACTTCACACACCTCCATTCTATGACTTCACACACCTCCATTCTGTGACTTCAAAAACCACCATTCTATGACTTCACACATCTCCATTGTGACTTCACACACCTCCATTCTATGAGTTCACACAGCTCCTTTCTGACTTCACACACCTCCATTCTATGACTTCGCACACCTCTATTCTGACTTCACACCCCTCCATTCTGTGACTTCACATACCTCCATTCTTTGACTTCAAACCCCTCAATTCTGTGCCTTCACACACCTCCACTCTGTGACTTTACACACCTCCATTCTGTAACTTCACACACCTCCCTTCTGTGACTTCACACACCTCCATTCTATGACTTCACACACCTCCATTCTAAGACTTCACACACCTCCATTCTATCACTTCACACACTTCCATTGTTTGACATCATACACCTCCATTCTTTGACTTCACACACCTCCGTTCCATGAATTCACACACCTCCATTCTATGAGTTCACACACGTCCATTCTATGAGTTCACACACCTCCATTCTTTCTTCAGCAACATCCATTCTATGACTTCAGACACCTCCATTCTATGACTTCACACACCTTCATTCTTACTTTAGCAACATCCATTCTGTGACTTCACACACCTCCCTTCTGTGTCTTCACACACCTCCATTCTATGACTTCACACACCTCCATTCTAAGACTTCACACCTCCATTCTATGGCTTAACACCTCCATTCTATGACTTCACACACCAACATTTATGACGTCACACACCACCATTCTGAGACTTCACACACCTCCATTCTGACATCACACACCTACATTCTATGACTTCACACATTTCCATTCTATGACTTCACACACCTCCATTCTGTGACTTCACTCACCTCCATTGTGAGTTCACACACATACATTCTGTGACTTCACACACCTCCATTCCATGACTTCACACACCTTGATTCTCTGAATCACATACCTCCAGTCTATGATTTCACACACCTCCATTCTGTGACTTCACACATCTCCATTCTGTGACTTCACACACCTCCATTCTGTGACATCACACACCTCCATTCTGAATTCACACAGCTCCTTTCTATGACTTCACACACCTCCTTCTGTGACTTCATACACCTCTATTCTATGACTTCAAACACCTCCATTGTGATTTCACACACCTCCCTTCTATGTGTTCACACACATCCATTCTGACTTTACACACCTCAATGCTATCACATACCTCCAGTCTACGATTTCACACACCTCCATTCTGTGACTTCACACATCTCCATTCTGTGACTTCACACACCTCCATTCTGTGACATCACACACCTGCATTCTGACTTCACACACCTCCATTCTGTGACTTCACACACCTCCATTCTATGATTTCACACACCTCCATTCCATGACTTCACACACCTCCATTCTATGACTTCACACACCTCCATTCTGAATTCACACACCTATATTCTGTGACTTCACACACCTCAATTTCTGACTTCAGACACTTCCATTCTATGACTTCCACACCTCCATTCTGTAACTTCACATACCACCATTCTATGACTTCACACACCTCCATTGTGACTTCACATACCTCCATTCTATGACTTCACACACCTCCATTCTGACTTCACACACCTCTATTCTATGAATTAGCACAAATCAATTCTGATTTCACACACCTCTATTCTGTGACTTCACACACCTCCATGACATGACTTTACATACCTCCATTCGATGACTTCACACACCTCCATTCTTTGACTTCACACACCTCCATTTTGACTTCACACACCTTCATTCTGTGACTTCACACACCTCCATTTTGTGACTTCACACACCTCCGTTTTTACTTCACACACATCCATTCTTTGACTTCACACACCTCCATTGTTTGACTTCACACACCTCTATTGTTTGACTTCACACACATCCATTCTTTGACTTCACACACCTCCATTCCATGACTTCACAACCTCCATTCTATGAGTTCACACACCTTCATTCTATGAGTTCACAAACTCCATTTTTACTTCCCACACCTCCATTCTATGACTTCACACACCTCCATTCTGTGACTGCAAAAAACCCCATTCTAAGACTTCACACACCTCCATTGTGACTTCACACACGTCATTCTATGAGTTCACACACCTCCATTCTGACTTCACACACCTCCATTCTAAGACTTCACACAGCTCCATTCTGACTTCACACATCTCCATTCTATGACTTCACACACCTCCATTCTATGACTTCAAACACCTCCATTGTGACTTCAGAAAACTCGATTCTGTGACTTCACATACCTCCATTCTATGACTTCACACACCTCCATTCTATGACTTCCCACACCTCCAATCTCTGACTTCACACACTTCCAATCTATGACTTCACACACCTCCATTCTATGACTTCACACACCTCCATTCTATGACTTCACACACCTGCATTCTCACTTCACACACCTCCATTCTATGACTTCATACACCTCCATTCTATGACTTCACACACCTCCATTCTATGACTTCACACAGCTGCATTCTCACTTCACACACCTCCATTCTATGACTTCATACACCTCCATTCTATGACTTCTCACACCAACATACTATGACTTCACACACCTCCATTATGTGACTTCACACATCTCCATTCTGACTTCACACTCCTCCATTCTATGACTTCACACACCTCCATTCTATGACTTCACACACCTCCATTCTGTAACTTCACACACTTCCAATGTTTGACTTCACAAACCTCCATTCCATGACTTCATACAACTCCATTCTATGACTTCGCACACCTCCATTCTTTGACTTCACACCTCCATTTTAACTTCACACACCTCCATTCTGTGACTTCACACACCTCCTTTCTGGGACTTCACACACCTCCATACTATGACTTCCACACACCTTCAATCTATGACTTCACGCAACTCCATTCTATGACTTCACACACTTCCATTCTATGACTTCACACACCTCCATTCTATGACTTCACACACCTCCATTCTATGACTTCACACACCTGCATTCTGACTTCACACACCTCCATTCCATGACTTCACACAATGTATTCTGTGACTTCACACACCTGCCTTCTGTGACTTTACACACCTCCCTTCTATGACTTCACACACCTCCATTCTATGACTTCACACCTCCATTCTATGACTTCACACTCCAACATTTATGACGTCACATACCTCCATTCTGTGACTTCACACACCTCCATTCTGACATCACACACCTGCATTCTGTGACTTCACACACCTCCATTCTATGACTTCACACACAACTCCATTCTGTGACTTCACACACCTCCACTCTGTGACTTTACACACCTCAATTCTGTGACTTCACACACCTCCATTCTATGATTTCACACACAATCCATTCTATGACTTAACAAACCTCCATTCTTTGATTTCACACACCTCCATTCTATGACTTCACACACCTCAATTGTGACTTCACACAACTCCATTCTGTGACTTCACAGACCTGCCTTCTGTGACTTCACACACCTCCATTCTAAGACTTCACACACCTCCATTCTGTGACTTCACACACCAACATTTATGATGTCACATACCTCCATTCTGTGACTTCACACCCCTCCATTCTGAATCACACACCTATATTCTATGAGTTCACACACTTCCATTCTATTACTTCACACACCTCCATTCTGTGGCTACACTCACCTCCATTGTGAGTTCACACACCTCCATTCTGTGACTTCACACACCTCCATTCTGTGACTTCACACACCTCGATTCTCTGACTTCACACACCTCCATTCCACGATTTCACACACCTCCATTCTGTGACTTCACTCATCTCCATTCTATGACTTCACACACGTCCATTCTGTGACTTCACACACCTCCATTCTGAGTTCACACACCTCAATTCTGTGACTTAACACACCTCCGTTATATGACTTCACACACCTCCATATTGTGACTTCACACACGACCATTCTATGACTTCACACACCTCCATTCTATGACTTCACACACCTACAATGTGACTTCACACAACTACGTTCTATCAGTTCACACACCTGCATTGTGACTTCACACAACTCCAGTCTCTGATTTCACACACCTCCATTCTGAATACACACACCTCCATGCTGACTTCACACATCTCAATTCTGTGACTTCACACACTTCCATTCTATGATTTCCCACACCTCCATTCTTTGACTTCACACACCTCCATTCTTTGACTTCACATACCTCCTTTCTGAGTTGACACACCTCTATTCTGTGACTTCACATACCTCTAATCTGACTTCACACACCTCCATTCTGTGACTTCAAAAACCACCATTCTATGACTTCAAACACCTCCATTCTAAGACTTCACACACCTCCATTCTATCACTTCACACACTTCCATTGTTTGACATCATACACCTCTATTCTTTGACTTCACACACCTCCGTTCCATGAATTCACACACCTCCATTCTATGAGTTCACACACGTCCATTCTATGAGTTCACACACCTCCATTCTTTCTTCAGCAACATCCATTCTATGACTTCAGACACCTCCATTCTATGACTTCACACACCTTCATTCTTACTTTAGCAACATCCATTCTGTGACTTCACACACCTCCCTTCTGTGTCTTCACACACCTCCATTCTATGACTTCACACACCTCCATTCTAAGACTTCACACCTCCATTCTATGGCTTAACACCTCCATTCTATGACTTCACACACCAACATTTATGACGTCACACACCACCATTCTGAGACTTCACACACCTCCATTCTGACATCACACACCTACATTCTATGACTTCACACATTTCCATTCTATGACTTCACACACCTCCATTCTGTGACTTCACTCACCTCCATTGTGAGTTCACACACATACATTCTGTGACTTCACACACCTCCATTCCATGACTTCACACACCTTGATTCTCTGAATCACATACCTCCAGTCTACGATTTCACACACCTCCATTCTGTGACTTCACACATCTCCATTCTGTGACTTCACACACCTCCATTCTGTGACATCACACACCTCCATTCTGAATTCACACAGCTCCTTTCTATGACTTCACACACCTCCTTCTGTGACTTCATACACCTCTATTCTATGACTTCAAACACCTCCATTGTGATTTCACACACCTCCCTTCTATGTGTTCACACACATCCATTCTGACTTTACACACCTCAATGCTATCACATACCTCCAGTCTACGATTTCACACACCTCCATTCTGTGACTTCACACATCTCCATTCTGTGACTTCACACACCTCCATTCTGTGACATCACACACCTGCATTCTGACTTCACACACCTCCATTCTGTGACTTCACACACCTCCATTCTATGATTTCACACACCTCCATTCCATGACTTCACACACCTCCATTCTATGACTTCACACACCTCCATTCTGAATTCACACACCTATATTCTGTGACTTCACACACCTCAATTTCTGACTTCAGACACTTCCATTCTATGACTTCCACACCTCCATTCTGTAACTTCACATACCACCATTCTATGACTTCACACACCTCCATTGTGACTTCACATACCTCCATTCTATGACTTCACACACCTCCATTCTGACTTCACACACCTCTATTCTATGACTTAGCACAAATCAATTCTGATTTCACACACCTCTATTCTGTGACTTCACACACCTCCATGACATGACTTTACATACCTCCATTCGATGACTTCACACACCTCCATTCTTTGACTTCACACACCTCCATTTTGACTTCACACACCTTCATTCTGTGACTTCACACACCTCCATTTTGTGACTTCACACACCTCCGTTTTTACTTCACACACATCCATTCTTTGACTTCACACACCTCCATTGTTTGACTTCACACACCTCTATTGTTTGACTTCACACACCTCCATTCTTTGACTTCACACACCTCCATTCCATGACTTCACAACCTCCATTCTATGAGTTCACACACCTTCATTCTATGAGTTCACAAACTCCATTTTTACTTCCCACACCTCCATTCTATGACTTCACACACCTCCATTCTGTGACTGCAAAAAACCCCATTCTAAGACTTCACACACCTCCATTGTGACTTCACACACGTCATTCTATGAGTTCACACACCTCCATTCTGACTTCACACACCTCCATTCTAAGACTTCACACAGCTCCATTCTGACTTCACACATCTCCATTCTATGACTTCACACACCTCCATTCTATGACTTCACACACCTCCATTGTGACTTCAGAAAACTCGATTCTGTGACTTCACATACCTCCATTCTATGACTTCACACACCTCCATTCTATGACTTCCCACACCTCCAATCTCTGACTTCACACACTTCCAATCTATGACTTCACACACCTCCATTCTATGACTTCACACACCTCCATTCTATGACTTCACACACCTGCATTCTCACTTCACACACCTCCATTCTATGACTTCATACACCTCCATTCTATGACTTCACACACCTCCATTCTATGACTTCACACAGCTGCATTCTCACTTCACACACCTCCATTCTATGACTTCATACACCTCCATTCTATGACTTCTCACACCAACATACTATGACTTCACACACCTCCATTATGTGACTTCACACATCTCCATTCTGACTTCACACTCCTCCATTCTATGACTTCACACACCTCCATTCTATGACTTCACACACCTCCATTCTGTAACTTCACACACTTCCAATGTTTGACTTCACAAACCTCCATTCCATGACTTCATACAACTCCATTCTATGACTTCGCACACCTCCATTCTTTGACTTCACACCTCCATTTTAACTTCACACACCTCCATTCTGTGACTTCACACACCTCCTTTCTGGGACTTCACACACCTCCATACTATGACTTCCACACACCTTCAATCTATGACTTCACGCAACTCCATTCTATGACTTCACACACTTCCATTCTATGACTTCACACACCTCCATTCTATGACTTCACACACCTCCATTCTATGACTTCACACACCTGCATTCTGACTTCACACACCTCCATTCCATGACTTCACACAATGTATTCTGTGACTTCACACACCTGCCTTCTGTGACTTTACACACCTCCCTTCTATGACTTCACACACCTCCATTCTATGACTTCACACCTCCATTCTATGACTTCACACTCCAACATTTATGACGTCACATACCTCCATTCTGTGACTTCACACACCTCCATTCTGACATCACACACCTGCATTCTGTGACTTCACACACCTCCATTCTATGACTTCACACACAACTCCATTCTGTGACTTCACACACCTCCACTCTGTGACTTTACACACCTCAATTCTGTGACTTCACACACCTCCATTCTATGATTTCACACACAATCCATTCTATGACTTAACAAACCTCCATTCTTTGATTTCACACACCTCCATTCTATGACTTCACACACCTCAATTGTGACTTCACACAACTCCATTCTGTGACTTCACAGACCTGCCTTCTGTGACTTCACACACCTCCATTCTAAGACTTCACACACCTCCATTCTGTGACTTCACACACCAACATTTATGATGTCACATACCTCCATTCTGTGACTTCACACCCCTCCATTCTGAATCACACACCTATATTCTATGAGTTCACACACTTCCATTCTATTACTTCACACACCTCCATTCTGTGGCTACACTCACCTCCATTGTGAGTTCACACACCTCCATTCTGTGACTTCACACACCTCCATTCTGTGACTTCACACACCTCGATTCTCTGACTTCACACACCTCCATTCCACGATTTCACACACCTCCATTCTGTGACTTCACTCATCTCCATTCTATGACTTCACACACGTCCATTCTGTGACTTCACACACCTCCATTCTGAGTTCACACACCTCAATTCTGTGACTTAACACACCTCCGTTATATGACTTCACACACCTCCATATTGTGACTTCACACACGACCATTCTATGACTTCACACACCTCCATTCTATGACTTCACACACCTACATTGTGACTTCACACAACTACGTTCTATCAGTTCACACACCTGCATTGTGACTTCACACAACTCCAGTCTCTGATTTCACACACCTCCATTCTGAATACACACACCTCCATGCTGACTTCACACATCTCAATTCTGTGACTTCACACACTTCCATTCTATGATTTCCCACACCTCCATTCTTTGACTTCACACACCTCCATTCTTTGACTTCACATACCTCCTTTCTGAGTTGACACACCTCTATTCTGTGACTTCACATACCTCTAATCTGACTTCACACACCTCCATTCTGTGACTTCAAAAACCACCATTCTATGACTTCAAACACCTCCATTCTAAGACTTCACACACCTCCATTCTATCACTTCACACACTTCCATTGTTTGACATCATACACCTCTATTCTTTGACTTCACACACCTCCGTTCCATGAATTCACACACCTCCATTCTATGAGTTCACACACGTCCATTCTATGAGTTCACACACCTCCATTCTTTCTTCAGCAACATCCATTCTATGACTTCAGACACCTCCATTCTATGACTTCACACACCTTCATTCTTACTTTAGCAACATCCATTCTGTGACTTCACACACCTCCCTTCTGTGTCTCACACACCTCCATTCTATGACTTCACACACCTCCATTCTAAGACTTCACACCTCCATTCTATGGCTTAACACCTCCATTCTATGACTTCACACACCAACATTTATGACGTCACACACCACCATTCTGAGACTTCACACACCTCCATTCTGACATCACACACCTACATTCTATGACTTCACACATTTCCATTCTATGACTTCACACACCTCCATTCTGTGACTTCACTCACCTCCATTGTGAGTTCACACACATACATTCTGTGACTTCACACACCTCCATTCCATGACTTCACACACCTTGATTCTCTGAATCACATACCTCCAGTCTACGATTTCACACACCTCCATTCTGTGACTTCACACATCTCCATTCTGTGACTTCACACACCTCCATTCTGTGACATCACACACCTCCATTCTGAATTCACACAGCTCCTTTCTATGACTTCACACACCTCCTTCTGTGACTTCATACACCTCTATTCTATGACTTCAAACACCTCCATTGTGATTTCACACACCTCCCTTCTATGTGTTCACACACATCCATTCTGACTTTACACACCTCAATGCTATCACATACCTCCAGTCTACGATTTCACACACCTCCATTCTGTGACTTCACACATCTCCATTCTGTGACTTCACACACCTCCATTCTGTGACATCACACACCTGCATTCTGACTTCACACACCTCCATTCTGTGACTTCACACACCTCCATTCTATGATTTCACACACCTCCATTCCATGACTTCACACACCTCCATTCTATGACTTCACACACCTCCATTCTGAATTCACACACCTATATTCTGTGACTTCACACACCTCAATTTCTGACTTCAGACACTTCCATTCTATGACTTCCACACCTCCATTCTGTAACTTCACATACCACCATTCTATGACTTCACACACCTCCATTGTGACTTCACATACCTCCATTCTATGACTTCACACACCTCCATTCTGACTTCACACACCTCTATTCTATGACTTAGCACAAATCAATTCTGATTTCACACACCTCTATTCTGTGACTTCACACACCTCCATGACATGACTTTACATACCTCCATTCGATGACTTCACACACCTCCATTCTTTGACTTCACACACCTCCATTTTGACTTCACACACCTTCATTCTGTGACTTCACACACCTCCATTTTGTGACTTCACACACCTCCGTTTTTACTTCACACACATCCATTCTTTGACTTCACACACCTCCATTGTTTGACTTCACACACCTCTATTGTTTGACTTCACACACCTCCATTCTTTGACTTCACACACCTCCATTCCATGACTTCACAACCTCCATTCTATGAGTTCACACACCTTCATTCTATGAGTTCACAAACTCCATTTTTACTTCCCACACCTCCATTCTATGACTTCACACACCTCCATTCTGTGACTGCAAAAAACCCCATTCTAAGACTTCACACACCTCCATTGTGACTTCACACACGTCATTCTATGAGTTCACACACCTCCATTCTGACTTCACACACCTCCATTCTAAGACTTCACACAGCTCCATTCTGACTTCACACATCTCCATTCTATGACTTCACACACCTCCATTCTATGACTTCACACACCTCCATTGTGACTTCAGAAAACTCGATTCTGTGACTTCACATACCTCCATTCTATGACTTCACACACCTCCATTCTATGACTTCCCACACCTCCATTCTCTGACTTCACACACTTCCAATCTATGACTTCACACACCTCCATTCTATGACTTCACACACCTCCATTCTATGACTTCACACACCTGCATTCTCACTTCACACACCTCCATTCTATGACTTCATACACCTCCATTCTATGACTTCACACACCTCCATTCTATGACTTCACACAGCTGCATTCTCACTTCACACACCTCCATTGTATGACTTCATACACCTCCATTCTATGACTTCTCACACCAACATACTATGACTTCACACACCTCCATTATGTGACTTCACACATCTCCATTCTGACTTCACACTCCTCCATTCTATGACTTCACACACCTCCATTCTATGACTTCACACACCTCCATTCTGTAACTTCACACACTTCCAATGTTTGACTTCACAAACCTCCATTCCATGACTTCATACAACTCCATTCTATGACTTCGCACACCTCCATTCTTTGACTTCACACCTCCATTTTAACTTCACACACCTCCATTCTGTGACTTCACACACCTCCTTTCTGGGACTTCACACACCTCCATACTATGACTTCCACACACCTTCAATCTATGACTTCACGCAACTCCATTCTATGACTTCACACACTTCCATTCTATGACTTCACACACCTCCATTCTATGACTTCACACACCTCCATTCTATGACTTCACACACCTGCATTCTGACTTCACACACCTCCATTCCATGACTTCACACAATGTATTCTGTGACTTCACACACCTGCCTTCTGTGACTTTACACACCTCCCTTCTATGACTTCACACACCTCCATTCTATGACTTCACACCTCCATTCTATGACTTCACACTCCAACATTTATGACGTCACATACCTCCATTCTGTGACTTCACACACCTCCATTCTGACATCACACACCTGCATTCTGTGACTTCACACACCTCCATTCTATGACTTCACACACAACTCCATTCTGTGACTTCACACACCTCCACTCTGTGACTTTACACACCTCAATTCTGTGACTTCACACACCTCCATTCTATGATTTCACACACAATCCATTCTATGACTTAACAAACCTCCATTCTTTGATTTCACACACCTCCATTCTATGACTTCACACACCTCAATTGTGACTTCACACAACTCCATTCTGTGACTTCACAGACCTGCCTTCTGTGACTTCACACACCTCCATTCTAAGACTTCACACACCTCCATTCTATGACTTCACACACCAACATTTATGATGTCACATACCTCCATTCTGTGACTTCACACCCCTCCATTCTGAATCACACACCTATATTCTATGAGTTCACACACTTCCATTCTATTACTTCACACACCTCCATTCTGGCTACACTCACCTCCATTGTGAGTTCACACACCTCCATTCTGTGACTTCACACACCTCCATTCTGTGACTTCACACACCTCGATTCTCTGACTTCACACACCTCCATTCCACGATTTCACACACCTCCATTCTGTGACTTCACTCATCTCCATTCTATGACTTCACACACGTCCATTCTGTGACTTCACACACCTCCATTCTGAGTTCACACACCTCAATTCTGTGACTTCACACACCTCCGTTATATGACTTCACACACCTCCATATTGTGACTTCACACACGACCATTCTATGACTTCACACACCTCCATTCTATGACTTCACACACCTACATTGTGACTTCACACAACTACGTTCTATCAGTTCACACACCTGCATTGTGACTTCACACAACTCCAGTCTCTGATTTCACACACCTCCATTCTGAATACACACACCTCCATGCTGACTTCACACATCTCAATTCTGTGACTTCACACACTTCCATTCTATGATTTCCCACACCTCCATTCTTTGACTTCACACACCTCCATTCTTTGACTTCACATACCTCCTTTCTGAGTTGACACACCTCTATTCTGTGACTTCACATACCTCTAATCTGACTTCACACACCTCCATTCTGTGACTTCAAAAACCACCATTCTATGACTTCAAACACCTCCATTCTATGACTTCACACACCTCCATTCTGAGACTTCACAAACCTCCACTCTGTGACTTTACACACCTCCACTCTGTGACTACACACACCTCCATTCTGTGATTTCACACACCTCCATTCTATGACTTCACACACATCCATTCTTTGATTTCACACACCTCCATTCTATGAATTCACACACCTGCATTGTGACCTCACACAACTCTATTCTGTGACTTCACACACCTGACTTCTGTGACTTCACACACCTCCATTCTATGACTTCACCCACCTCCATTCTATGACTTCACACCAACATACTACGACTTCACACACCAAAATTTATGACGCCACACACCTCCATTCTGTGACTTAACACACCTCCATTCTGACATCACGCACCTCCATTCTATGACTTCACACACTTCCATTCTATGACTTCACACACCTCCATTCTGTGACTTCAATCACCTCCATTGTGAGTTCACCCACCTCCATTCTGTGACTTCACACACCTCCATTCTGTGAATTCACACACCTCGATGCACTGACTTCACACACCTCTCTTTTGTGACTTCACACACCTCCATTCTTTGACTTCACACACCTCCGTTCCATGAATTAACACACCTCCATTCTATGAGTTCACACACCTCGATTCTATGAGTTCACACACCTCGATTCTTACTTCAGCAACATCCATTCTATGACTTCAGACACCTCCATTCTATGACTTCACACACCTTCATTATTACTTCAGCCACATCCATTCTGTGAATTCACACACCTCCCTTCTGTGACTTCACACACCTCCATTCTATGACTTCACACACCTCCATTCTATGACTTCACACACCTCCATTCTATGACTTCACACACTTCCATTCTATGACTTCACACACCTCCATTTTTTGACTTCACACACCTCCATTCTATGACTTCCCACAACTCCATTCTATGACTTCACACACGTGCATTCTGACTTCACACACCTCTATTCCATGACTTCATACACCTCCATTCTATGACTTCACACACCAACATTCTTTGACTTCACACACCTCCATTCTGTGACTTCACATATCTCCATTCTGACTTCACACACATCCATTCTATGACTTCACAAATCTCCATTCTATGACTTCAGAAACCTCAGTTCCATTACTTCATACACCTCAATTCTGTGACTTCACACACCTCCATTTGTGACTTCACACATCAAAATTTTGACTTCACACACCTCCATTCTTTGACTTCACACATCTCCAGTCTGTGACTTCATACACCTCCATTGTTTGATTTCACACACCTCCATTCTTGGATTTCACACATTTCCATTCCATGACTTCACACACCTCCATTTTATGAGGTCACACACCTCTATTCTACGAGTTCACACACCTCCATTTTGACTTCACACACCTACATTCTGTGACTTCACACGCTTCCATTCTGTGACTTCACACACCTCAATTTTGACTTCACACACTTATATTCTGTGACTTCACACATCTCCACTATGTGACTTCATACACCTCCAATGTTTGATTTCACACACCTCCATTCTTGGATTTCACACACCTCCATTCTAAGACTTCACACACCTCCATTCTATCACTTCACACACTTCCATTGTTTGACATCATACACCTCCATTCTGTGACTTCACACACCTCAATTTTGACTTCACACACTTCCATTCTGTGACTTCACACATCTCCATTCTGTGACTTCATACACCTCCATTGTTTGATTTCACACACCTCCATTCTTGGATTTCACACATCTCCATTCCATGACATCACACACCTCAATTCTATGAGGTCACACACCTCTATTCTATGAGTTCACACACCTCCATTTTGACTTCACACACCTATATTCTGTGACTTCACACACCTCAATTTTGACTTCACACACTTCCATTCTGTGACTTCACACATCTCCATTCTGTGACTTCATACACCTCCAATGTTTGATTTCACACACCTCCATTCTTGGATTTCACACACCTCCATTCCATGACTTCACACACCTCCATTCTATGACTTCACATACCTCCTTTCTGAGTTGACACACCTCCATTCTGTGACTTCACATACCTCCAATCTGACTTCACACACCTCCATTCTATGACTTCACACACCTCCATTCTGTGACTTCAAAAACCACCATTCTATGACTTCACACATCTCCATTGTGACTTCACACACCTCCATTCTATGAGTTCACGCAGCTCCTTTCTGACTTCACACACATCCATTCTATGATTTCGCACACCTCTATTCTGACTTCACACCCCTCCATTCTGTGACTTCACATACCTCCATTCTTTGACTTCACACCCCTCAATTCTGTGCCTTCACACACCTCCACTCTGTGACTTTACACACCTCCATTCTGTATCTTCACCCACCTCCCTTCTGTGACTTCACACACCTCCATTCTATGACTTCACACACCTCCATTCTAAGACTTCACACACCTCCATTCTATCACTTCACACACTTCCATTGCTTGACATCATACACCTCCATTCTTTGACTTCACACACCTCCATTCCATGAATTCACACACCTCCATGCTATGAGTTCACACACGTCCATTCTATGAGTTCACACACCTCCATTCTTTCTTCAGCAACATCCATTCTATGACTTCACACACCTCCCTTCTGTGACTTCACACACCTCCATTCTATGACTTCACACACCTCCGTTCTAAGACTTCACACCTCCATTCTATGGCTTCACACACCAACATTTATGACGTCACACACCACCATTCTGAGACTTCACACACCTCCATTCTGACATCACACACCTACATTCTATGACTTCACACATTTCCATTCTATGACTTCACACACCTCCATTCTGTGACTTCACTCACCTCCATTGTGAGTTCACACACATACATTCTGTGACTTCACACACCTCCATTCCATGACTTCACACACCTTGATTCTCTGAATCACATACCTCCAGTCTACGATTTCACACACCTCCATTCTGTGACTTCACACATCTCCATTCTATGACTTCACACACCTCCATTCTGTGACATCACACACCTCCATTCTGAATTCACACAGCTCCTTTCTATGACTTCACACAACTCCTTCTGTGACTTCACACACCTCTATTCTATGACTTCACACACCTCCATTGTGATTTCACACACCTCCCTTCTATGTGTTCACACACCTCCATTCTGACTTTACACACCTCAATGCTATCACTTCACACACCTCCATTCTGACTTCACACACCTGCATTCTGTGACTTCACACACCTCCATTCTATGATTTCACACACCTCCATTCCATGACTTCACACACCTCCATTCTATGACTTTAAACACCTCCATTCTGAATTCACACACCTATATTCTGTGACTTCACACACCTCAATTTCTGACTTCAGACACTTCCATTCTATGACTTCCACACCTCCATTCTGTAACTTCACATACCACCATTCTACGACTTCACACACCTCCATTGTGACTTCACATACCTCCATTCTATGACTTCACACACCTCCATTCTGACTTCACACACCTCTATTCTATGACTTAGCACAAATCAATTCTGATTTCACACACCTCCATTCTGTGACTTCACACACCTCCATGACATGACTTTACATACCTCCATTCGATGACTTCACACACCTCCATTCTTTGACTTCACACACCTCCATTTTGACTTCACACACCTCCATTCTGTGACTTTACACACGTCCATTTGTGACTTCACACACCACCTTTTTGACTTCACACACCTTCATTCTGTGACTTCACACACCTCCATTTTGTGACTTCACACACCTCCGTTTTGACTTCACACACATCCATTCTTTGACTTCACACACCTCCATTGTTTGACTTCACACACCTCTATTGTTTTACTTCACACACCTCCATTCTTTGACTTCACACACCTCCATTCCATGACTTCACAACCTCCATTCTATGACTTCACACACCTCCATTCTAAGACTTCACACAGCTCCATTCTGACTTCACACATCTCCATTCTATGACTTCACACACCTCCATTCTATGACTTCACACACCTCCATTGTGACTTCAGAAAACTCGATTCTGTGACTTCACATACCTCCATTCTATGACTTCCCACACCTCCATTCTATGACTTCACACACTTCCAATCTATGACTTCACACACCTCCATTCTATGACTTCACACACCTCCATTCTATGACTTCACACACCTGCATTCTCACTTCACACACCTCCATTCTATGACTTCATACACCTCCATTCTATGACTTCACACACCTCCATTCTATGACTTCACACAGCTGCATTCTCAATTCACACACCTCCATTCTATGACTTCATACACCTCCATTCTATGACTTCTCACACCAACATACTATGACTTCACACACCTCCATTATGTGACTTCACACATCTCCATTCTGACTTCACACTCCTCCATTCTATGACTTCACACACCTCCATTCTATGACTTCACACACCTCCATTCTGTAACTTCACACACTTCCAATGTTTGACTTCAAAAACCTCCATTCCATGACTTCATACAACTCCATTCTATGACTTCGCACACCTCCATTCTTTGACTTCACACCTCCATTTTATCTTCACACACCTCCATTCTGTGACTTCACACACCTCCTTTCTGGGACTTCACACACCTCCATACTATGACTTCCACACACCTTCAATCTGTGACTTCACGCAACTCCATTCTATGACTTCACACACTTCCATTCTATGACTTCACACACCTCCATTCTATGACTTCACACACCTCCATTCTATGACTTCACACACCTGCATTCTGACTTCACACACCTCCATTCCATGACTTCACACAATGTATTCTGTGACTTCACACACCTGCCTTCTGTAACTTTACACACCTCCATTCTATGACTTCACACACCTCCATTCTATGACTTCACACCAACATACTACGACTTCACACACCAAAATTTATGACGTCACACACCTCCATTCTGTGACTTAACACACCTCCATTCTGACATCACACACCTCCATTCTATGACTTCACACACTTCCATTCTATGACTTCACACACCTCCATTCTGTGACTTCAATCACCTCCATTGTGAGTTCACCCACCTCGATTCTGTGACTTCACACACCTCCATTCTGTGAATTCACACACCTCGATGCACTGACTTCACACACCTCTCTTTTGTGACTTCACACACCTCCATTCTTTGACTTCACACACCTCCGTTCCATGAATTAACACACCTCCATTCTATGAGTTCACACACCTCCATTCTATGAGTTCACACACCTCGATTCTTACTTCAGCAACATCCATTCTATGACTTCAGACACCTCTATTCTATGAGTTCACACACCTTCATTATTACTTCAGCCACATCCATTCTTTGACTTCACACACCTCCCTTCTGTGACTTCACACACCTCCATTCTATGACTTCACACACCTCCATTCTATGACTTCACACACCTCCATTCTATGACTTCACACATTTCCATTCTATGACTTCACACACCTCCATTTTGTGACTTCACACACCTCCATTCTATGACTTCCCACAACTCCATTCTATGACTTCACACACGTGCATTCTGACTTCACACACCTCTATTCCATGACTTCATACACCTCCATTCTATGAATTCACACACCAACATTCTTTGACTTCACACATCTCCATTCTGTGACTTCACATATTTCCATTCTGACTTCACACACATCCATTCTATGACTTCACAAATCTCCATTTTATGACTTCAGAAACATCAGTTCCATTACTTCATACACCTCCATTCTGTGACTTCACACCTCCTTTTGTGACTTCACACATCAAAATTTTGACTTCACACACCTCCATTCTGTGACTTCACACATCTCCATTCTGTGACTTCATACCCCTCCATTGTTTGATTTCACACAACTCCATTCTTGGATTTCACACATTTCCATTCCATGACTTCACACACCTCCATTTTATGAGGTCACACACCTCTATTCTATGAGTTCACACACCTCCATTTTGACTTCACACACCTATATTCTGTGACTTCACACGCCTCCATTCTGTGACTTCACACACCTCAATTTTGACTTCACACACTTCCATTCTGTGACTTCACACATCTCCACTATGTGACTTCATACACCTCCAATGTTTGATTTCACACACCTCCATTCTTGGATTTCACACACCTCCATTCCATGACTTCACACACCTCCATTCTTTGACTTCACACACCTCCATTCTATGATTTCCCACACCTCCATTCTTTGACTTCACACACCTCCATTCTATGACTTCACATACCTCCTTTCTGAGTTGACACACCTCCATTCTGTGACATCACATACCTCAATTTCTGACTTCAGACACTTCCATTCTATGACTTCCACACCTCCATTCTGTAACTTCACATACCACCATTCTATGACTTCACACACCTCCATTGTGACTTCACATACCTCCATTCTATGACTTCACACACCTCCATTCTGACTTCACACACCTCTATTCTATGACTTAGCACAAATCAATTCTGATTTCACACACCTCCATTCTGTGACTTCACACACCTCCATGACATGACTTTACATACCTCCATTCGATGACTTCACACACCTCCATTCTTTGACTTTACACACGTGCATTTGTGACTTCACACACCACCTTTTTGACTTCACACACCTTCATTCTGTGACTTCACACACCTCCATTTTGTGACTTCACACACGTCCGTTTTGACTTCACACACATCCATTCTTTGACTTCACACACCTCCATTGTTTGACTTCACACACCTCTATTGTTTGACTTCACACACCTCCATTCTTTGACTTCACACACCTCCATTCCATGACTTCACAACCTCCATTCTATGAGTTCACACACCTTCATTCTATGAGTTCACAAACTCCATTTTTACTTCCCACACCTCCATTCTATGACTTCACACACCTCCATTCTGTGACTGCAAAAACCCCCATTCTAAGACTTCACACACCTCCATTGTGACTTCACACACCTCATTCTATGAGTTCACACACCTCCATTCTGACTTCACACACCTCCATTCTAAGACTTCACACAGCTCCATTCTGACTTCACACATCTCCATTCTATGACTTCACACACCTCCATTCTATGACTTCACACACCTCCATTGTGACTTCAGAAAACTCGATTCTGTGACTTCACATACCTCCATTCTATGACTTCACACACCTCCATTCTATGACTTCACACACCTCCATTCTATGACTTCACACACTTCCAATCTATGACTTCACACACCTCCATTCTATGACTTCACACACCTCCATTCTATGACTTCACACACCTGCATTCTCACTTCACACACCTCCATTCTATGACTTCATACACCTCCATTCTATGACTTCACACACCTCCATTCTATGACTTCACACAGCTGCATTCTCACTTCACACACCTCCATTCTATGACTTCATACACCTCCATTCTATGACTTCTCACACCAACATACTATGACTTCACACACCTCCATTATGTGACTTCACACATCTCCATTCTGACTTCACACTCCTCCATTCTATGACTTCACACACCTCCATTCTATGACTTCACACACCTCCATTCTGTAACTTCACACACTTCCAATGTTTGACTTCACAAACCTCCATTCAATGACTTCATACAACTCCATTCTATGACTTCGCACACCTCCATTCTTTGACTTCACACCTCCATTTTAACTTCACACACCTCCATTCTGTGACTTCACACACCTCCTTTCTGGGACTTCACACACCTCCATACTATGACTTCCACACACCTTCAATCTATGACTTCACGCAACTCCATTCTATGACTTCACACACTTCCATTCTATGACTTCACACACCTCCATTCTATGACTTCACACACCTCCATTCTATGACTTCACACACCTGCATTCTGACTTCACACACCTCCATTCCATGACTTCACACAATGTATTCTGTGACTTCACACACCTGCCTTCTGTGACTTTACACACCTCCCTTCTATGACTTCACACACCTCCATTCTATGACTTCACACCTCCATTCTATGACTTCACACTCCAACATTTATGACGTCACATACCTCCATTCTGTGACTTCACACACCTCCATTCTGACATCACACACCTGCATTCTGTGACTTCACACACCTCCATTCTATGACTTCACACACAACTCCATTCTGTGACTTCACACACCTCCACTCTGTGACTTTACACACCTCAATTCTGTGACTTCACACACCTCCATTCTATGATTTCACACACAATCCATTCTATGACTTAACAAACCTCCATTCTTTGATTTCACACACCTCCATTCTATGACTTCACACACCTCAATTGTGACTTCACACAACTCCATTCTGTGACTTCACAGACCTGCCTTCTGTGACTTCACACACCTCCATTCTAAGACTTCACACACCTCCATTCTATGACTTCACACACCAACATTTATGACGTCACATACCTCCATTCTGTGACTTCACACCCCTCCCTTCTGAATCACACACCTACATTCTATGAGTTCAAACACTTCCATTCTATTACTTCACACACCTCCATTCTGTGGCTACACTCACCTCCGTTGTGAGTTCACACACCTCCATTCTGTGACTTCACACACCTCCATTCTGTGACTTCACACACCTCGATTCTCTGACTTCACACACCTCCATTCCACGATTTCACACACCTCCATTCTGTGACTTCACTCATCTCCATTCTATGACTTCACACACGTCCATTCTGTGACTTCACACACCTCCATTCTGAGTTCACACACCTCAATTCTGTGACTTCACACACCTCCGTTATATGACTTCACACACCTCCATATTGTGACTTCACACACGACCATTCTATGACTTCACACACCTCCATTCTATGACTTCACACACCTACATTGTGACTTCACACAACTACGTTCTATCAGTTCACACACCTGCATTGTGACTTCACACAACTCCAGTCTCTGATTTCACACACCTCCATTCTGAATACACACACCTCCATGCTGACTTCACACATCTCAATTCTGTGACTTCACACACTTCCATTCTATGATTTCCCACACCTCCATTCTTTGACTTCACACACCTCCATTCTTTGACTTCACATACCTCCTTTCTGAGTTGACACACCTCCATTCTGTGACTTCACATACCTCTAATCTGACTTCACACACCTCCATTCTGTGACTTCAAAAACCACCATTCTATGACTTCAAACACCTCCATTCTATGACTTCACACACCTCCATTCTGAGACTTCACAAACCTCCACTCTGTGACTTTACACACCTCCACTCTGTGACTACACACACCTCCATTCTGTGATTTCACACACCTCCATTCTATGACTTCACACACATCCATTCTTTGATTTCACACACCTCCATTCTATGAATTCACACACCTGCATTGTGACCTCACACAACTCTATTCTGTGACTTCACACACCTGACTTCTGTGACTTCACACACCTCCATTCTATGACTTCACAAACCTCCATTCTATGACTTCACACCAACATACTACGACTTCACACACCAAAATTTATGACGTCACACACCTCCATTCTGTGACTTAACACACCTCCATTCTGACATCACACACCTCCATTCTATGACTTCACACACTTCCATTCTATGACTTCACACACCTCCATTCTGTGACTTCAATCACCTCTATTGTGAGTTCACCCACCTCCATTCTGTGACTTCACACACCTCCATTCTGTGAATTCACACACCTCGATGCACTGACTTCACACACCTCTCTTTTGTGACTTCACACACCTCCATTCTTTGACTTCACACACCTCCGTTCCATGAATTCACACACCTCCATTCTATGAGTTCACACACCTCCATTCTATGAGTTCACACACCTCGATTCTTACTTCAGCAACATCCATTCTATGACTTCAGACACCTCCATTCTATGACTTCACACACCTTCATTATTACTTCAGCCACATCCATTCTGTGAATTCACACACCTCCCTTCTGTGACTTCACACACCTCCATTCTATGACTTCACACACCTCCATTCTATGACTTCACACACCTCCATTCTATGACTTCACACACTTCCATTCTATGACTTCACACACCTCCATTTTTTGACTTCACACACCTCCATTCTATGACTTCCCATAACTCCATTCTATGACTTCACACACGTGCATTCTGACTTCACACACCTCTATTCCATGACTTCATACACCTCCATTCTATGACTTCACACACCAACATTCTTTGACTTCACACACCTCCATTCTGTGACTTCACATATCTCCATTCTGACTTCACACACATCCATTCTATGACTTCACAAATCTCCATTCTATGACTTCAGAAACCTCAGTTCCATTACTTCATACACCTCAATTCTGTGACTTCACACACCTCCATTTGTGACTTCACACATCAAAATTTTGACTTCACACACCTCCATTCTTTGACTTCACACATCTCCAGTCTGTGACTTCATACACCTCCATTGTTTGATTTCACACACCTCCATTCTTGGATTTCACACATTTCCATTCCATGACTTCACACACCTCCATTTTATGAGGTCACACACCTCTATTCTACGAGTTCACACACCTCCATTTTGACTTCACACACCTACATTCTGTGACTTCACACGCTTCCATTCTGTGACTTCACACACCTCAATTTTGACTTCACACACTTCCATTCTGTGACTTCACACATCTCCACTATGTGAATTCATACACCTCCAATGTTTGATTTCACACACCTCCAGTCTTGAATTTCACACACCTCCATTCCATGACTTCACACACCTCCATTCTTTGACTTCATACACCTCCATTCTATGATTTCCCACACCTCCATTCTTTGACTTCACACACCTCCATTCTATGACTTCACATACCTCCTTTCTGAGTTGACACACCTCCATTCTGTGACATCACATACCTCCAAGCTGACTTCACACACCTCCATTCTATGACTTCACACACCTCCATTCTATCACTTCACACACTTCCATTGTTTGACATCATACACCTCCATTCTGTGACTTCACACACCTCAATTTTGACTTCACACACTTCCATTCTGTGACTTCACACATCTCCATTCTGTGACTTCATACACCTCCATTGTTTGATTTCACACACCTCCATTCTTGGATTTCACACATCTCCATTCCATGACATCACACACCTCCATTCTATGAGGTCACACACCTCTATTCTATGAGTTCACACACCTCCATTTTGACTTCACACACCTATATTCTGTGACTTCACACACCTCCATTCTGTGACTTCACACACCTCAATTTTGACTTCACACACTTCCATTCTGTGACTTCACACATCTCCATTCTGTGACTTCATACACCTCCAATGTTTGATTTCACACACCTCCATTCTTGGATTTCACACACCTCCATTCCATGACTTCACACACCTCCATTCTATGACTTCACATACCTCCTTTCTGAGTTGACACACCTCCATTCTGTGACTTCACATACCTCCAATCTGACTTCACACACCTCCATTCTATGACTTCACACACCTCCATTCTGTGACTTCAAAAACCACCATTCTATGACTTCACACATCTCCATTGTGACTTCACACACCTCCATTCTATGAGTTCACACAGCTCCTTTCTGACTTCACACACCTCCATTCTATGATTTCGCACACCTCTATTCTGACTTCACACCCCTCCATTCTGTGACTTCACATACCTCCATTCTTTGACTTCACACCCCTCAATTCTGTGCCTTCACACACCTCCACTCTGTGACTTTACACACCTCCATTCTGTAACTTCACACACCTCCCTTCTGTGACTTCACACACCTCCATTCTATGACTTCACACACCTCCATTCTAAGACTTCACACACCTCCATTCTATCACTTCACACACTTCCATTGTTTGACATCATACACCTCCATTCTTTGACTTCACACACCTCCATTCCATGACTTCACAACCTCCATTCTATGAGTTCACACACCTTCATTCTATGAGTTCACAAACTTCATTTTTACTTCCCACACCTCCATTCTCTGACTTCACACACCTCCATTCTGTGACTGCAAAAACGCCCATTCTAAGACTTCACACACCTCCATTGTGACTTCACACACCTCATTCTATGAGTTCACACACCTCCATTCTGACTTCACACACCTCCATTCTAAGACTTCACACAGCTCCATTCTGACTTCACACATCTCCATTCTATGACTTCACACACCTCCATTCTATGACTTCACACACCTCCATTGTGACTTCAGAAAACTCGATTCTGTGACTTCACATACCTCCATTCTATGACTTCACACACCTCCATTCTATGACTTCCCACACCTCCATTCTATGACTTCACACACTTCCAATCTATGACTTCACACACCTCCATTCTATGACTTCACACACCTCCATTCTATGACTTCACACACCTGCATTCTCACTTCACACACCTCCATTCTATGACTTCATACACCTCCATTCTATGACTTCACACACCTCCATTCTATGACTTCACACAGCTGCATTCTCACTTCACACACCTCCATTCTATGACTTCATACACCTCCATTCTATGACTTCTCACACCAACGTACTATGACTTCACACACCTCCATTATGTGACTTCACACATCTCCATTCTGACTTCACACTCCTCCATTCTATGACTTCACACACCTCCATTCTATGACTTCACACACCTCCATTCTGTAACGTCACACACTTCCAATGTTTGACTTCACAAACCTCCATTCCATGACTTCATACAACTCCATTCTATGACTTCGCACACCTCCATTCTTTGACTTCACACCTCCATTTTAACTTCACACACCTCCATTCTGTGACTTCACACACCTCCTTTCTGGGACTTCACACACCCCCATACTATGACTTCCACACACCTTCAATCTATGACTTCACGCAACTCCATTCTATGACTTCACACACTTCCATTCTATGACTTCACACACCTCCATTCTATGACTTCACACACCTCCATTCTATGACTTCACACACCTGCATTCTGACTTCACACACCTCCATTCCATGACTTCACACAATGTATTCTGTGAATTCACACACCTGCCTTCTGTGACTTTACACACCTCCCTTCTATGACTTCACACACCTCCATTCTATGACTTCACACCTCCATTCTATGACTTCACACTCCAACATTTATGACGTCACAAACCTCCATTCTGTGACTTCACACACCTCCATTCTGACATCACACACCTGCATTCTGTGACTTCACACACCTCCATTCTATGACTTCACACACAACTCCATTCTGTGACTTCACACACCTCCACTCTGTGACTTTACACACCTCAATTCTGTGACTTCACACACCTCCATTCTATGATTTCACACACAATCCATTCTATGACTTAACAAACCTCCATTCTTTGATTTCACACACCTCCATTCTATGACTTCACACACCTCCATTCTATGACTTCCCATAACTCCATTCTATGACTTCACACACGTGCATTCTGACTTCACACACCTCTATTCCATGACTTCATACACCTCCATTCTATGACTTCACACACCAAAATTCTTTGACTTCACACACCTCCATTCTGTGACTTCACATATCTCCATTCTGACTTCACACACATCCATTCTATGACTTCACAAATCTCCATTCTATGACTTCAGAAACCTCAGTTCCATTACTTCATACACCTCAATTCTGTGACTTCACACACCTCCATTTGTGACTTCACACATCAAAATTTTGACTTCACACACCTCCATTCTTTGACTTCACACATCTCCAGTCTGTGACTTCATACACCTCCATTGTTTGATTTCACACACCTCCATTCTTGGATTTCACACATTTCCATTCCATGACTTCACACACCTCCATTTTATGAGGTCACACACCTCTATTCTATGAGTTCACATACCTCCATTTTGACTTCACACACCTACATTCTGTGACTTCACACGCTTCCATTCTGTGACTTCACACACCTCAATTTTGACTTCACACACTTCCATTCTGTGACTTCACACATCTCCACTATGTGACTTCATACACCTCCAATGTTTGATTTCACACACCTCCATTCTTGGATTTCACACACCTCCATTCCATGACTTCACACACCTCCATTCTTTGACTTCATACACCTCCATTCTATGATTTCCCACACCTCCATTCTTTGACTTCACACACCTCCATTCTATGACTTCACATACCTCCTTTCTGAGTTGACACACCTCCATTCTGTGACATCACATACCTCCAAGCTGACTTCACACACCTCCATTCTATGACTTCACACACCTCCATTCTGTGACTTCAAAAACCACCATTCTATGACTTCACACATCTCCATTGTGACTTCACACACCTCCATTCTATGAGTTCACACAGCTCCTTTCTGACTTCACACACATCCATTCTATGACTTCGCACACCTCTATTCTGACTTCACACCCCTCCATTCTGTGACTTCACATACCTCCATTCTTTGACTTCACACCCCTCAATTCTTTGCCTTCACACACCTCCACTCTGTGACTTTACACACCTCCATTCTGTAACTTCACACACCTCCCTTCTGTGACTTCACACACCTCCATTCTATGACTTCACACACCTCCATTCTAAGACTTCACACACCTCCATTCTATCACTTCACACACTTCCATTGTTTGTCATCATACACCTCCATTCTTTGACTTCACACACCTCCGTTCCATGAATTCACACACCTCCATTCTATGAGTTCACACACGTCCATTCTATGAGTTCACACACCTCCATTCTTTCTTCAGCAACATCCATTCTATGACTTCACACACCTCCCTTCTGTGACTTCACACACCTCCATTCTATGACTTCACACACCTCCGTTCTAAGACTTCACACCTCCATTCTATGGCTTCACACACCAACATTTATGACGTCACACACCACCATTCTGAGACTTCACACACCTCCATTCTGACATCACACACCTACATTCTATGACTTCACACATTTCCATTCTATGACTTCACACACCTCCATTCTGTGACTTCACTCACCTCCATTGTGAGTTCACACACATACATTCTGTGACTTCACACACCTCCATTCCATGACTTCACACACCTTGATTCTCTGAATCACATACCTCCATTCTACGATTTCACACACCTCCATTCTGTGACTTCACACATCTCCATTCTATGACTTCACACACCTCCATTCTGTGACATCACACACCTCCATTCTGAATTCACACAGCTCCTTTCTATGACTTCACACACCTCCTTCTGTGACTTCACACACCTCTATTCTATGACTTCACACACCTCCATTTTGATTTCACACACCTCCCTTCTATGTGTTCACACACCTCCATTCTGACTTTACACACCTCAATGCTATCACTTCACACACCTCCATTCTGACTTCACACACCTGCATTCTGTGACTTCACACACCTCCATTCTATGATTTCACACACCTCCATTCCATGACTTCACACACCTCCATTCTATGACTTCAAACACCTCCATTCTGAATTCACACACCTATATTCTGTGACTTCACACACCTCAATTTCTGACTTCAGCCACTTCCATTCTATGACTTCCACACCTCCATTCTGTAACTTCACATACCACCATTCTATGACTTCACACACCTCCATTGTGACTTCACATACCTCCATTCTATGACTTCACACACCTCCATTCTGACTTCACACACCTCTATTCTATGACTTAGCACAAATCAATTCTGATTTCACACACCTCCATTCTGTGACTTCACACACCTCCATGACATGACTTTACATACCTCCATTCGATGACTTCACACACCTCCATTCTTTGACTTCACACACCTCCATTTTGACTTCACACACCTCCATTCTGTGACTTTACACACGTCCATTTGTGACTTCACACACCACCTTTTTGACTTCACACACCTTCATTCTGTGACTTCACACACCTCCATTTTGTGACTTCACACACCTCCGTTTTGACTTCACACACATCCATTCTTTGACTTCACACACCTCCATTCTTTGACTTCACACACCTCTATTGTTTGACTTCACACACCTCCATTCTTTGACTTCACACACCTCCATTCCATGACTTCACAACCTCCATTCTATGAGTTCACACACCTTCATTCTATGAGTTCACAAACTCCATTTTTACTTCCCACACCTCCATTCTATGACTTCACACACCTCCATTCTGTGACTGCAAAAACCCCCATTCTAAGACTTCACACACCTCCATTGTGACTTCACACACCTCATTCTATGAGTTCACACACCTCCATTCTGACTTCACACACCTCCATTCTAAGACTTCACACAGCTCCATTCTGACTTCACACATCTCCATTCTATGACTTCACACACCTCCATTCTATGACTTCACACACCTCCATTGTGACTTCAGAAAACTCGATTCTGTGACTTCACATACCTCCATTCTATGACTTCACACACCTCCATTCTATGACTTCACACACCTCCATTCTATGACTTCACACACTTCCAATCTATGACTTCACACACCTCCATTCTATGACTTCACACACCTCCATTCTATGACTTCACACACCTGCATTCTCACTTCACACACCTCCATTCTATGACTTCATACACCTCCATTCTATGACTTCACACACCTCCATTCTATGACTTCACACAGCTGCATTCTCACTTCACACACCTCCATTCTATGACTTCATACACCTCCATTCTATGACTTCTCACACCAACATACTATGACTTCACACACCTCCATTATGTGACTTCACACATCTCCATTCTGACTTCACACTCCTCCATTCTATGACTTCACAAACCTCCATTCTATGACTTCACACACCTCCATTCTGTAACTTCACACACTTCCAATGTTTGACTTCACAAAACTCCATTCCATGACTTCATACAACTCCATTCTATGACTTCGCACACCTCCATTCTTTGACTTCACACCTCCATTTTAACTTCACACACCTCCATTCTGTGACTTCACACACCTCCTTTCTGGGACTTCACACACCTCCATACTATGACTTCCACACACCTTCAATCTATGACTTCACGCAACTCCATTCTATGACTTCACACACTTCCATTCTATGACTTCACACACCTCCATTCTATGACTTCACACACCTCCATTCTATGACTTCACACACCTGCATTCTGACTTCACACACCTCCATTCCATGACTTCACACAATGTATTCTGTGACTTCACACACCTGCCTTCTGTGACTTTACACACCTCCCTTCTATGACTTCACACACCTCCATTCTATGACTTCACACCTCCATTCTATGACTTCACACTCCAACATTTATGACGTCACATACCTCCATTCTGTGACTTCACACACCTCCATTCTGACATCACACACCTGCATTCTGTGACTTCACACACCTCCATTCTATGACTTCACACACAACTCCATTCTGTGACTTCACACACCTCCACTCTGTGACTTTACACACCTCAGTTCTGTGACTTCACACACCTCCATTCTATGATTTCACACACAATCCATTCTATGACTTAACAAACCTCCATTCTTTGATTTCACACACCTCCATTCTATGACTTCACACACCTCAATTGTGACTTCACACAACTCCATTCTGTGACTTCACAGACCTGCCTTCTGTGACTTCACACACCTCCATTCTAAGACTTCACACACCTCCATTCTATGACTTCACACACCAACATTTATGATGTCACATACCTCCATTCTGTGACTTCACACCCCTCCATTCTGAATCACACACCTACATTCTATGAGTTCACACACTTCCATTCTATTACTTCACACACCTCCATTCTGTGGCTACACTCACCTCCGTTGTGAGTTCACACACCTCCATTCTGTGACTTCACACACCTCCATTCTGTGACTTCACACACCTCGATTCTCTGACTTCACACACCTCCATTCCACGATTTCACACACCTCCATTCTGTGACTTCACTCATCTCCATTCTATGACTTCACACACGTCCATTCTGTGACTTCACACACCTCCATTCTGAGTTCACACACCTCAATTCTGTGACTTCACACACCTCCGTTATATGACTTCACACACCTCCATATTGTGACTTCACACACGACCATTCTATGACTTCACACACCTCCATTCTATGACTTCACACACCTACATTGTGACTTCACACAACTACGTTCTATCAGTTCACACACCTGCATTGTGACTTCACACAACTCCAGTCTCTGATTTCACACACCTCCATTCTGAATACACACACCTCCATGCTGACTTCACACATCTCAATTCTGTGACTTCACACACTTCCATTCTATGATTTCCCACACCTCCATTCTTTGACTTCACACACCTCCATTCTTTGACTTCACATACCTCCTTTCTGAGTTGACACACCTCCATTCTGTGACTTCACATACCTCTAATCTGACTTCACACACCTCCATTCTGTGACTTCAAAAACCACCATTCTATGACTTCAAACACCTCCATTCTATGACTTCACACACCTCCATTCTGAGACTTCACAAACCTCCACTCTGTGACTTTACACACCTCCACTCTGTGACTACACACACCTCCATTCTGTGATTTCACACACCTCCATTCTATGACTTCACACACATCCATTCTTTGATTTCCCACACCTCCATTCTATGAATTCACACACCTGCATTGTGACCTCACACAACTCTATTCTGTGACTTCACACACCTGACTTCTGTGACTTCACACACCTCCATTCTATGACTTCACAAACCTACATTCTATGACTTCACACCAACATACTACGACTTCACACACCAAAATTTATGACGTCACACACCTCCATTCTGTGACTTAACACACCTCCATTCTGACATCACACACCTCCATTCTATGACTTCACACACTTCCATTCTATGACTTCACACACCTCCATTCTGTGACTTCAATCACCTCCATTGTGAGTTCACCCACCTCCATTCTGTGACTTCACACACCTCCATTCTGTGAATTCACACACCTCGATGCACTGACTTCACACACGTCTCTTTTGTGACTTCACACACCTCCATTCTTTGACTTCACACACCTCCGTTCCATGAATTAACACACCTCCATTCTATGAGTTCACACACCTCCATTCTATGAGTTCACACACCTCGATTCTTACTTCAGCAACATCCATTCTATGACTTCAGACACCTCCATTCTATGACTTCACACACCTTCATTATTACTTCAGCCACATCCATTCTGTGATTTCACACACCTCCCTTCTGTGACTTCACACACCTCCATTCTATGACTTCACACACCTCCATTCTATGACTTCACACACCTCCATTCTATGACTTCACACACTTCCATTCTATGACTTCACACACCTCCATTTTTTGACTTCACACACCTCCATTCTATGACTTCCCACAACTCCATTCTATGACTTCACACACGTGCATTCTGACTTCACACACCTCTATTCCATGACTTCATACACCTCCATTCTATGACTTCACACACCAACATTCTTTGACTTCACACACCTCCATTCTGTGACTTCACATATCTCCATTCTGACTTCACACACATCCATTCTATGACTTCACAAATCTCCATTCTATGACTTCAGAAACCTCAGTTCCATTACTTCATACACCTCAATTCTGTGACTTCACACACCTCCATTTGTGACTTCACACATCAAAATTTTGACTTCACACACCTCCATTCTTTGACTTCACACATCTCCAGTCTGTGACTTCATACACCTCCATTGTTTGATTTCACACACCTCCATTCTTGGATTTCACACATTTCCATTCCATGACTTCACACACCTCCATTTTATGAGGTCACACACCTCTATTCTACGAGTTCACACACCTCCATTTTGACTTCACACACCTACATTCTGTGACTTCACACGCTTCCATTCTGTGACTTCACACACCTCAATTTTGACTTCACACACTTCCATTCTGTGACTTCACACATCTCCACTATGTGACTTCATACACCTCCAATGTTTGATTTCACACACCTCCATTCTTGGATTTCACACACCTCCATTCCATGACTTCACACACCTCCATTCTTTGAATTCATACACCTCCATTCTATGATTTCCCACACCTCCATTCTTTGACTTCACACACCTCCATTCTATGACTTCACATACCTCCTTTCTGAGTTGACACACCTCCATTCTGTGACATCACATACCTCCAAGCTGACTTCACACACCTCCATTCTATGACTTCACACACCTCCATTCTGTGACTTCAAAAACCACCATTCTATGACTTCACACATCTCCATTGTGACTTCACACACCTCCATTCTATGAGTTCACACAGCTCCTTTCTGACTTCACACACATCCATTCTATGACTTCGCACACCTCTATTCTGACTTCACACCCCTCCATTCTGTGACTTCACATACCTCCATTCTTTGACTTCACACCCCTCAATTCTTTGCCTTCACACACCTCCACTCTGTGACTTTACACACCTCCATTCTGTAACTTCACACACCTCCATTCTATGACTTCACACACCTCCATTCTAAGACTTCACACACCTCCATTCTATCACTTCATACACTTCCATTGTTTGACATCATACACCTCCATTCTTTGACTTCACACACCTCCATTCCATGAATTCACACACCTCCATTCTATGAGTTCACACACGTCCATTCTATCAGTTCACACACCTCCATTCTTACTTCAGCAACATCCATTCTATGACTTCAGACACCTCCATTCTATGACTTCACACACCTTCATTCTTACTTCAGCAACATCCATTCTGTGACTTCACACACCTCCCTTCTGTGACTTCACACACCTCCATTCTATGACTTCACACCTCCATTCTATGGCTTCACACCTCCTTTCCATGACTTCACACACCTTGATTCTCTGAATCACATACCTCCATTCTACGATTTCACACACCTCCATTCTGTGACTTCACACATCTCCATTCTATGACTTCACACACCTCCATTCTGTGACATCACACACCTCCATTCTGAATTCACACAGCTCCTTTCTATGACTTCACACACCTCCTTCTGTGACTTCACACACCTCTATTCTATGACTTCACACACCTCCATTGTGATTTCACACACCTCCCTTCTATGTGTTCACACACCTCCATTCTGAGTTTACACACCTCAATGCTATCACTTCACACACCTCCATTCTGACTTCACACACCTCCATTCTGTGACGTCACACACCTCCATTCTATGATTTCACACACCTCCATTCCATGACTTCACACACCTCCATTCTATGACTTCACACACCTCCATTCTGAATTCACACACCTATATTCTGTGAATTCACACACCTCAATTTCTGACTTCACACACTTCCATTCTATGACTTCCACACCTCCCTTCTGTAACTTCACATACCACCATTCTATGACTTCACACACCTCCATTGTGACTTCACATACCTCCATTCTATGAGTTCACACACGTCCATTCTGACTTCACACACCTCCATTCTATGACTTCACACACCTCCATTCTGACTTCACACACCTCTATTCTATGAATTAGCACACCTCAATTCTGATTTCACACACCTCCATTCCATGACTTCACACACCTCCATTGTATGACTTCACACACTTCCATTCTGAATTCACACACCTATATTCTGTGAATTCACACACCTCAATTTCTGACTTCACACACTTCCATTCTATGACTTCCACACCTCCATTCTGTAACTTCACATACCACCATTCTATGACTTCACACACCTCCATTGTGACTTCACATACCTCCATTCTATGAGTTCACACACCTCCATTCTGACTTCACACACCTCCATTCTATGACTTCACACACCTCCATTCTGTGACTTCAAAAACCACCATTGTATGACTTCACACATCTCCATTGTGACTTCACACACCTCCATTCTATGTGTTCACACAGCTCCATTCTGACTTCACACACCTCCATTCTATGACTTCACACACCTCTATTCTGACTTCACACACCTCCATTCTATGACTTCACACACTTCCATTGTTTGATATCATACACCTCCATTTTTTGACTTCACACACCTCCGTTCCATGAATTCACACACCTCCATTCTATGAGTTCGTACATCTCCATTCTATGAGTTCACACACCTTCATTCTTACTTCAGCAACATCCATTCTATGACTTCAGACCACTCCATTCTATGACTTCACACACCTTCATTCTTACTTCAGCAACATCCATTCTATGACTTCACACACCTCCATTCTAAGACTTCACAAACCTCCATTCTGTGACTTCACACACCTCCATTCTGACTTCTCACACCTCCATTCTATGACTTCACACCTCCATTCTATGGCTTCACACCTCCATTCCATGACTTCACACACCTTGATTCTCTGAATCACATACCGCCATTCTACGATTTCACACACCTCCATTCTGTGACTTCACACATCTCCATTCTATGACTTCACACACCTCCATTCTGTGACATCACACACCTCCATTCTGAATTCACACAGCTCCTTTCTATGACTTCACACACCTCCTTCTGTGACTTCACACACCTCTATTCTATGACTTCACACACCTCCATTGTGATTTCACACACCTCCCTTCTATGTGTTCACACACCTCCATTCTGACTTCACACACCTCCATTCTGTGACGTCACACACCTCCATTCTATGATTTCACACACCTCCATTCCATGACTTCACACACCTCCATTCTATGACTTCACACACCTCCATTCTGAATTCACACACCTATATTCTGTGAATTCACACACCTCAATTTCTGACTTCACACACTTCCATTCTATGACTTCCACACCTCCATTCTGTAACTTCACATACCACCATTCTATGACTTCACACACCTCCATTGTGACTTCACATACCTCCATTCTATGAGTTCACACACCTCCATTCTGACTTCACACACCTCCATTCTATGACTTCACACACCTCCATTCTGACTTCACACACCTCTATTCTATGAATTAGCACACCTCAATTCTGATTTCACACACCTCCATTCCATGACTTCACACACCTCCATTGTATGACTTCACACACCTCCATTCTGAATTCACACACCTATATTCTGTGAATTCACACACCTCAATTTCTGACTTCACACACTTCCATTCTATGACTTCCACACCTCCATTCTGTAACTTCACATACCACCATTCTATGACTTCACACACCTCCATTGTGACTTCACATACCTCCATTCTATGAGTTCACACACCTCCATTCTGACTTCACACACCTCCATTCTATGACTTCACACACCTCCATTCTGTGACTTCAAAAACCACCATTGTATGACTTCACACATCTCCATTGTGACTTCACACACCTCCATTCTATGTGTTCACACAGCTCCATTCTGACTTCACACACCTCCATTTTTTGACTTCACACACCTCCGTTCCATGAATTCACACACCTCCATTCTATGAGTTCGTACATCTCCATTCTATGAGTTCACACACCTTCATTCTTACTTCAGCAACATCCATTCTATGACTTCAGACCACTCCATTCTATGACTTCACACACCCTCATTCTTACTTCAGCAACATCCATTCTATGACTTCACACACCTCCATTCTAAGACTTCACAAACCTCCATTCTGTGACTTCACACACCTCCATTCTGACTTCTCACACCTCCATTCTATGACTTCACACACCTCCATTCTGTGACTTCACACACCTCCTCTCTGAGTTCACACACCTCCATTCTGTGTCTTCACACACCTCCATTCGGTGACTTCAGACACCTCCTTCTTTGACTTCACACACCTCCATTCTGTGACTTCACACACCTCAAATCTGAGTTCACACACCTCCATACTGTGACTTCACACACCTCCATTCTGTGACTTCACACACCTCCATTCTATGACTTCACACACCTCCATTCTATGACTTCACACACCTCCATTCTATGCCTTCACAAACCTCCATTCTGTGACTTCACACACCTCCATTCTATGACATCACACACCTCCATTCTGTGACTTCACACACCTCCCTTCTATGACTTCACACACCTCCATTCTATGACTTCAGAAACCTACATTGTGACTTCACACACCTCCATTCTATGAGTTCACACACCTGCATTGTGACTTCACACACCTCCATTCTCTGACTTCACACACCTCCATTCTGACTTCACACACCTCCATTCTGACTTCACACACCTCAATTCTGTGACTTCACACACCTCCATTCTGACATCACACACCTGCATTCTGTGACTTCACACACCTCCATTCTATGACTTCACACACAACTCCATTCTGTGACTTCACACACCTCCACTCTGTGACTTTACACACCTCAATTCTGTGACTTCACACACCTCCATTTTATGATTTCACGCACAATCCATTCTATGACTTAACAAACCTCCATTCTTTGATTTAACACACCTCCATTCTATGACTTCACACACAGCAATTGTGACTTCACACAACTCCATTCTGTGACTTCACACACCTGACTTCTGTGACTTCACACACCTCCATTCTAAGACTTCACACACCTCCATTCTATGACTTCACACAACTCCATTCTATGACTTCACACACCAACATTTATGACGTCACATACCTCCATTCTGTGACTTCACACTCCTCCATTCTGACATCACACACCTACATTCTATGAGTTCACACACTTCCATTCTATTACTTCACACACCTCCATTCTGTGGCTTCACTCACCTCCATTGTGAGTTCACACACCTCCATTCTGTGACTTCACACACCTCCATTCTGTGACTTCACACACCTCGATTCTCTGACTTCACACACCTGCATTCCACGATTTCACACACTTCCATTCTGTGACTTCACTCATCTCCATTCTATGACTTCACACACGTCCATTCTGTGACTTCACACACCTCCATTCTGAATTCACACACCTCCATTCTGTGACTTCACACACCTCCTTTATATGACTTCACACACCTCCATATTTTGACTTCACACACCTCCATTCTATGACTTCACACACCTACATTGTGACTTCACACAACTACGTTCTATCAGTTCACACACCTGCATTGTGACTTCACACAACTCCAGTCTCTGACTTCACACACCTCCATTCTGAATACACACACCTCCATGCTGACTTCACACACCTCAATTCTGTGACTTCACACACTTCCACTCTATGATTTCCCACACCTCCATTCTTTGACTTCACACACCTCCATTCTTTGACTTCACATACCTCTAATCTGACTTCACACACCTCCATTCTATGACTTCACACACCTCCATTCTGTGACTTCAAAAACCACCATTCTATGACTTCACACATCTCCATTGTGACTTCACACACCTCCGTTCTATGAGTTAACACAGCTCCATTCTGACTTCACACACCTCCATTCTATGATTTCGCACACCTCTATTCTGACTTCACACCCCTCCATTCTGTGACTTCACATACCGCCATTCTTTGACTTCACACCCCTCCATTCTGTGCCTTCACAAACCTCCACTCTGTGAGTTTACACACCTCCTTTCTGTGACTTCACACACCTCCATTCTATGACTTCACACACCTCCATTCTAAGACTTCACACACCTCCATTCTATGACTTCACACACCAATATTCTTTGACTTCACACACCTCCATTCTGTGACTTAACACATCTTCATTCTGACTTCACACACATGCATTCTATTGCTTCAGAAATCTCCATTCTATGACTTCACAAACCTCCATTCCATGACTTCATACACCTCCATTCTATGACTTCACACCCCTCCTTTCTTTGATTTCACACACCTCCATTTTGACTTCACACACCACAATTCTATGACTTCACACACCTTCATTTGTGACTTCACACATCACAATTTTGACTTCACAAACCTCCATTCTGTGACTTCACACACCTCCATTCTGTGACTTCACACACCTCAATTTTGACTTCACACACTTCCATTCTGTGACTTCACACACCTCCATTCTGTGACTTCACACACCTCAATTGTTTGATTTCGCACTCCTCTATTTCTTGGATTTCACACACCTCCATTTCATGACTTCACACATCTCCATTCTATGAGATCACACATCTATATTCTATGAGTTCACACACCTCCATTTTGACTTCACACACCTCCATTCTATGACTTCACACACCTTTATTCTTACTTCATAAACATCCATTCTATGACTTCACACACCCCCATTCTGTGACTTCACAAACCTCCATTCTGTGACATCACACACCTCCATTCTGAATTCACACACCTCCTTTCTATGACTTCACACACCTCCTTCTGTGACTTCACACACCTCTATTCTATGACTTCACACACCTCCATTGTGATGTCACACACCTCCCTTCTATGTGTTCACACACCTCCATTCTGACTTTACAGACCTCAATTCTATCACTTCACACACCTCCATTCTGACTTCACACACCTCCATTCTGTGACTTCACACACCGCCATTCTATGATTTCACACACCTCCATTCCATGACTTCACACACCTCCATTCTATGACTTCACACACCTCCATTCTGAATTCACACACCGATATTCTGTGACTTCACACACCTCAATTTCTGACTTCACACACCTCCATTCTATGACTTCCACAGCTCCATTCTGTAACTTCACATACAACCATTCTATGATTTCACACACCTCCACTGTGACTTCACATACCTCCATTCTATGAGTTCACACACCTCCATTCTGACTTCACACACCTCCATTCTATGACTTAGCACACCTCAATTCTGATTTCACACACCTCCATTGTGACTTCACATACCTCCATTCGATGACTTCACACACCTCCATTCTTTGACTTCACACACCTCCATTTTGACTTCACACACCTCCATTCTGTGTCTTTACACACGTCCATTTGTGACTTCACACACCACCTTTTTGACTTCACACACCTTCATTCTGTGACTTCACACACCTCCATTTTGTTACTTCACACACCTCCGTTTTGACTTCACACACATGCATTCTGTGACTTCACACACCTCAGCTGTTTGAGTTCACGCACCTCTATTGTTTGACTTCACACACCTCCATTCTTTGACTTCACACACCTCCATTCCATGACTTCACAACCTCCATTCTATGAGTTCACACACCTTCATTCTATGAGTTCACAAATTCCATTTTTACTTCCCACACCTCCATTCTATGACTTTACACACCTCCATTCTGTGACTGCAAAAACCCCCATTCTATGACTTCACACACCTCCATTGTGACTTCACACACCTCCATTCTATGAGTTCACAGACCTCCATTCTGACTTCACACACCTCCATTCTAAGACTTCACACAGCTCCATTCGGACTCCACACACCTCCATTCTATGACTTCGCACACCTCTATTCTGACTTCACACACCTCCATTCTATGACTTCACACACCTCCATTGTGACTTCACACAACTCGATTCTGTGACTTCACACACCTCCCTTCTGTGACTTCACACACCTCCATTCTATGACTTCCCACACCTCCATTCTATGACTTCACACACTTCCAATCTATGACTTCACACACCTCCATTCTATGACTTCACACAACTCCATTCTATGACTTCACACACCTGCATTCTGACTTCTCACACCTCCATTCTATGACTTCATACACCTCCATTCTATGACTTCACACACCAACATTCTATGACTTCACACACCTCCATTATGTGAGGTCACACACCTCCATTCTGTAACTTCACACACTTCCAATGTTTGACTTCACAAACCTGTATTCCATGACCTAATACACCTCCATTCTATGACTTCACACACCTCCATTCTTTGACTTCACACATCTCCGTTTTGACTTCACACACCTCCATTCTGTGACTTCACACACCTCCTTTCTGTGACTTCACACACCTCCACACTATGACTTCCAAACACGTTCAATCTATGACTTCACACACCTCCATTCTATGCCTTCACACACTTCCAGTCTATGACTTCACACACCTCCATTCTATGACTTCACACACCTCCAATCTATGACTTCACACACCGTCATTCTGACTTCACACCCCTCCATTCCATGACTTCACACAACTGTATTCTGTGACTTCACACACCTGCCTTCTGTGACTTCACGCACCTCCATTCTATGACTTCACACACAACTCCATTCTATGACTTCACACACCTCCACTCTGTGACTTTACACACCTCAATTCTGTGATTCACACACCTCCATTCTATGATTTTACACACAATCCATTCTATGACATAACAAACCTCCATTCTTTGATTTCACACAACTCCATTCTATGACTTCACACACCTCCATTGTGACCTCACACAACTCCATTCTGTGACTTCACACACCTCCTTTCTGTGACTTCACACACCTCCATACTATGACTTCCACACACCTTCAATCTATGACTTCACACACCTCCAATCTATGACTTCACACACTTCCAATCTATGACTTCACACACCTCCATTGTATGACTTCACACACCTCCATTCTATGACTTCACACACCTGCATTCTGACTTCACACACCTCCATTCTCTGACTTCACACACCTCCATTCGATGACTTCACACACCTCCATTCTGTAACTTTACACACTTCCAATGTTTGACTTCACAAACCTCCATTCCATGACTTCATACACCTCCATTCTATGACTTCAAACACATCCATTTTTGACTTCACACACCTCCATTTTGACTTCACACACCTCCATTGTGTGATTTCACACACCTGCATTTGTGACTTCACACACCAAAATTTTGACTTCACACACGTCCATGATTTGACTTCACACACCTCCATTCTCTGACTTCACACACCTCCATTTTGACTTCACACACTTCCATTCTGTGACTTCACACACCTCCATTCTGTGACTTCACACACCTCCATTGTTTGACTTCACACACCTGCATTTTGACTTTACACACCTCCATTTTATGGCTTCACACACCTTCATTCTTACTTCAGAAATATCCATTCTGTGACTTCACAAACCTCCCTTCTGTTAATTCACACACCTCCATTCTGAGTTCACACACCTCCATTCTGTGACTTCACACACCTCCCTTCTGTGAATTCACACACCTCCATTCTGAGTTCACACACCTCCATCTGTGACTTCACACACGTCCATTCCATGACTTCACACTCCTCCATTGTATGAGTTCACACACCTCCATTCTGTGACTTCACACACCTCCATTCTGACTTCACACACTTCCATTTTGACTTCAAACACCTCATTTCTGTGACTTCACACACCTCTTTTCTATGATTTCACACACCTCCAATCTATGACTTCACACACCTCCATTCTATGACTTCACACACCTCCTTTCTGAGTTGACACACCTCCATCCTGTTACTTCACACACCTCCAATCTGACTTCACACACCTCCAATCTATGACTTCACACACCTCCATTCTGTGACTTCAAAAACCAACATTCTATGACTTCAAACACCTCAATTCGATGACTTCACACACCTCAATTCTATGACTTCACAAACCTCCTTTCTGAGTTGACACACCTCCATTCTGTTACTTCACACACCTCCAATCTGACTTCACACACCTCCAATCTGTGACTTTACACACCTCCACTCTGTGACTACACACAAATCCATTCTGTGATTTCACACACCTCCATTCTATGACTTCACACACCTCCATTCTTTCAATTCACACACCTCCATTCTATGAATTCACACACCTCCATTGGGATTTCACACAACTCTATTCTGTGACTTCACACACCTGCCTTGTGTGACTTCACACACCTCCATTCTATGACTTCACACACCTCCATTCTATGACTTCACACACCTCCTTTCTGTAACTTCACACACTTCAAATATTTGACCTCACAAACCTCCATTCCATGACTTCACAGACCTCCATTCTATGACTTCACACATCTCTTTCTTTGACTTCACACACCTCCATTTTGAATTCACACACCTCCATTCTGTGAATTCACACACCTCCATTCTGAGACTTCACACACCTCAATTTTGACTTCACAAACTTCCATTCTGTGACTTCACACACCTCCATTTTTTCACTTCCCACACCTCCATTCTTTGATTTCACACACGTCCAGTCCATGATTTCACACACCTCCTTTCTATGAGTTCACACACCTCCATTCTATGACTGCACACTCTTCCATTATATGACTTCACACACCACGATTCTGTGACGTCACACACCTCCATTCTATGACTTCACACATCTCCATTCTATGACTTCACACACCTAAATTCTGTGACTTCACACACCTCAATTCTGTGACTTCACACAACACCATTCTGACTTCACGCACCTCCATTCTGTGACTTCACACACCTCGATTCTCTGACTTCACACACCTCCATTCTATGATTTCACACAGCTCCATTCTGTGACTTCACACATCTCCATTTTATGACTTCACACACCTGCATTCTATGACTTCACACACCTCCATCCTTTGACTTCACACACCTCCATTTTGTGACTTCACACACCTCCATTCTATGACTTCACACACCTCCATTCTGTGACTTCACACATCTCCATTCTATGACTTCACACACCTCCATTCTGTGACTTCACTCACCTCCAATGTGTGTTCACACACCTCCATTCTGTGACCTCACAAACCTCCATTCTGTGACTTCACACACCTCGATTCTCTGACTTCACACACCTCCATTCTATGATTTCACACAACTCCATTTTGTGCCTTCACACATCTACATTCTCTGACTTCACACACCTCCATTTTATGACTTCCCACACCTCCATTCTGAGTTCACACACCTCCATTCTGTGACTTCACACACCTCAATTCTGTAACTTCACACACCTCCAATATATGACTTCACACACCTCCATTCTATGACTTCACACACCTCCATTCTATGACTTCACACACCTCCATTCTGTGACTCAAACACCTCCATTCTATGACTTCACACACCTCCATTCTGACTTCACACATCTCCATTCTGACTTCACACACCTCAATCTGTGACTTCATAAACATCCATTGTATGATTTCACACACCTCCATTCTATGACTTCACACACCTCGATTCTCTGACTTCACACACCTCCATTTTGACTTCACACACTTCCATTCTGTGACTTCACACACCTCCATTCTGTGACTTAACACACATCCATTGTTTGACTTCACACACCTGCATTTTGACTTCACACACCTCCATTCTATGACTTCACACACCTTCATTCTTACTTCAGAAACATCCATTCTATGAATACACAAACCTACCTTCTGTGAATTCACACACCTCCATTCTGATTCACACACCTCCATCCTGTGCCTTCATACACCTCCATTCTGTGACTTCACACACCTCCATTGTATGACTTCACACACCTACATCTGTGACTTCACACACCTCCATTCTAACTTCACACTCCTCCCTTCTATGAGTTCACACACCTCCATTCTGTGACTTCACACACCTCCATTCTATGACTTCACACACCTCCATTCTGACTTCACACACTTCGATTTTGACTTCAAACACCTCTTTTCTGTGGCTTCACACACCTCCATTCTATGATTTCACACAACTGCATTCTATGACTTCACACACCTCCATTCTATGACTTCACACACCTCCTTTCTAAGTTGACACACCTCCATTCTGTTACTTCACACACCTCCAATCTGACGTCACACACCTCCATTCAATGACTTCACACACCTCCATTCTGTGTGTTCAAAAACCAACATTCTATGACTTCAAACACCTCCATTCTATGACTTCACAAACCTCCATTCTGAGACTTCACACACCTCCACTCTGTGACTTTGCACACCTACACTCAGTGACTACACACGACTCCATTCTTTGATTTCACACACCTACATTCTATGACTTCACACACCTCCATTCTTTGAATTCACACACCTCCATTCTATGAATTCACACACCTCCATTGTGACTTCACACAACTCTATTCTGTGACTTCACACACCTGCCTTCTGTGACTTCACACACCTCCATTCTATGACTTCACACACCTCCATTCTATGACTTCACACCTCCATTCTATGACTTCACACACCAACATTTATGACGTCACATACCTCCATTCTTTGACTTCACACACTTCCATTCTGACATCACACACCTCCATGTATGACTTCACACACTTCCATTCTATGACTTCACACACCTCCATTCTGTGACTTCACTCACATCCATTGTGAGTTCACACACCTCCATTCTGTGACTTCTCACACCTCCATTCCGTGACTTCACACACCTCGATTCTGTGACTTCACACACCTCCATTCTACGATTTCACACACCTCCATTCTGTGACTTCACACACCCCATTCTGTGACTTCACACACCTCCATTCTGAGTTCACACATCTCCATTCTATGACTTCACACACCTCCATTCTATGACTTCACACACCTCCATTCTATGACTTCACACACCTACATTGTGACTTCACACACCTACGTTCTATCAGTTCACACACCTGCATTGTGACTTCACACACCTCCAGTCTCTGACTTCACACACCTCCATTCTGAATACACACACCTCCATTCTGACTTCACACACCTCAGTGCTGTCACTTCACACACCTCCATTCTATGATTTTCCACACCTCCATTCTTTGACTTCACACACCTCCATTCTATGACGTCACATACCTCCTTTCTGAGTTGACACACCTCCATTCTGTGACTTCACATACCTCCAATCTGACTTCACACACCTCCATTCTATGACTTCACACACCTCCATTCCGTGACTTCAAAAACCACCATTCTTTGACTTCACACATCTCCATTTTGACTTCACACACCTCCATTATATGAGTTCACACAGCTCCATTCTGACTTCACACACCTCCATTCTACGACTTCACACACCTCCATTCTGTGACTTCACTCACTTCCATTGTGTGTTCACACACCTCCATTCTGTGACCTCACACACTTCCATTCTGTGACTTCACACACCTCGATTCTCTGACTTCACACACCTCCATTCTATGATTTCACACACCTCCATTCTGTAACTTCACACACCTCCAATATATGACTTCACACACCTCCATTCTGTGACCTCACACACCTCCATTCTGTGACTTCACACATCTCCATTCTATGACTTCTCACACCTCCATTCTATGACTTCACACACCTCCATTCTATGACTTCACACACCTCCATTCTGTGACTCAAACACCTCCATTCTATGACTTCACACACCTCAATTTTTTGACTTTACACACCTAGGTTCTATGACTTCACTCTCCTACATTGTGACTTCACACACCTCCATTCTCTGAGTTCACACACCTGCATTGTGACTTCACACACCTCCATTCTATGACTTTACACACCTCCATTCTGACTTCACACACCTCCATTCTGACTTCATACACTTCAATTCTGTGACTTCACACACTTCCATTCTCTTACTTCACACACTTCCATTCTCTGACTTCACACACCTCCATTTTGACTTCACACACTTCCATTCTGTGACTTCACATACCTCCTTTCTGAGTTGACACACCTCCATTCTGTGACTTCACATACCTCCAATCTGACTTCACACACCTCCATTCTATGACTTCATACACCTCCATTCTATGACTTCATACACCTCCATTGTATGACTTCACACACCAACATTCTTTGACTTCACACACCTCTATTCTGTGCCTTTACACATCTCCATTCCGACTTGACACACCTCCATTCTATGACTTCACACACTTCCATTCTCTTACTTCACACACTTGCATTCTCTGACTTCACACACCTCCATTTTGACTTCACACACTTCCATTCTGTGACTTCACACACCTCCATTCTGTGATTTAACCCACTTCCATTGTTTGACTTCACACACCTGCATTTTGACTAGACACACCTCCATTCTTTGACTTCACACACCTTCATTCTTACTTCAGAAACATCTATTCTATGACTTCACAAACCTCCCTTCTGTGAATTCACACACCTCCATTCTAAGTTCACACACCTCCATTCTGTGACTTCACTCACCTCCATTCTTTGACTTCACACACCTCCATCCTATGACTTCACACACCTCCATCTGTGACTTCACACACCTCCATTCTATGACTTCACACTCCTCCATTCGATGAGTTCACACACCTCAATTCTATGACTTCACAAACCTCCATTCTATGAATTCACACACCTCCATACTATGACTTCACACACCTCTATTCTGACTTCACACACTTCCATTTTGACTTCAAACACCTCATTTCTGTGGTTTACCACACCTCCATTCATGATTTCACACACCTGCATTCTATGACTTCACACACCTCTTTTCTGAGTTGAAACACCTCCCTTCTGTTACTTCACACACCTCCAATCTGACTTCACACACCTCCATTCTATGACTTCACACACCTCCATTTTGTGTCTTCAAAAACCAACATTCTATGACTTCACACACCTCCATTCTGAGACTTCACACACCTCCACTCTGTGACATTACAGACCTACACTCTGTGACTACACACAACTCCATTCTATGACTTCACACACCTCCATTCTTTGACTTCACACACCTCCATTCTATGAATTCACACACCTCCATTGTGACTTCACATAACTCTATTCTGTGACTTCACACACCTGCCTTCTGTGACTTCACACATCCATTCTATGACTTCACACACCTCCATTCTATGACTTCACACACCTCAATTTTTTGACTTTACACACCTACGTTCTATGACTTCACTCTCCTACATTGTGACTTCACACACCTCCATTCTCTGAGTTCACACACCTGCATTGTGACTTCACACACCTCCATTCTATGACTTTACACACCTCCATTCTGACTTCACACACCTCCATTCTGACTTCACACACCTCAATATGTGACTTCACAAACCTCCATTCTATGAATTCACACACCTGCATTCTATGACTTCACACACCTCCATTCTATGACTTCATACACCTCCATTGTATGACTTCACACACCAACATTCTATGACTTCACACACCTCTATTCTGTGCCTTTACACATCTCCATTCCGACTTGGCACACCTCCATTCTATGACATCACACACTTCCATTCTCTTACTTCACACACCTCCATTCTCTGACTTCACACACCTCCATTTTGACTTCACACACTTCCATTCTGTGACTTCACACACCTCCATTCTGTGATTTAACCCACCTCCATTGTTTGACTTCACACACCTGCATTTTGACTTCACACACCTCCATTCTATGACTTCACACACCTTCATTCTTACTTCAGAAACAACTATTCTATGACTTCACAAACCTCCCTTCTGTGAATTCACACACCTCCATTCTGAGTTCACACACCTCCATTCTGTGACTTCACACACCTCCATTCTGTGACTTCACACACCTCCATCCTATGACTTCACACACCTCTATCTGTGACTTCACACACCTCCATTCTATGACTTCACACTCCTCCATTCGATGAGTTCACACACCTCCATTCTATGACTTCACACACCTCCATTCTATGACTTCACACACCTCCATTCTATGACTTCACACACCTCTATTCTGACTTCACACACTTCCATTTTGACTTCAAACACCTCATTTCTGTGGCTTACCACACCTCCATTCATGATTTCACACACATGCAGTCTATGACTTCACACACCTCCATTCTATGACTTCACACACCTCTTTTCTTAGTTGAAACACCTCCCTTCTGTTACTTCACACACTTCCAATCTGACTTCACACACCTCCATTCTATGACTTCACACACCTCCATTTTGTGTCTTCAAAAACCAACATTCTATGACTTCACACACCTCCATTCTGAGACTTCACACACCTCCACTCTGTGACTTTACAGACCTACACTCTGTGACTACACACAACTCCATTCTATGACTTCACACACCTCCATTCTTTGACTTCACACACCTCCATTCTATGAATTCACACACCTCCATTGTGACTTCACACAACTCTATTCTGTGACTTCACACACCTGCCTTCTGTGACTTCACACATCCATTCTATGACTTCACACACCTCCATTCTATGACTTCACACCTCCATTCTATGACTTCACACACCAACATTTATGACGGCACATACCTCCATTCTGTGACTTCACACACTTCCATTCTGACATCACACACCTCCATTCTATGACTTCACACACTTCCATTCTATGACTTCACACACCTCCATTCTGTGACTTCACTCACCTCCATTGTGAGTTCACACACCTCAATTCTGTGACTTCACACACCTCCATTCTCTGACTTCACACAACTCGATTCTCTGACTGCACACACCTCCATTCTACGATTTCACACACCTCCATTCTATGACTTCACACACCTACATTGTGACTTCACGCACCTACGTTCTATCAGTTCACACACCTGCATTGTGACTTCACACACCTCCAGTCTCTGACTTCACACACCTTCATTCTGAATACACACACCTCCATTCTGACTTCATACACTTCAATTCTGTGACTTCACACACCTCCATTCTATGATTTCCCACACCTCCATTCTGTGACTTCACATACCTCCTTTCTGAGTTGACACACCTCCATTCTGTGACTTCACACACCTCCATTCTGTGATTTAACCCACCTCCATTGTTTGACTTCACACACCTGCATTTTGACTTCACACACCTCCATTCTATGCCTTCACACACCTTCATTCTTACTTCAGAAACATCTATTCTATGACTTCACAAACCTCCCTTCTGTGAATTCATACACCTCCATTCTAAGTTCACATACCTCCATTCTGTGACTTCACACACCTCCATTCTGTGACTTCACACACCTCCATCCTATGACTTCACACACCTCCATTTGTGACTTCACACACCTCCATTCTATGACTTCACACTCCTCCATTCGATGAGTTCACACACCTCCATTCTATGACATCACACACCTCCATTCTATGACTTCACACACCTCCATTCTATGACTTCACACACCTCCATTCTGACTTCACACACTTCCATTTTGACTTCAAACACCTCATTTCTGTGGCTTACCACACCTCCATTCATGATTTCACACACCTGCATTCTATGACTTCACACACCTCCATTCTATGACTTTACACACCTCTTTTCTGAGTTGAAACACCTCCCTTCTGTTACTTCACACACCTCCAATCTGACTTCACACACCTCCATTCTATGACTTCACACACCTCCATTATGTGTCTTCAAAAACCAACATTCTATGACTTCACACACCTCCATTCTGAGACTTCACACACCTCCACTCTGTGACTTTACAGACCTACACTCTGTGACTACACACAACTCCATTCTATGACTTCACACACCTCCATTCTTTGACTTCACACACCTCCATTCTATGAATTCACACACCTCCATTGTGACTTCACACAACTCTATTCTGTGACTTCACACACCTGCCTTCTGTGACTTCACACATCCATTCTATGACTTCACACACCTCCATTCTATGACTTCACACCTCCATTCTATGACTTCACACACCAACATTTATGACGGCACATAACTCCATTCTGTGACTTCACACACTTCCATTCTATGACTTCACACACCTCCATTCTGTGACTTCACTCATCTCCATTGTGAGTTCACACACCTCCATTCTGTGACTTCACACACCTCCATTCTCTGACTTCACACAACTTGATTCTCTGACTGCACACACCTTCATTCTACGATTTCACACACCTCCATTCTATGACTTCACACACCTACACTGTGACTTCACACACCTACGTTCTATCAGTTCACACACCTGCATTGGGACTTCACACACCTCCAGTCTCTGACTTCACACATCTCCATTCTGAATACACACACCTCCATTCTGACTTCATACACTTAAATTCTGTGACTTCACACACCTCCATTCTATGATTTCCCACACCTCCATTCTGTGACTTCACATACTTCCTTTCTGTTGACACACCTCCATTCTGTGACTTCACATACCTCCAATCTGACTTCACACACCTCCATTCTATGACTTCACACTCCTCAATTCTGTGACTTCAAAAACCACCATTCTATGACTTCACACATCTCCATTGTGACTTCACACACCTCCATTCTATGAGTTCACACAGCTCCATTCTGACTTCACACAACTCCATTCTATGACTTCGCACACCTCTATTCTGACTTCACACCCCTCCATTCTGTGACTTCACATACCGCCATTCTTTGACTTCACACCCCTCCATTCTGTGCCTTCACACACCTCCACTCTGTGACTTTACACACCTCCATTCTGTGACTTCACACACCTTCCTTCTGTGACTTCACACACCTCCATTCTATGACTTCACACACCTCCATTCTAAGACTTCACACACCTCCATTCTATGACTTCACACACCAATATTCTTTGACTTCACACACCTCCATTCTGTGACTTCACACATCTCCATTCTGACTTCACACACATCCATTCTATGACTTCACAAATCTCTATTCTATGACTTCACAAACCTCCATTCCATGACTTCATACACCTCCATTCTATGACTTCACACACCTCCTTTCTTTGACTTCATACACCTCCAATTTGACTTCACACACCACAATTCTCTGACTTCACACACCTCCATTTGTGACTTCACACATCACAATTTTGACTTCACACACATCCATTCTGTGACTTCACACACCTCCATTCTGTGATTTCACACACCTTAATTTTGACTTCACACACTTCCATTCTGTGACTTCACACACCTCCATTCTGTGACTTCACACACCTCGATTGTCTGATTTCACACACCTCCATTCGTGGATTTCACACACCTCCATTCTGTGACTTCATACATCTCCATTGTATGACTTCACACACCAACATTCTATGACTTCACACACCTCCATTCTGTGCCTTCACACATCTCCATTCCGACTTGACACACCTCCATTCTATGACTTCACACACTTCCATTCTCTTACTTCACACACCTCCATTCTCTGACTTCACACACCTCCATTTTTACTTCACACACTTCCATTCTGTGACTTCACACACCTCCATTCTGTGAATTACCCCACCTCCATTGTTTGACTTCACACACCTGCATTTTGACTTCACACACCTCCATTCTATGACTTCACACACCTTCATTCTTACTTCAGAAACATCTATTCTATGACTTCACTAACCTCCCTTCCGTGAATTCACACACCTCCATTCTAAGTTCACACACCTCCATTCTGTGACTTCACACACCTCCATTCTGTGACTTCACACACCTCCATCCTATGACTTCACACATCTCCATCTGTGACTTCACACACCTCCATTCTATGACTTCACACTCCTCCATTCGATGAGTTCACACAACTCCATTCTATGACTTCACACACCTCCATTCTATGACTTCACACACCTCCATTCTATGACTTCACACACCTCCATTCTGACTTTACACACTTCCATTTTGACTTCAAACACCTCATTTCTGTGGCTTACCACACCTCCATTCATAATTTCACACACCTGCATTCTATGACTTCACACACCTCCATTCTATGACCTCACACACCTCTTTTCTGAGTAGAAACACCTCCCTTCTCTTACTTCACACACCTCCAATCTGACTTCACACACCTCCATTCTATGACTTCACACACCTCCATTTTGTGTCTTCAAAAACCAACATTCTATGACTTCACACACCTCCATTCTGAGACTTCACACACCTCCACTCTGTGACTTTACACACCTACACTCTGTGACTACACACAACTCCATTCTATGACTTCACACACCTCCATTCTTTGACTTCACACACCTCCATTCTATGAGTTCACACACCTCCATTGTGACTTCACACAACTCTATTCTGTGACTTCACACACCTGCCTTCTGTGACTTCACACATCCATTCTACGACTTCACACACCTCCATTCTATGACTTCACACCTCCATTCTATAACTTCACACACCAACATTTATGACGGCACATACCTACATTCTGTGACTTCACACATTTCCATTCTGACATCACACACCTCCATTCTATGACTTCACACACTTCCATTCTATGACTTCACACACCTACATTCTGTGACTTCACTCACCTCCATTGTGAGTTCACACACCTCCATTCTGTGACTTCACACACCTCCATTCTCCGACTTCACAAAACTCGATTCTCTGACTGCACACACCTCCATTCTACGATTTCACACACCTCCATTCTATGACTTCACACACCTACATTGTGACTACACACACCTACGTTCTATCAGTTCACACACCTGCATTGTGACTTCACACACCTTCAGTCTCTGACTTCACACACCTCCATTCTGAATACACACACCTCCATTCTGACTTCATACACTTCAATTCTGTGACTTCACACACCTCCATTCTATGATTTCCCACACCTCCATTCTGTGACTTCACATACCTCCTTTCTGAATTGACACACCTCCATTCTGTGACTTCACATACCTCCAATCTGACTTCACACACCTCCATTCTATGACTTCACACACCTCCATTCTGTGACTTCAAAAACCACCATTCTATGACTTCACACATCTCCATTGTGAAATCGCACACCTCTATTCTATGAGTTCACACAGCTCCATTCTGACTTCACACACCTCCATTCTATGACTTTGCACACCTCTATTCTGACTTCACACCCCTCCATTCTGTGACTTCCCATACCGCCATTCTTTGACTTCACACCCCTCCATTCTGTGCCTTCACACACCTGCACTCTGTGACTTTACACACCTTCAATCTGTGACTTCACACACCTTCCTTCTGTGACTTCACACACCTCCATTCTATGGCTTCACACACCTCCATTCTAAGACTTCACACACCTCCATTCTATGACTTCACACACCAATATATTTTGACTTCACACACCTCCATTTGTGACTTCACACATCACAATTTTGACTTCACACACGTCCATTCTGTGACTTCACACACCTCCATTCTGTGATTTCACACACCTTAATTTTGACTTCACACACTTCCATTCTGTGACTTCATACACCTCCATTCTGTGACTTCACACACCTCGATTGTCTGATTTCACACACCTCCATTCGTGGATTTCACACACCTCCATTCTATGACTTCACACACCTCCATTCTATGACTTCACAAACCTCCTTTCTGTAACTTCACACACTTCAAATATTTGACCTCACAAACCTCCATTCCATGACTTAACAGACCTCCATTCTATGACTTCACACACCTCTTTCTTTGACTTCACACACCTCCATTTTGACTTCACACACCTCCATTCTGTGACTTCACACAACTCCATTCTGTGACTTCACACACCTCAATTTTGACTTCACACACTTCCATTCTGTTACTTCACACACCTCCATTTTTTCACTTCCCACACCTCCATTCTTTGATTTCACACACGTCCAGTCCATGATTTCACACACCTCCATTCTATGAGTTCACACACCTCCATTCTATGACTTCACACACTTCCATTATATGACTTCACACACCTCGATTCTGTGACGTCACACACCTCCATTCTATGACTTCACACATCTCCATTCTATGACTTCACACACCTCAATTCTGTGACTTCACACAACACCATTCTGACTTCACGCACCTCCATTCTGTGACCTCACACACCTCCATTGTGTGTTCACACACCTCCATTCTGTGACCTCACACACCTCCATTCTGTGACTTCACACACCTCAATTCTCTGGCTTCACACACGTCCATTCTATGATTTCACACAACTCCATTCTGTGCCTTCACACATCTCCATTCTCTGACTTCACACACCTCGATTTTATGACATCCCACACCTCCATTCTGAGTTCACACCCCTCCATTCTGTGACTTCACACACCTCCATTCTGTAACTTCACACACCTCCAATATATGACTTCACACACTTCCATTCTATGACTCCACACACCTCCATTCTATGACTTCACACACCTCCATTCTGTGACTCAAACACCTCCATTCTATGACTTCAGACACCTCCATTTTTTGACTTTACACACCTACATTCTATGGCTTTACACACCTCCATTCTCTGACTTCACACACCTCCATTTTGACTTCACTCACTTCCATTCTGTGACTTCACACACCTCCATTCTGTGACTTAACACACATCCATTGTTTGACTTTACATACCTGCATTTTGACTTCACAAACCTCCATTCTATGACTTCACACACCTTCATTCTTACTTCAGAAACATCCATTCTATGAATACACAAACCTACCTTCTGTGAATTCACACACCTCCATTCTGAGTTCACACACCTCCATTCTGTGACTTCACACACCTCCATTCTGTGACTTCACACACCTCCATTCTATGATTTCACACACCTACATCTGTGACTTCACACACCTCCATTCTGACTTCAGACTCCTCCATTCTATGAGTTCACACACCTCCATTCTGTGACTTCACACACCTCCATTCTATGACTTCACACACCTCCATTCTATGACTTCACACATCTCCATTCTGACTTCACACACTTCCATTTTGACTTCAAACACCTCATTTCTGTGGCTTCACACACCTCCATTCTATGATTTCACACAACTGCATTCTATGACTTCACACACCTCCATTCTATGATTTCACACACCTCCTTTCTGAGTTGACACACCACCATTCTGTTACTTCACACACCTCCAATCTGACGTCACACACCTCCATTCAATGACTTCACACACCTCCATTCTGCGTCTTCAAAAACCAACATTCTATGACTTCAAACACCTCCATTCTATGACTTCACACATCTCCATTCTGAGACTTCACACACCTCCACTCTGTGACTTTGCACACCTGCACTCAGTGACTACACACAACTCCATTCTGTGATTTCACATACCTACATTCTATGACTTCACACACCTCCATTCTTTGACTTCACACACCTCCATTCTATGAATTCATACACCTCCATTTTGACTTCACACAACTCTATTCTGTGACTTCACACACCTCCATTCTGACATCACACACCTCCATCTATGACTTCACACACTTCCATTCTATGACTTCACACACCTCCATTCTGTGACTTCACTCACTTCCATTGTGAGTTCACAAACCTCCATTCTGTGACTTCTCACACCTCCATTCTGTGACTTCACACACCTCGATTCTGTGACTTCACACAACTCCATTCTACGATTTCACACACCTCCATTCTGTGACTTCACACACCTCCATTCTGTGACTTCACACACCTCCATTCTGAGTTCACACATCTCCATTCTATGACTTCACACACCTCCATTATATGACTTCACACACCTATATTGTGACTTCACACACCTACGTTCTAACAGTTCACACACCTGCATTGTGACTTCACACACCTCCAGTCTCTGACTTCACACACCTCCATTCTGAATACACACACCTCCATTCTGACTTCACACACCTCAGTGCTGTCACTTCACACACCTCCATTCTATGATTTCCCACACCTCCATTCTTTGACTTCACACACCTCCATTCTATGCCTTCACATACCTCCTTTCTGAGTTGACACACCTCCATTCTGTGACTTCACATACCTCCAATCTGACTTCACACATCTCCATTCTATGACTTCACATACCTCCAATCTGACTTCACACACCTCCATTCTATGACTTCACACTCCTCAATTCTGTGACTTCAAAAACCACCATTCTATGACTTCACACATCTCCATTGTGACTTCACACACCTCCATTCTATGAGTTCACACAGCTCCATTCTGACTTCACACACCTCCATTCTATGACTTCGCACACCTCTATTCTGACTTCACACCCTTCCATTCTGTGACTTCACATACCGCCATTCTTTGACTTCACACCCCTCCATTCTGTGCCTTCACACACCTCCACTCTGTGACTTTACACACCTCCATTCTTTGACTTCACACACCTTCCTTCTGTGACTTCACACACCTCCATTCTATGACTTCACACACCTCCATTCTAAGACTTCACACACCTCCATTCTATGACTTCACACACCAATATTCTTTGACTTCACACACCTCCATTCTCTGACTTCACACATCTCCATTCTGACTTCACACACATCCATTCTATGACTTCACAAATCTCTATTCTATGACTTCACAAACCTCCATTCCATGACTTCATACACCTCCATTCTATGACTTCACACACCTCCTTTCTTTGACTTCATACACCTCCATTTTGACTTCACACACCACAATTCTGTGACTTCACACACCTCCATTTGTGACTTCACACATCACAATTTTGACTTCACACACATCCATTCTGTGACTTCACACACCTCCATTCTGTGATTTCACACACCTTAATTTTGACTTCACACACTTCCATTCTGTGACTTCACACACCTCCATTCTGTGACTTCACACACCTCGATTGTCTGATTTCACACACCTCCATTCGTGGATTTCACACACCTCCATTCTATGACTTCATACATCTCCATTGTATGACTTCACACACCAACATTCTATGACTTCACACACCTCCATTCTGTGCCTTCACACATCTCCATTCCGACTTGACACACCTCCATTCTATGACTTCACACACTTCCATTCTCTTACTTCACACACCTCCATTCTCTGACTTCACACACCTCCATTTTTACTTCACACACTTCCATTCTGTGACTTCACACACCTCCATTCTGTGAATTACCCCACCTCCATTATTTGACTTCACACACCTGCATTTTGACTTCACACACCTCCATTCTATGACTTCACACACCTTCATTCTTACTTCAGAAACATCTATTCCATGACTTCACTAACCTCCCTTCCGTGAATTCACACACCTCCATTCTAAGTTCACACACCTCCATTCTGTGACTTCACACACCTCCATTCTGTGACTTCACACACCTCCATCCTATGACTTCACACATCTCCATCTGTGACTTCACACACCTCCATTCTATGACTTCACACTCCTCCATTCGATGAGTTCACACAACTCCATTCTATGACTTCACACACCTCCATTCTATGACTTCACACACCTCCTTTCTATGACTTCACACACCTCCATTCTGACTTTACACACTTCCATTTTGACTTCAAACACCTCATTTCTGTGGCTTACCACACCTCCATTCATAATTTCACACACCTGCATTCTATGACTTCACACACCTCCATTCTATGACCTCACACACCTCTTTTCTGAGTAGAAACACCTCCCTTCTCTTACTTCACACACCTCCAATCTGACTTCACACACCTCCATTCTATGACTTCACACACCTCCATTTTGTGTCTTCAAAAACCAACATTCTATGACTTCACACACCTCCATTCTGAGACTTCACACACCTCCACTCTGTGACTTTACACACCTACACTCTGTGACTACACACAACTCCATTCTATGACTTCACACACCTCCATTCTTTGACTTCACACACCTCCATTCTATGAGTTCACACACCTCCATTGTGACTTCACACAACTCTATTCTGTGACTTCACACACCTGCCTTCTGTGACTTCACACATCCATTCTACGACTTCACACACCTCCATTCTATGACTTCACACCTCCATTCTATGACTTCACACACCAACATTTATGACGGCACATACCTACATTCTGTGACTTCACACATTTCCATTCTGACATCACACACCTCCATTCTATGACTTCACACACTTCCATTCTATGACTTCACACACCTACATTCTGTGACTTCACTCACCTCCATTGTGAGTTCACACACCTCCATTCTGTGACTTCACACACCTCCATTCTCCGACTTCACAAAACTCGATTCTCTGACTGCACACACCTCCATTCTACGATTTCACACACCTCCATTCTATGACTTCACACACCTACATTGTGACTACACACACCTACGTTCTATCAGTTCACACACCTGCATTGTGACTTCACACACCTTCAGTCTCTGACTTCACACACCTCCATTCTGAATACACACACCTCCATTCTGACTTCATACACTTCAATTCTGTGACTTCACACACCTCCATTCTATGATTTCCCACACCTCCATTCTGTGACTTCACATACCTCCTTTCTGAATTGACACACCTCCATTCTGTGACTTCACATACCTCCAATCTGACTTCACACACCTCCATTCTATGACTTCACACACCTCCATTCTGTGACTTCAAAAACCACCATTCTATGACTTCACACATCTCCATTGTGACTTCGCACACCTCTATTCTATGAGTTCACACAGCTCCATTCTGACTTCACACACCTCCATTCTATGACTTTGCACACCTCTATTCTGACTTCACACCCCTCCATTCTGTGACTTCCCATACCGCCATTCTTTGACTTCACACCCCTCCATTCTGTGCCTTCACACACCTGCACTCTGTGACTTTACACACCTTCAATCTGTGACTTCACACACCTTCCTTCTGTGACTTCACACACCTCCATTCTATGGCTTCACACACCTCCATTCTAAGACTTCACACACCTCCATTCTATGACTTCACACACCAATATTCTTTGACTTCACACACCTCCATTTGTGACTTCACACATCACAATTTTGACTTCACACACGTCCATTCTGTGACTTCACACACCTCCATTCTGTGATTTCACACACCTTAATTTTGACTTCACACACTTCCATTCTGTGACTTCATACACCTCCATTCTGTGACTTCACACACCTCGATTGTCTGATTTCACACACCTCCATTCGTGGATTTCACACACCTCCATTCTATGACTTCACACACCTCCATTCTATGACTTCACAAACCTCCTTTCTGTAACTTCACACACTTCAAATATTTGACCTCACAAACCTCCATTCCATGACTTCACAGACCTCCATTCTATGACTTCACACACCTCTTTCTTTGACTTCACACACCTCCATTTTGACTTCACACACCTCCATTCTGTGACTTCACACAACTCCATTCTGTGACTTCACACACCTCAATTTTGACTTCACACACTTCCATTCTGTTACTTCACACACCTCCATTTTTTCACTTCCCACACCTCCATTCTTTGATTTCACACACGTCCAGTCCATGATTTCACACACCTCCATTCTATGAGTTCACACACCTCCATTCTATGACTTCACACACTTCCATTATATGACTTCACACACCTCGATTCTGTGACGTCACACACCTCCATTCTATGACTTCACACATCTCCATTCTATGACTTCACACACCTCAATTCTGTGACTTCACACAACACCATTCTGACTTCACGCACCTCCATTCTGTGACCTCACACACCTCCATTGTGTGTTCACACACCTCCATTCTGTGACCTCACACACCTCCATTCTGTGACTTCACACACCTCAATTCTCTGGCTTCACACACGTCCATTCTATGATTTCACACAACTCCATTCTGTGCCTTCACACATCTCCATTCTCTGACTTCACACACCTCGATTTTATGACATCCCACACCTCCATTCTGAGTTCACACCCCTCCATTCTGTGACTTCACACACCTCCATTCTGTAACTTCACACACCTCCAATATATGACTTCACACACTTCCATTCTATGACTCCACACACCTCCATTCTATGACTTCACACACCTCCATTCTGTGACTCAAACACCTCCATTCTATGACTTCAGACACCTCCATTTTTTGACTTTACACACCTACATTCTATGGCTTTACACACCTCCATTCTCTGACTTCACACACCTCCATTTTGACTTCACTCACTTCCATTCTGTGACTTCACACACCTCCATTCTGTGACTTAACACACATCCATTGTTTGACTTTACACACCTGCATTTTGACTTCACAAACCTCCATTCTATGACTTCACACACCTTCATTCTTACTTCAGAAACATCCATTCTATGAATACACAAACCTACCTTCTGTGAATTCACACACCTCCATTCTGAGTTCACACACCTCCATTCTGTGACTTCACACACCTCCATTCTGTGACTTCACACACCTCCATTCTATGATTTCACACACCTACATCTGTGACTTCACACACCTCCATTCTGACTTCAGACTCCTCCATTCTATGAGTTCACACACCTCCATTCTGTGACTTCACACACCTCCATTCTATGACTTCACACACCTCCATTCTATGACTTCACACATCTCCATTCTGACTTCACACACTTCCATTTTGACTTCAAACACCTCATTTCTGTGGCTTCACACACCTCCATTCTATGATTTCACACAACTGCATTCTATGACTTCACACACCTCCATTCTATGATTTCACACACCTCCTTTCTGAGTTGACACACCACCATTCTGTTACTTCACACACCTCCAATCTGACGTCACACACCTCCATTCAATGACTTCACACACCTCCATTCTGCGTCTTCAAAAACCAACATTCTATGACTTCAAACACCTCCATTCTATGACTTCACACATCTCCATTCTGAGACTTCACACACCTCCGCTCTGTGACTTTGCACACCTGCACTCAGTGACTACACACAACTCCATTCTGTGATTTCACATACCTACATTCTATGACTTCACACACCTCCATTCTTTGACTTCACACACCTCCATTCTATGAATTCATACACCTCCATTTTGACTTCACACAACTCTATTCTGTGACTTCACACACCTCCATTCTGACATCACACACCTCCATCTATGACTTCACACACTTCCATTCTATGACTTCACACACCTCCATTCTGTGACTTCACTCACTTCCATTGTGAGTTCACAAACCTCCATTCTGTGACTTCTCACACCTCCATTCTGTGACTTCACACACCTCGATTCTGTGACTTCACACAACTCCATTCTACGATTTCACACACCTCCATTCTGTGACTTCACACACCTCCATTCTGTGACTTCACACACCTCCATTCTGAGTTCACACATCTCCATTCTATGACTTCACACACCTCCATTATATGACTTCACACACCTATATTGTGACTTCACACACCTACGTTCTATCAGTTCACACACCTGCATTGTGACTTCACACACCTCCAGTCTCTGACTTCACACACCTCCATTCTGAATACACACACCTCCATTCTGACTTCACACACCTCAGTGCTGTCACTTCACACACCTCCATTCTATGATTTCCCACACCTCCATTCTTTGACTTCACACACCTCCATTCTATGCCTTCACATACCTCCTTTCTGAGTTGACACACCTCCATTCTGTGACTTCACATACCTCCAATCTGACTTCACACATCTCCATTCTATGACTTCACACACCTCCATTCTGTGACTTCAAAAACCATCATTCTATGACTTCACACATCTCCATTTTGACTTCACACACCTCCATTATATGAGTTCACACAGCTCCATTCTGACTTCACACACATCCATTCTAAGACTTCACACACCTCCATTCTGTGACTTCACTCACTTCCATTGTGTGTTCACACACCTCCATTTTGTGACCTCACACACCTCCATTCTGTGACTTCACACACCTCGATTCTCTGACTTCACACACCTCCATTCTATGATTTCACACACCTACATTCTGTGCCTTCACACATCTCCATTCTATGACTTCACACACCTCCATTCTGTGACTTCATACACCTCCATTCTGTAACTTCACACACCTCCAATATATGACTTCACACACCTCCATTCTATGACTTCACACACCTCCATTCTGACTTCACACACTTCCATTTTGACTTCAAACACCCCATTTCTGTGGCTTACCACACCTCCATTCATAATTTCACACACCTGCATTCTATGACTTCACACACCTCCATTCTATAACTTCACACACCTCTTTTCTGAGTAGAAACACCTCCCTTCTGTTACTTCACACACCTCCAATCTGACTTCACACACCTCCATTCTATGACTTCACACACCTCCATTTTGTGTCTTCAAAAACCAACATTCTATGACTTCACACACCTCCATTCTGAGACTTCACACACCTCCACTCTGTGACTTTACACACCTACACTCTGACTACACACAACTCCATTCTATGACTTCACACACCTCCATTCTTTGACTTCACACACCTCCATTCTATGAGTTCACACACCTCCATTGTGACTTCACACAACTCTATTCTGTGACTTCACACACCTGCCTTCTGTGACTTCACACATCCATTCTATGACTTCACACACCTCCATTCTATGACTTCACACCTCCATTCTATGACTTCACACACCAACATTTATGACGGCACATACCTACATTCTGTGACTTCACACATTTCCATTCTGACATCACACACCTCCATTCTATGACTTCACACACTTCCATTCTTCGGCGAGCTCCTCGACCAGCGAGGAAGAACGACCACCACACGAGGATTCTTCTCAAATCATACTTTATCGGAGAGCTTTTGATTGAAGGGGGAGCAGGAAGCGAAAAAGGACCTGGGCAGGGAAATGCAGCTGCTTATATAGGGAACAGGAACACGGATCGCTCCACCATTGGCTGCCGCCCTACAGCCACAACGAGGTGCCGCGGGATTGGCCAGGGATCATCATGTGACTCACGCATGCGCATAACTTAGGACACGTAGTCGAGCACCGCATTGCCTTAAGTGAAGTCGTTTACCTCTAAGGAGTCAGGAAACGGGCGCCATCTAATGGCGTTTGTCCCGGCTCCCTACAGCTCCGCCTTCCTGTTTTGAGCATCAGGCAAGAGTAGGGGTCTGTTCTCTGAAGAGAATAAGGACAATGCAAGGCCTCCTCTCCAGGCTCTTTTCCAGAGGGTGACCCGCCAGTCCGATGCCCTTTTTTCAGAGGTGGGAAATTTTGGCATCTACCCACATGCAAACAGACGTGCTCTTCTCGAGAAAAGGCATCTCCCTTTTCCCAACTGCAGTGCATACGCCTCGCATCCTGTTTGCTCCAGATCTTAAGCTGCATACCTGTCCCTGTGCAATGATATCTTGTCCCCCGGGGTGCAAAGGCTATGCAAAAAAATAGGCTCAATTGCCCTTTAAGGCTGAAAGCCATATTTGGGGTGAGGATCCAACTTCTAAGGCGGCTAATGCTTGCGAAAATCATTACGTTATCCCTCTGTGTTTGGGCTTGCAGGCGACAGACCAACCATATGCAGACCACATGTCCTTTTCTTTCCAAGCATACTTAACCAAACTTGGGGGGAGTCATGCATTTCTAATGCTGCAAAAGCCTGTTTTAACATCCAACACAAAATCCCCAACCCACACATCATTAATCCCAATAAGGCTAAACTTCCAGCCCATTCTTTTGCCCAGGAGGATGCCTGTAATATCCAATCAGTAATTGTCCCGAAAAGGGGCCACATTTACCCTGGTTGAATTAACAATCATAATTTCATATCTCAATTGGCTTGTAAGGTTTCCAAAATCATGTGACCATTGTCCAGTTAACATTTGACCTAATTGCCTTGATAAATTAACGGTAAAGACATAATTGTCCAACTGTCTGTCCATGGGAAGAACTGCAATGATGAATTGGTCGTGAAAAGATACCGGAAACCACGAGCGTCATGCTTCACAGGCATCGGTATTGGAAAGATCTTCATCAGCGCCCACAAAATCCTCTCCTGGGCCATCACTGGATCTGCTAGTATTGCCACCAACATGAGAATAATCTTCATCGTCAGTGCCTTTCTCGGGTTCTCCTTCCACCTTTTGCGTCAATCGCAATGGGACCCAAAGCGGTGTTTCCTGCTCCTGTGGAAAAACACAAACAGCTCCCCTGGATCTCCTTACTACGGGATCCGGTCCGCACCAATTATTTGTAATAACATCCTTCCATTTAACCATCTCAGTTATAATTTTAGAGTTTTGGGCAGCATGTCTATCTGCTGCTGACTTATCATCACTATTTAAAATTAAAAAATTTAAAGTAAAAAGTGCAAGGGAAAGTCTTTCCCTGGGAGATGCTCCTTCCGCAATTCCCCCTTTCTGTTTTTGAAGTATTTCTTTTAATTTTTTGTTGGTTCTTTCCACAATTCCTTGTCCTTGCGGATTGTATGGTAACCCTGTTGTATGGGCTACTTGCATTTGCGCACAAAAGGCGCGGAAACCATGAGAAGTATAGGCAGGGCCATTATCAGTTTTTAAGTGAAGGGGTTTTCCCCAGGCCGCCCAGGCTTCTAAACAATGTACTTTTACATGGGAAACCTTTTCTCCTGCCAAGGGCGTGGCATGTACTATGCCAGAATAGGTATCCACTGAGACATGTAAATATTATAATTTTCCAAATTCCGCTAAATGAGTAACATCCATTTGCCATAGGGCATTTGGTTTTAAGCCTCTAGGGTTTATCCCCACATTAGGAGAGGGGAGAAAAATCACACAAGACTGACAGGCTTTAACAATATTTCGTGCCTCATGTCTGGTTATATTAAATTTTATTCTAAGAGTATTAGCAGGTACATGATATAACTGATGAAAAGTTTTTGCTGACTCTACAGAATCAATAGCTGTCAAAACCATGGCCCTAGTTGCCTGATCTACCTGGGCATTAGCCTTAGCCATGGGACCTGGCAACAAGGTATGAGCTCTCATGTGCCCTATATAAAAGGGATTCTTTCTTGCCAAAATAAGGGATTGAATCTGTAATAATATGTTAGAAACCATGCTGGCCTGCCTAATTGAGGCAGCGACTTCAAGAGAATTAACAGCATTAACAACATATTGTGAATCAGAAAAAAGATTAAAGGGCTCTTCAAATCTTTTAAACACCTCTAGAACCACCAGGCACTCCGTGACCTGGGGAACATCCGGTCGAAAATATAACACGACTGGATTTTGACCTTCCACCACAAAGGCACCCTGGCCAGTTTTTGACCCATCAGTATAAATAGTCAAGGCTGTAGCCAAAGGCTTCTTAGAGGTAATAATAGGAAAATAAACCAAATTTCTCTCTACAAAGGCAAGCAAGAGATGCTTGGGATAATGGTTATCAATAATATTGGGAAAGGCACATAATAAAATCGCCCATATATCCACAGTGGTAGCCAAAGTTTCCACCTGATTCCTGGTATAGGGAATAATTAATTTATCAGGTATTTTAGCAAAATGCATCAAACAATACTTTAGGCCCAATAGGGCTTGAGTTGCAACAAGCTCAGGAAAATATTGAACAGTTCTTGCTCCAAGAGAATTACCATGAAGCCACCACAGAGGGCCGTCCTGCCATAAGACCTCTGTAGGATAATTCTTTGTCTTTAAAATACACAACATAAGTAATTGACCTGGATTATAACGACACACTTGAGCCTTAATTATTGCCTCTTCAATCTTTTTTAGGGCCGCAAAAGCCTGTGGGGTAAGTTTTCGTGTAGATGTGACATCTGGGTTACCTTCCAAAATGGAAAATAAAGGCAGTAATTCTGCTCGAGGAATGTTTAAATATCCTCGGATCCAGTTGATGTCTCCCAACAGTTGCTGAAAATCATTGAGTGTCTTTAGGTGGGCAGTTCGAATAGAAAATTTTTGAGGTCGAATAAAGGCAGGAGTAACAATGGCACCTAAGAATTTTACCACCTTGGATTGCTGTACTTTATCGGGGGCAATAATAAGCCCTCTCTGTTCAAGTAGGGAAACCACCTGTTGATAGGCTCTATGAAGTACCTCAAGAGAAGAAGCAGCTAGCAGGATATCATCCATATAATGAATGATTTTTACCAGGGGAAACTCCTGTCTAACTGACAGCAGGGCCGAATCCACAAACAGTTGACAAATAGTCGGACTATTAGCCATGCCTTGAGGCAAGACCTTCCACTGATACCGGACATCTGGCTGTTCATGATTGACAGAAGGCAACGTAAAGGCAAAACGTTCTCTATCCTCAGGGCAAAGGGGTATTGAGAAGAAGGAATCTTTAATGTCTAAGGTCAACACAGGCCAATCTCGGGGCAGTGCTGAAAGTAGAGGAAGTCCTCTCTGGACTGGTCCCATGACCTGCATTTGCGCGTTTACTGCCCTTAAGTCATGTAACAATCTCCACTTGCCAGAAGCCTTTTTAATAACAAAAATGGGTGCCGGGTTTCGGCACCAGTTGCGGCGAGCTCCTCGACCAGCGAGGAAGAACGACCACCACACGAGGATTCTTCTCAAATCATACTTTATCGGAGAGCTTTTGATTGAAGGGGGAGCAGGAAGCGAAAAGGGACCTGGGCAGGGAAATGCAGCTGCTTATATAGGGAACAGGAACACGGATCGCTCCACCATTGGCTGCCGCCCTACAGCCACAACGAGGTGCCACGGGATTGGCCAGGGATCATCATGTGACTCACGCATGCGCATAACTTAGGACACGTAGTCGAGCACAGCATTGCCTTAAGTGAAGTCGTTTACCTCTAAGGAGTCAGGAAACGGGCGCCATCTAATGGCGTTTGTCCCGGCTCCCTACACATTCTATGACTTCACACACCTCCATTCTGTGACTTCACTCACCTCCATTGTGAGTTCACACACCTACATTCTGTGACTTCACACACCTCCATTCTCCGACTTCACACAACTCGATTCTCTGACTGCACACACCTCCATTCTACGATTTCACACACCTCCATTCTATGACTTCACCACCTACATTGTGACTACACACACCTACGTTCTATCAGTTCACACACCTGCATTGTGACTTCACACACCTTCAGTTTCTGACTTCACACACCTCCATTCTGAATACACACACCTCCATTCTGACTTCATACACTTCAATTCTGTGACTTCACACACCACCATTCTATGATTTCCCACACCTCCATTCTGTGACTTCACATACCTCCTTTCTGAGTTGACACACCTCCATTCTGTGACTTCACATACCTCCAATCTGACTTCACACACCTCCATTCTATGACTTCACACACCTCCATTCTGTGACTTCAAAAACCACCATTCTATGACTTCACACATCTGCATTGTGACTTCACACACCTCTATTCTATGAGTTCACACAGCTCCATTCTGACTTCACACACCTCCATTCTATGACTTCGCACACCTCTATTCTGACTTCACACCCCTCCATTCTGTGACTTCACATACCGCCATTCTTTGACTTCACACCCCTCCATTCTGTGCCTTCACACACCTCCACTCTGTGACTTTACACACCTTCAATCTGTGACTTCACACACCTTCCTTCTGTGACTTCACACACCTCCATTCTATGGCTTCACACACCTCCATTCTAAGACTTCACACACCTCCATTCTATGACTTCACACACCAATATTCTTTGACTTCACACACCTCCATTCTGTGACTTCACACATCTCCATTCTGACTTCACACACATCCATTCTATGACTTCACAAATCTCTATTCTATGACTTCACACACCTCCTTTCTTTGACTTCATACATCTCCATTTTGACTTCACACATCACAATTCTGTGACTTCACACACCTCCATTTGTGACTTCACACATCACAACTTTGACTTCACACACGTCCATTCTGTGACTTCACACACCTCCATTCTGTGATTTCACACAACTTAATTTTGACTTCACACACTTCAATTCTGTGACTTCACACACCTCCATTCTGTGACTTCACACACCTCGATTGTCTGATTTCACACACCTCCATTCGTGGATTTCACACACCTCCATTCTATGACTTCACACACCTCCATTCTATGACTTCACACACGTCCTTTCTGTAACTTCACACACTTCAAATATTTGACCTCACAAACCTCCATTCCATGACTTCACAGACCTCCATTCTATGACTTCACACACCTCTTTCTTTGACTTCACACACCTCCATTTTGACTTCACACACCTCCATTCTGTGACTTCACACAACTCCATTCTGTGACTTCACACACCTCAATTTTGACTTCACACACTTCCATTCTGTGACTTCACACACCTCCATTTTTTCACTTCCCACACCTCCATTCTTTGATTTCACACACGTCCAGTCCATGATTTCACACACCTCCATTCTATGAGTTCACACACCTCCATTCTATGACTTCACACACTTCCATTATATGACTTCACACACCTCGATTCTGTGACGTCACACACCTCCATTCTATGACTTCACACATCTCCATTCTATGACTTCACACACCTCAATTCTGTGACTTCACACAACACCATTCTGACTTCACGCACCTCCATTCTGTGACCTCACACACGTCCATTCTGTGACTTCACACACCTCGATTCTCTGGCTTCACACACGTCCATTCTATAATTTCACACAACTCCATTCTGTGCCTTCACACATCTCCATTCTCTGACTTCACACACCTCGATTTTATGACATCCCACACCTCAATTCTGAGTTCACACCCCTCCATTCTGTGACTTCACACACCTCAATTCTGTAACTTCACACACCTCCAATATACGACTTCACACACTTCCATTCTATGACTTCACACACCTCCATTCTATGACTTCACACACCTCCATTCTGTGACTCAAACTCCTCCATTCTATGACTTCACACAACTCCATTTTTTGACTTTACACACCTACATTCTATGGCTTTACACACCTCCATTCTATGACTTCACACACCTCCATTCTATGACTTCACACACCTGCATTGTAACTTCACACACTTCCATTTTATGACTTTACACACCTCCATTCTGACTTCACACACCTCCATTCTGACTTGACACACCTCAATCTGTGACTTCACAAACCTCCATTCTATGATTTCACACACCTCCATTCTATGACTTCACACACCTCCATTCTCTGACTTCACACACCTCCATTTTGACTTCACACACTTCCATTCTGTGACTTCACACACCTCCATTCTGTGACTTAACACACATCCATTGTTTGACTTTACACACCTGCATTTTGACTTCACACACCTCCATTCTATGACTTCACACACCTTCATTCTTACTTCAGAAACATCCATTCTATGAATACACAAACCTACCTTCTGTGAATTCACACACCTCCATTCTGAGTTCACACACCTCCATTCTGTGACTTCACACCCCTCCAATCTGTGACTTCACACACCTCCATTCTATGATTTCACACACCTCCATCTGTGACTTCACACACCTCCATTCTGACTTCAGACTCCTCCATTCTATGAGTTCACACACCTCCATTCTGTGACTTCACACACCTCCATTCTATGACTTCACACATCTCCATTCTGACTTCACACACTTCCATTTTGACTTCAAACACCTCATTTCTGTGGCTTCACACACCTCCATTCTATGATTTCACACAACTGCATTCTATGACTTCACACACCTCCATTCTATGACTTCACACACCTCCTTTCTGAGTTGACACACCACCATTCTGTTACTTCACACACCTCCAATCTGACGTCACACACCTCCATTCAATGACTTCACACACCTCCATTCCGTGTCTTCAAAAACCAACATTCTATGACTTCAAACACCTCCATTCTATGACTTCACACACCTCTATTCTGCGACTTCACACACCTCCACTCTGTGACTTTGCACACCTGCACTCAGTGACTACACACAACTCCATTCTGTGATTTCACACACCTACATTCTATGACTTCACACACCTCCATTCTTTGACTTCACACACCTCCATTCTATGAATTCATACACCTCCATTTTGACTTCACACAACTCTATTCTGTGACTTCACACACCTCCCTTCTGTGACTTCACAAACTTACATTCTATGACTTCTCACACCTCCATTCTATGACTTCACACCTCCATTCAATGACTTCACACACCAACATTTATGACGTCTCATACCTCCATTCTGTGACTTCACACACCTCCCTTCTGACATCACACACCTCCATCTATGACTTCACACACTACCATTCTATGACTTCACACACCTCCATTCTGTGACTTCACTCACTTCCATTGTGAGTTCACAAACCTCCATTCTGTGACTTCTCACACCTCCATTCTGTGACTTCACACACCTCGATTCTGTGACTTCACACAACTCCATTCTACGATTTCACACACCTCCATTCTGTGAGTTCACACACCTCCATTCTGTGACTTCACACACATCCATTCTGAGTTCACACATCTCCATTCTATGACTTCACACACCTCCATTATATGACTTCACACACCTATATTGTGACTTCACACACCTACGTTCTATCAGTTCACACACCTGCATTGTGACTTCACACACCTCCAGTCTCTGACTTCACACACCTCCATTCTGAATACACACACCTTCATTCTGACTTCACACACCTCAGTGCTGTCACTTCACACACCTCCATTCTATGATTTCCCACACCTCCATTCTTTGACTTCACACACCTCCATTCTATGACTTCACACACCTTCATTCTTACTTCAGAAACATCCATTCTATGACTTCACACACCTCCATTCTGTGACTTCACAAACCTCCATTCTGTGACTTCACACACCTCGATTCTGAATTCACACAGCTCCTTTCTATGACTTCACACACCTCCTTCTGTGACTTCACTCACCTCTATTCTATGACTTCACACACCTCCATTGTGATTTCACACACCTCCATTCTATGTGTTCCCACACCTCCATTCTGTGACTTCACACACCTCCATTCTATGATTTCACACACCTACATTCTGACTTCACACACGTCCATTATATGACTTAGCACACCTCAATTCTGACTTCACACACCTCCAATCTTTGACTTCACAAACCTCCATTCTGTGACTTCACAAACCTTCATTCTGTGACTTCACACACCTCAATTTCTGACTTCACACACCTCCATTCTATGACTTCCACACCGCCATTCTGTAACTTCAAACACCACCATTCTATGACTTCACACTCCTCCATTGTGACTTCACACACCTCCATTCTATGAGTTCACACACCTCCATTCTGACTTCCCACACCTCCATTCTATGACTTCACACACCTACATTCTGACTTCACACACCTCCATTATATGACTTAGCACACCTCAATTCTGACTTCACACACCTCCATTCTGTGACTTCACACACCTCCATGACATGACTTTACATACCTCCATTCGATGACTTCACACACCTTCATTCTGTGACTTCACACACCTCCATTTTGGGACTTCACACACCTCCGTTTTGACTTCACACACATCCATTTTGTGACTTCACACACCTCCATTTTTTCACCTCACACACCTCTATTGTTTGACTTCACACACCTCCATTCTTTGACTTCACACACCTCCTTTCTTTGACTTCATACACCTCCATTTTGACTTCACACACCACAATTCTGTGACTTCACACACCTGCCTTCTGTGACTTCACACACCTCCATTCTATGACTTCACACACCTCCATTCTAAGACTTCACACACCTCCATTCCATGACTTCACACACCAATATTCTTTGACTTCACACACCTCGATTCTGTGACTTCACACAACCCCATTCTACGATTTCACACACCTCCATTCTGTGAGTTCACACACCTCCATTCTGTGACTTCACACACATGCATTCTGAGTTCACACATCTCCATTCTATGACTTCACACACCTCCATTATATGACTTCACACACCTATATTGTGACTTCACACACCTACGTTCTATCAGTTCACACACCTGCATTGTGACTTCACACACCTCCAGTCTCTGACTTCACACACCTCCATTCTGAATACACACACCTTCATTCTGACTTCACACACCTCAGTGCTGTCACTTCACACACCTCCATTCTATGATTTCCCACACCTCCATTCTTTGACTTCACACACCTCCATTCTATGACTTCACACACCTTCATTCTTACTTCAGAAACATCCATTCTATGACTTCACACACCTCCATTCTGTGACTTCACAAACCTCCATTCTGTGACTTCACACACCTCGATTCTGAATTCACACAGCTCCTTTCTATGACTTCACACACCTCCTTCTGTGACTTCACGCACCTCTATTCTATGACTTCACACACCTCCATTGTGATTTCACACACCTCCATTCTATGTGTTCCCACACCTCCATTCTGTGACTTCACACACCTCCATTCTATGATTTCACACACCTACATTCTGACTTCACACACGTCCATTATATGACTTAGCACACCTCAATTCTGACTTCACACACCTCCAATCTTTGACTTCACAAACCTCCATTCTGTGACTTCACAAACCTTCATTCTGTGACTTCACACACCTCAATTTCTGACTTCACACACCTCCATTCTATGACTTCCACACCGCCATTCTGTAACTTCAAACACCACCATTCTATGACTTCACACTCCTCCATTGTGACTTCACACACCTCCATTCTATGAGTTCACACACCTCCATTCTGACTTCCCACACCTCCATTCTATGACTTCACACACCTACATTCTGACTTCACACACCTCCATTATATGACTTAGCACACCTCAATTCTGACTTCACACACCTCCATTCTGTGACTTCACACACCTCCATGACATGACTTTACATACCTCCATTCGATGACTTCACACACCTTCATTCTGTGACTTCACACACCTCCATTTTGGGACTTCACACACCTCCGTTTTGACTTCACACACATCCATTTTGTGACTTCACACACCTCCATTTTTTCACCTCACACACCTCTATTGTTTGACTTCACACACCTCCATTCTTTGACTTCACACACCTCCTTTCTTTGACTTCATACACCTCCATTTTGACTTCACACACCACAATTCTGTGACTTCACACACCTGCCTTCTGTGACTTCACACACCTCCATTCTATGACTTCACACACCTCCATTCTAAGACTTCACACACCTCCATTCCATGACTTCACACACCAATATTCTTTGACTTCACACACCTCCATTCTGTGACTTCACACACCTCCACTCTGGGACTTTACACACCTACACTCTGTGACTACACACAACTCCATTCTATGACTTCTCACACCTCCATTCTCTGACTTCACACACCTCCATTCTATGAATTCACACACCTCCATTGTGACTTCACACATCTCTATTCTGTGACTTCACACACCTGCCTTCTGTGACTTCACACATCCATTCTATGACTTCACACACCTCCATTCTATGACTTCACACCTCCATTCTATGACTTCACACACCAACATTTATGACGGCACACACTTCCATTCTGTGACTTCACACACTTCCATTCTACGACTTCACACACCTCCATTCTGTGACTTCACTCACCTCCATTGTGAGTTTTCACACCTCCATTCTGTGACTTCACACACCTCCATTCTGTGACTTCACACACCTCGATTCTCTGACTGCACACACCTCCATTCTACGATTTCACACACCTCCATTCTGTGACTTCACACATCTACATTCTTTGACTTCACACACCTCCATTCTGTGACTTCACACACCTCCATTCTGAGTTCACACACCTCCATTCTGTGACTTCACACACCTCCATTCTATGACTTCACACACCTCCATTCTATGACTTCACACAACTACATTGTGACTTCACACACCTACGTTCTATCAGTTCACACACCTGCATTTTGACTTCACACACCTCCAGTCTCTGACTTCACACACCTCCATTCTGAATACACACACCTCCATTCTGACTTCATACACCTCAATTCTCTGACTTCACACACCTCCATTCTATGATTTCCCACACCTCCATTCTGTGACTTCACATACCTCCTTTCTGAGTTGACACACCTCCATTCTGTGACTTCACATACCTCCAATCTGACTTCACACACCTCCATTCTATGACTTCACACACCTCCATTCTGTGACTTCAAAAACCACCATTCTATGACTTCACACATCTCCATGGTGCCTTCACACATCTCCATTCTATGAGTTCACACAGCTCCATTCTGACTTCACACACCTCCATTCTATGACTTCGCACACCTCTATTCTGACTTCACACCCCTCCATTCTGTGACTTCACATACCGCCATTCTTTGACTTCACACCCCTCCATTCAGTGCCTTCACACACCTCCACTCTGTGACTTTACACACCTCCATTCTGTGACTTCACACACCTTCCTTCTGTGACTTCACACACCTCCATTCTATGACTTCACACACCTCCATTCTAAGACTTCACACACCTCCATTCCATGACTTCACACACCAATATTCTTTGACTTCACACACCTCCATTCTGTGACTTCACACATCTCCATTCTGACTTCACACACATACATTCTATGACTTCACAAACCTCCATTCAATGACTTCATACACCTCCATTCTATGACTTCACACACCTCCTTTCTTTGACTTCATACACCTCCATTTTGACTTCACACACCACAATTCTGTGACTTCACACACCTTCATTTGTGATTTCACACATCACAATTTTGACTTCACACACGTCCATGCTGTGACTTCACACACCTCCATTCTGTGATTTCACACACCTTAATTTTGACTTCACACACTTCCATTCTGTGACTTCTCACACCTCCATTCTGTGATTTCACACACCTCGAATGTCTGATTTCACACCCCTCCATTCGTGGATTTCACACACCTCCATTCCATGACTTCACACACCTCCATTCTATGAGGTCACACATCTATATTCTATGAGTTCACACACCTCCATTTTCACTTCACAAACCTTCATTCTTACTTCAGAAACATCCATTCTATGACTTCACACACCTCCATTCTGTGACTTCACAAACCTCCATTCTGTGACTTCACACACCTCCATTCTGAATTCACACCGCTCCTTTCTATGACTTCACACACCTCCTTCTGTGACTTCACACACCTCTATTCTATGACTTCACACACCTCCATTGTGATTTCACACACCTCCATTCTATGTGTTCCCACACCTCCATTCTGTGACTTCACACACCTCCATTCTATGATTTCACACACCTCCATTGCATGACTTCACACACCTCCATTCTATGACTTCACACACCTCCATTCTAAATTCCCACACCTATATTCTGTGACTTCACACACCTCAATTTCTGACTTCACACACCTCCATTCTATGACTTCCACACCGCCATTCTGTAACTTCACACACCACCATTCTATGACTTCACACACCTCCATTGTGACTTCACACACCTCCATTCTATGAGTTCACACCCCTCCATTCTGACTTCCCACACCTCCATTCTATGACTTCACACACCTACATTCTGACTTCACACACCTCCATTATATGACTTAGCACACCTCAATTTTGACTTCACACACCTCCATTCTGTGACTTCACACACCTCCATGACATGACTTTACATACCTCCATTCGATGACTTTACACACCTTCATTCTGTGACTTCACACACCTCCATTTTTTCACCTCACACACCTCTATTGTTTGACTTCACACACCTCCATTCTTTGACTTCACACACCTCCATTCCATGACTTCACAACCTCCATTCTATGAGTTCACACACATTCATTCTATGAGTTCACAAACTCCATTTTTACTTCCCACACCTCCATTCTATGACTTCACACACCTCCATTCTGTGACTTCAAAAACCCCCATTCTATGACTTCACACACCTCCATTGTGACTTCACACACCTCCATTCTATGAGTTCACACACCTCCATACTGACTTCACACACCTCCATTCTATGACTTCGCACACCTCTGTTCTGACATCACACACCTCTATTCTATGACTTCACACACCTCCATTGTGACTTCACACAACTCGTTTCTGTGACTTCACACACCTCCATTCTATAACTTCACACACCTCCATTCTATGACTTCCCACAGCTCCATTCTACGACTTCACACACTTCCAATCTATGACTTCACACACCTCCATTCTATGACTTCACACACCTCCATTCTATGACTTCACACACCTGCATTCTGACTTCACACACCTCCATTCTATGACTTCATACACCTCCATTCTATGACTTCACACGCCAACATTCTGTGATTCACACACCTCCATTATGTGACTTCACGCATCTCCATTCTGACTTCACACTCCTCCCTTCTATGACTTCACACACCTCCATTCTATGACTTCACACACCTCCATTCTGTAACTTCACACACTTCCAATGTTTGACTTCACAAACCTCCATTCCATGACTTCATACACCTCCATTCTATGACTTCACACACCTCCATTCTTTGACTTCACACACCTACATTTTGACTTCACACATCTCCATTCTGTGACTTCACACTCCTCCTTTCAGTGACTTCACACACCTCCATACTATGCCTTCCACACACCTTCAATCTATGACTTCACACACCTCCATTCTATGACTTCACACACTTCCAATCTATCACTTCACACACCTCCATTCTATGACTTCACACACCTCCATTCTATAACTTCACACACCTGCATTCTGACTTCACACACCTCCATTCCATGACTTCACACAACTGTAATCTGTGACTTCACACACCTGCCTTCTGTGACTTCACACACCTCCATTCTATGACTTCACACACCTCCATTCTATGACTTCACACCTCCATTCTATGACTTTACACACCAACATTTATGACGTCACATACCTCCATTCTGTGACTTCACACACCTCCATTCTATGACTTCACACACATTCATTATTACTTCAGAAACATCCATTCTATGACTTCACAAACCTCCCTTCTGTGAATTCACACACCTGCATTCTGAGTTCACACACCTCCATTCTGTGACTTCACACACCTCCATTCTGTGACTTCACACACCTCCATTCTATGACTTCACACTCCTCCATTCTATGAGTTCACACACCTCCATTCTGTGAGTTCACACACCTCCATTCTATGACTTCACACACCTCCATTCTATGACTTCACACAACTACATTTTGTCTTCATACACTTCCATATTGACTTCAAACACCTCATTTCTGTGACTTCACACACCTCCATTCTATGATTTCACACACCTGAATTCTATGACTTCACACAACCCCATTCTATGACTTCACACACCTCCTTTCTGAGTTGACACACCTCCATTCTGTTACATCACACACCTCCAATCTGACTTCACACACCTCCATTCTATGACTTCACACACCTCCATTCTGTGTCTTCAAAAACCAACATTCTATGACTTCAAACACCTCCATTCTATGACTTCACACACCTCCATTCTGAGACTTCACACACCTCCATTCCATGACTTCACAACCTCCATTCTATGAGTTCACACACATTCATTCTATGAGTTCACAAACTCCATTTTTACTTCCCACACCTCCATTCTATGACTTCACACACCTCCATACTGTGACTTCAAAAACCCCCATTCTATGACTTCACACACCTCCATTGTGACTTCACACACCTCCATTCTATGTGTTCACACACCTCCATACTGACTTCACACACCTCCATTCTATGACTACGCACACCTCTGTTCTGACTTCACACACCTCTATTCTATGACCTCACACACCTCCATTGTGACTTCACACAACTCGTTTCTGTGACTTCACACACCTCCATTCTATAACTTCACACACCTCCATTCTATGACTTCCCACAGCTCCATTCTATGACTTCACACACTTCCAATCAATGACTTCACACACCTCCATTCTATGACTTCACACACCTCCATTCTATGACTTCACACACCTGCATTCTATGAGTTCACACACCTCCATACTGACTTCACACACCTCCATTCTATGACTTCACACACCAATATTCTATGACTTCACACACCTCAATTATGTGACTTCACACATCTCCATTCTGACTTCACAAACCTCCATTCTATTACTTCACACACCTCCATTCTATGACTTCACACACCAACATTCTGTGATTCACACACCTCCATTATGTGACTTCACACATCTCCATTCTGACTTCACACTCCTCCATTCTATGACTTCACACACCTCCATTCTATGACTTCACACACCTCCATTCTGTAACTTCACACACTTCCAATGTTTGACTTCACAAACCTCCATTCCATGACTTCATACACCTCCATTCTATGACTTCACACACCTCCATTCTTTGACTTCACACACCTCCATTTTGACTTCACACGTCTTCATTCTGTGACTTCACACACCTCTTTTCAGTGACTTCACACACTTCCATACTATGCCTTCCCCACACCTTCAATCTATGACTTCACACACCTCCATTCTATGACTTCACACACTTCCAATCTATGACTTCACACACCTCCATTCTATGACTTCACACACCTCCATTCTATAACTTCACACACCTGCATTCTGACTTCACACACGTCCATTCCATGACGTCACACAACTGTAATCTGTGACTTCACACACCTGCCTTCTGTGACTTCACACACCTCCATTCTATGACTTCACACACCTCCATTCTATGACTTCACACCTCCATTCTATTACTTCACACACCAACATTTATGACGTCACATACCTCCATTCTGTGACTTCACACACCTCCATTCTATGACTTCACACACATTCATTCTTACTTCAGAAACATCCATTCTATGACTTCACATACCTCCCTTCTGTGAATTCACACACCTGCATTCTGAGTTCACACACCTCCATTATGTGACTTCACACACCTCCATTCTGTGACTTCACACACCTCCATTCTATGACTTCACACTCCTCCATTCTATGAGTTCACACACCTCCATTCTGTGAGCTCACACACCTCCATTCTAGGACTTCACACACCTCCATTCTATGACTTCACACAACTCCATTCTGTCTTCATACACTTCCATATTGACTTCAAACACCTCATTTCTGTGACTTCACACACCTCCATTCTATGACTTCACACACCTGCATTCTGACTTCACACACCTCCATTCTATGACTTCATACACCTCCATTCTATGACTTCACACGCCAACATTCTGTGATTCACACACCTCCATTATGTGACTTCACGCATCTCCATTCTGACTTCACACTCCTCCCTTCTATGACTTCACACACCTCCATTCTATGACTTCACACACCTCCATTCTGTAACTTCACACACTTCCAATGTTTGACTTCACAAACCTCCATTCCATGACTTCATACACCTCCATTCTATGACTTCACACACCTCCATTCTTTGACTTCACACACCTACATTTTGACTTCACACATCTCCATTCTGTGACTTCACACTCCTCCTTTCAGTGACTTCACACACCTCCATACTATGCCTTCCACACACCTTCAATCTATGACTTCACACACCTCCATTCTATGACTTCACACACTTCCAATCTATCACTTCACACACCTCCATTCTATGACTTCACACACCTCCATTCTATAACTTCACACACCTGCATTCTGACTTCACACACCTCCATTCCATGACTTCACACAACTGTAATCTGTGACTTCACACACCTGCCTTCTGTGACTTCACACACCTCCATTCTATGACTTCACACACCTCCATTCTATGACTTCACACCTCCATTCTATGACTTTACACACCAACATTTATGACGTCACATACCTCCATTCTGTGACTTCACACACCTCCATTCTATGACTTCACACACATTCATTATTACTTCAGAAACATCCATTCTATGACTTCACAAACCTCCCTTCTGTGAATTCACACACCTGCATTCTGAGTTCACACACCTCCATTCTGTGACTTCACACACCTCCATTCTGTGACTTCACACACCTCCATTCTATGACTTCACACTCCTCCATTCTATGAGTTCACACACCTCCATTCTGTGAGTTCACACACCTCCATTCTATGACTTCACACACCTCCATTCTATGACTTCACACAACTACATTTTGTCTTCATACACTTCCATATTGACTTCAAACACCTCATTTCTGTGACTTCACACACCTCCATTCTATGATTTCACACACCTGAATTCTATGACTTCACACAACCCCATTCTATGACTTCACACACCTCCTTTCTGAGTTGACACACCTCCATTCTGTTACATCACACACCTCCAATCTGACTTCACACACCTCCATTCTATGACTTCACACACCTCCATTCTGTGTCTTCAAAAACCAACATTCTATGACTTCAAACACCTCCATTCTATGACTTCACACACCTCCATTCTGAGACTTCACACACCTCCATTCCATGACTTCACAACCTCCATTCTATGAGTTCACACACATTCATTCTATGAGTTCACAAACTCCATTTTTACTTCCCACACCTCCATTCTATGACTTCACACACCTCCATACTGTGACTTCAAAAACCCCCATTCTATGACTTCACACACCTCCATTGTGACTTCACACACCTCCATTCTATGTGTTCACACACCTCCATACTGACTTCACACACCTCCATTCTATGACTACGCACACCTCTGTTCTGACTTCACACACCTCTATTCTATGACCTCACACACCTCCATTGTGACTTCACACAACTCGTTTCTGTGACTTCACACACCTCCATTCTATAACTTCACACACCTCCATTCTATGACTTCCCACAGCTCCATTCTATGACTTCACACACTTCCAATCAATGACTTCACACACCTCCATTCTATGACTTCACACACCTCCATTCTATGACTTCACACACCTGCATTCTATGAGTTCACACACCTCCATACTGACTTCACACACCTCCATTCTATGACTTCACACACCAATATTCTATGACTTCACACACCTCAATTATGTGACTTCACACATCTCCATTCTGACTTCACAAACCTCCATTCTATTACTTCACACACCTCCATTCTATGACTTCACACACCAACATTCTGTGATTCACACACCTCCATTATGTGACTTCACACATCTCCATTCTGACTTCACACTCCTCCATTCTATGACTTCACACACCTCCATTCTATGACTTCACACACCTCCATTCTGTAACTTCACACACTTCCAATGTTTGACTTCACAAACCTCCATTCCATGACTTCATACACCTCCATTCTATGACTTCACACACCTCCATTCTTTGACTTCACACACCTCCATTTTGACTTCACACGTCTTCATTCTGTGACTTCACACACCTCTTTTCAGTGACTTCACACACTTCCATACTATGCCTTCCCCACACCTTCAATCTATGACTTCACACACCTCCATTCTATGACTTCACACACTTCCAATCTATGACTTCACACACCTCCATTCTATGACTTCACACACCTCCATTCTATAACTTCACACACCTGCATTCTGACTTCACACACGTCCATTCCATGACGTCACACAACTGTAATCTGTGACTTCACACACCTGCCTTCTGTGACTTCACACACCTCCATTCTATGACTTCACACACCTCCATTCTATGACTTCACACCTCCATTCTATTACTTCACACACCAACATTTATGACGTCACATACCTCCATTCTGTGACTTCACACACCTCCATTCTATGACTTCACACACATTCATTCTTACTTCAGAAACATCCATTCTATGACTTCACATACCTCCCTTCTGTGAATTCACACACCTGCATTCTGAGTTCACACACCTCCATTCTGTGACTTCACACACCTCCATTCTGTGACTTCACACACCTCCATTCTATGACTTCACACTCCTCCATTCTATGAGTTCACACACCTCCATTCTGTGAGCTCACACACCTCCATTCTAGGACTTCACACACCTCCATTCTATGACTTCACACAACTCCATTCTGTCTTCATACACTTCCATATTGACTTCAAACACCTCATTTCTGTGACTTCACACACCTCCATTCTATGACTTCACACACCTCCATTCTGTGTCTTCAAAAACCAACATTCTATGACTTCAAACACCTCCATTCTATGACTTCACACACCTCCATTCTGAGACTTCACACATCTCCACTCTGTGACTTTACACACCTCCACTCTGTGACTACACACAACTCCATTCTGTGAGTTCACACACCTCCATTCTATGACTTCACACACCTCCGTTCTTTGACTTCACACACCTCCATTCCATGAATTCACACACCTCCATTGTGACTTCACACAACTCTATTCTGTGACTTCACACACCTGCCTTCTGTGACTTCGCACACCTCCATTCTATGACTTCACACACCTCCATTCTATGACTTCACACCTCCATTCTATTACTTCACACACCAACATTTATGACGTCACATACCTCGATTCTCTGACTTCACACACCTCCATTCTGACATCAGACACCTCCATTCTATGACTTCACACACTTCCATTCTATTACTTCACACACCTCCATTCTGTGACTTCACTCACCTCCATTCTATGACTTCACACACCTTCATTCTTACTTCACAAACATCCATTCTACAACTTCAAACACCCCCATTCTGTGACTTCACAAACCTCCATTCTGTGACTTCACACACCTCCATTCTGAATTCACACAGCTCTTTTCTATGACTTCACACACCTCCTTCTGTGACTTCACACACCTCTATTCTATGACTTCACACACCTCCATTGTGATTTCACACACCTCCCTTCTATGTGTTCACACACCTCCATTCTGACTTTACACACCTCATTTCTATCACTTCACACACCTCCATTCTGACTTCACACACCTCCATTCTGTGAATTCGCACACCTCCATTCTATGATTTCACACACCTCCATTCCATGACTTCACACACCTCCATTTTATGACTTCACACACCTCCATTTTGAATTCACACACCTATATTCTGTGACTTCACACTCCTCAATTTCTGACTTCACACACCTCCATTCAATGACTTCCACACCTCCATTCTGTAACTTCACATACCACCATTCTATGACTTCACACACCTCCATTGTGACTTCACATACCTCCATTCTATCAGTTCACACAACTCCATTCTGACTTCACACACCTCCGTTCTATGAGTTCACACACCTCCATTCTGACTTCACACACCTCCATTCTATGACTTAGCACACCTTAATCCTGATTTCACACACCTCCATTCTGTGACTTCACACACCTCCATGACATGACTTTACATACCTCCATTCGATGACTTCACACACCTCCATTCTTTGACTTCACACACGTCCATTTGTGACTTCACACACCACCTGTTTGACTTCACACACCTTCATTCTGTGACTTCACACACCTCCATTTTGTGACTTCACACACCTCCGTTTTGACTTCACACACATCCATTGTTTGACTTCACACACCTCTATTGTTTGACTTCACACACCTCCATTCTTTGACTTCACACACCTCCATTCCATGACTTCACAACTTCCATTCTATGAGTTCACACACCTTCATTCTATGAGTTCACAAACTCCATTTTTACTTCCCACACCTCCATTCTATGACTTCACACACCTCCATTCTATGACTTCACACACCTCCATTCTGTAACTTCACTCACTCCCAATGTTTGACTTCACAAACCTCTATTCCATGACTTCATACACCTCCATTCTATGACTTCTCACACCTCCATTCTTTGACTTCACACACCTCCGTTTTGACTTCACACACCTCCATTCTGTGACTTCACACACCTCCTTTTTCTGACTTCACACACCTCCATACTATGACTTCCAAACACCTTCAATCTATGACTTCACACACCTCCATTCTATGACTTCACACACTTCCAGTCTATGACTTCACACACCTCCATTCTATGACTTCACACACCTCCATTCTATGACTTCACACACCTGCATTCTGACTTCACACATCTCCATTCCATGACTTCACACAACTGTATTCTGTGACTTCACACACCTGCCTTCTGTGACTTCACACAACTCCATTATGTGACTTCACACATCTCCATTCTGACTTCACACACCTCCATTCTATGACTTCACACACCAATATTCTATGACTTCACACACCTCAATTATGTGACTTCACACATCTCCATTCTGACTTCACAAACCTCCATTCTATTACTTCACACACCTCCATTCTATGACTTCACACACCAACATTCTGTGATTCACACACCTCCATTATGTGACTTCACACATCTCCATTCTGACTTCACACTCCTCCATTCTATGACTTCACACACCTCCATTCTATGACTTCACACACCTCCATTCTGTAACTTCACACACTTCCAATGTTTGACTTCACAAACCTCCATTCCATGACTTCATACACCTCCATTCTATGACTTCACACACCTCCATTCTTTGACTTCACACACCTCCATTTTGACTTCACACGTCTTCATTCTGTGACTTCACACACCTCTTTTCAGTGACTTCACACACTTCCATACTATGCCTTCCCCACACCTTCAATCTATGACTTCACACACCTCCATTCTATGACTTCACACACTTCCAATCTATGACTTCACACACCTCCATTCTATGACTTCACACACCTCCATTCTATAACTTCACACACCTGCATTCTGACTTCACACACGTCCATTCCATGACGTCACACAACTGTAATCTGTGACTTCACACACCTGCCTTCTGTGACTTCACACACCTCCATTCTATGACTTCACACACCTCCATTCTATGACTTCACACCTCCATTCTATTACTTCACACACCAACATTTATGACGTCACATACCTCCATTCTGTGACTTCACACACCTCCATTCTATGACTTCACACACATTCATTCTTACTTCAGAAACATCCATTCTATGACTTCACATACCTCCCTTCTGTGAATTCACACACCTGCATTCTGAGTTCACACACCTCCATTCTGTGACTTCACACACCTCCATTCTGTGACTTCACACACCTCCATTCTATGACTTCACACTCCTCCATTCTATGAGTTCACACACCTCCATTCTGTGAGCTCACACACCTCCATTCTAGGACTTCACACACCTCCATTCTATGACTTCACACAACTCCATTCTGTCTTCATACACTTCCATATTGACTTCAAACACCTCATTTCTGTGACTTCACACACCTCCATTCTATGACTTCACACACCTCCATTCTGTGTCTTCAAAAACCAACATTCTATGACTTCAAACACCTCCATTCTATGACTTCACACACCTCCATTCTGAGACTTCACACATCTCCACTCTGTGACTTTACACACCTCCACTCTGTGACTACACACAACTCCATTCTGTGAGTTCACACACCTCCATTCTATGACTTCACACACCTCCGTTCTTTGACTTCACACACCTCCATTCCATGAATTCACACACCTCCATTGTGACTTCACACAACTCTATTCTGTGACTTCACACACCTGCCTTCTGTGACTTCGCACACCTCCATTCTATGACTTCACACACCTCCATTCTATGACTTCACACCTCCATTCTATTACTTCACACACCAACATTTATGACGTCACATACCTCGATTCTCTGACTTCACACACCTCCATTCTGACATCAGACACCTCCATTCTATGACTTCACACACTTCCATTCTATTACTTCACACACCTCCATTCTGTGACTTCACTCACCTCCATTCTATGACTTCACACACCTTCATTCTTACTTCACAAACATCCATTCTACAACTTCAAACACCCCCATTCTGTGACTTCACAAACCTCCATTCTGTGACTTCACACACCTCCATTCTGAATTCACACAGCTCTTTTCTATGACTTCACACACCTCCTTCTGTGACTTCACACACCTCTATTCTATGACTTCACACACCTCCATTGTGATTTCACACACCTCCCTTCTATGTGTTCACACACCTCCATTCTGACTTTACACACCTCATTTCTATCACTTCACACACCTCCATTCTGACTTCACACACCTCCATTCTGTGAATTCGCACACCTCCATTCTATGATTTCACACACCTCCATTCCATGACTTCACACACCTCCATTTTATGACTTCACACACCTCCATTTTGAATTCACACACCTATATTCTGTGACTTCACACTCCTCAATTTCTGACTTCACACACCTCCATTCAATGACTTCCACACCTCCATTCTGTAACTTCACATACCACCATTCTATGACTTCACACACCTCCATTGTGACTTCACATACCTCCATTCTATCAGTTCACACAACTCCATTCTGACTTCACACACCTCCGTTCTATGAGTTCACACACCTCCATTCTGACTTCACACACCTCCATTCTATGACTTAGCACACCTTAATCCTGATTTCACACACCTCCATTCTGTGACTTCACACACCTCCATGACATGACTTTACATACCTCCATTCGATGACTTCACACACCTCCATTCTTTGACTTCACACACGTCCATTTGTGACTTCACACACCACCTGTTTGACTTCACACACCTTCATTCTGTGACTTCACACACCTCCATTTTGTGACTTCACACACCTCCGTTTTGACTTCACACACATCCATTGTTTGACTTCACACACCTCTATTGTTTGACTTCACACACCTCCATTCTTTGACTTCACACACCTCCATTCCATGACTTCACAACTTCCATTCTATGAGTTCACACACCTTCATTCTATGAGTTCACAAACTCCATTTTTACTTCCCACACCTCCATTCTATGACTTCACACACCTCCATTCTATGACTTCACACACCTCCATTCTGTAACTTCACTCACTCCCAATGTTTGACTTCACAAACCTCTATTCCATGACTTCATACACCTCCATTCTATGACTTCTCACACCTCCATTCTTTGACTTCACACACCTCCGTTTTGACTTCACACACCTCCATTCTGTGACTTCACACACCTCCTTTTTCTGACTTCACACACCTCCATACTATGACTTCCAAACACCTTCAATCTATGACTTCACACACCTCCATTCTATGACTTCACACACTTCCAGTCTATGACTTCACACACCTCCATTCTATGACTTCACACACCTCCATTCTATGACTTCACACACCTGCATTCTGACTTCACACATCTCCATTCCATGACTTCACACAACTGTATTCTGTGACTTCACACACCTGCCTTCTGTGACTTCACACAACTCCATTATGTGACTTCACACATCTCCATTCTGACTTCACACTCCTCCATTCTATGACTTCACACACCTCCATTCTATGACTTCACACACCTCCATTCTGTAACTTCACTCACTTCCAATGTTTGAATTCACAAACCTCTATTCCATGACTTCATACACCTCCATTCTATGACTTCACACACCTCTATTCTTTGACTTCACACACCTCCGTTTTGACTTCACACATCTCCATTCTGTGACTTCACACACCTCCTTCCTGTGACTTCACACACCTCCATACTATGACTTCCAAACACCTTCAATCTATGACTTCACACACCTCCATTCTATGACTTCACACACTTCCAGTCTATGACTTCACACACCTCCATTCTATGACTTCACTCACCTCCATTCTATGACTTCACACACCTGCATTCTGACTTCACACACCTCCATTCCATGACTTCACACAACTGTATTCTGTGACTTCACACACCTGCCTTCTGTGACTTCACACACCTCCATTCTATGACTTCACACACAACTCCATTCTGTGACTTCACACACCTCCACTCTGTGACTTTACACACCTCAATTCTGTGACTTCACACACCTGCATTTGTGACTTCACACACCAAAATTTTGACTTCACACACGTCCATGATTTGACTTCACACACCTGCATTTTGACTTCACACACCTCCATTTTATGGCTTCACACACCTTCATTCTTACTTCAGAAATCCATTCTATGACTTCACAAACCTCCCTTCTGTGAATTCACACACCTCCATTCTGGGTTCACACATCTCCATTCTGTGACTTCACACACCTCCATTCTGTGACTTCACACACCTCCATTCTATGACTTCACACACCTCCATCTGTGACGTTACACACCTCCATTCCATGACTTCACACTCCTCCATCGTATGAGTTCACACACCTCCATTCTGTGACTTCACACACCTCCATTCTATGACTTCACACACCTCCATTCTGACTTCACCCACTTCCATTTTGACTTCAAACACCTCATTTCTGTGACTTCACACACCTCCATTCTATGATTTCACACACCTCCAATCTATGACTTCACACATCTCCATTCTATGACTTCACACACCTCCTTTCGGAGTTGACACACCTCTATCCTGTTACTTCACACACCTCCAATCTGACTTCACACACCTCCATTCTATGACTTCACACACCTCCATTCTGTGACTTCAAAAACCAACATTCTATGACTTCAAACACCTCAATTCGATGACTTCACACACCTCCATTCTATTACTTCACACACCTCCTTTCTGAGTTGACACACCTCCATTCTATTACTTCACACACCTCCAATCTGATTTCACACACCTCCAATCTGTGACTTTACACACCTCCACTCTGTGACTACACACAAATCCATTCTGTGATTTCACACACCTCCATTATATGACTTCACACACCTCCATTCTTTAACTTCACACACCTCCATTCTATGAATTCACACACCTCCATTGTGATTTCACACAACTCTATTCTGTGACTTCACACACCTGCCTTGTGTGACTTCACACACCTCCATTCTATGACTTCACACACCTCCATTCTATGACTTCACACACTTCAAATATTTGACCTCACCAACCTCCATTCAATGACTTCACAGACCTCCATTCTATGACTTCACACACCTCTTTCTTTGACTTCACACACCTCCATTTTGACTTCACACACCTCCGTTCTGTGACTTCACACACCTCCATTCTGTGACTTCACACACCTCAATTTTGACTTCACACACTTCCATTCTGTGACTTCACACACCTCCATTTTTTCACTTCCCACACCTCCATTGTTTGATTTCACACACGTCCAGTCCATGACTTCACACTCCTCCATTCTATGATTTCACAAAGCTCCATTCTGTGACTTCACTCATCTCCATTTTATGACTTCACACACCTGCATTCTATGACTTCACACACCTCCATCCTTTGACTTCACACACCTCCATTCTATGACTTCACACACCTCCATTTTGTGACTTCACACACCTCCATTCTATGACTTCACACACCTCCATTCTGTGACTTCACACATCTCCATTCTATGACTTCACACACCTCCATTCTGTGACTTCACTCACCTCCATTGTGTGTTCACACACCTCCATTCTGTGACCTCACACACCTCCATTCTGTGACTTCACACACCTCGATTCTCTGACTTCACACACCTCCATTCTATGATTTCACACAACTCCATTCTGTGCCTTCACACATCTCCATTCTCTGACTTCACACACCTCCATTTTATGACTTCCCACACCTTCATTCTGAGTTCACACACCTCCATTCTGTGACTTCACACACCTCAATTCTGTAACTTCACACACCTCCAATATATGACTTCACACACATCAATTCTATGACTTCACACACCTCCATTCTATGACTTCACACACCTCCATTCTGTGACTCAAACACCTCCATTCTATGACTTCACACACCTCCATTTTTTGACTTTACACACCTACATTCTATGGCTTTACACACCTCCATTCTATGACTTCACACACCTCCATTTTCTGAGTTCACACATTTGCATTGTGACTTCACACACTTCCATTCTATGACTTTACACACCTCCATTCTGACTACACACACCTCCATTATGACTTCACACACCTCAATCTGTGACTTCACAAACCTCCATTCTATGATTTCACACACCTCCATTCTATGACTTCACACACCTCCATTCTCTGACTTCACACACCTCCATTTTGACTTCACACACTTCCATTCTGTGACTTCACACACCTCCATTCTGTGACTTAACACACATCCATTGTTTGACTTCACACACCTGCATTTTGACTTCCCACACCTCCATTCTATGACTTCACACACCTTCATTCTTACTTCAGAAACATCCATTCTATGAATACACAAACATACCTTCTGTGAATTCACACACCTCCATTCTGAGTTCACACACCTCCATTCTGTGACTTCACACACCTCCATTCTATGATTTCACACAACTGCATTCTATGACTTCACACACCTCCATTCTATGACTTCACACCCCTCCTTTCTGAGTTGACACACCTCCATTCTGTTACTTCACACACCTCCAATCTGACGTCACACACCTCCATTCAATGACTTCACACACCTCCGTTCTGTGTCTTCAAAAACCAACATTCTATGACTTCAAACACCTCCATTCTATGACTTCACACATCTCCATTCTGAGATTTCACACACCTCCACTATGTGACTTTGCACACCTACACTCAGTGACTACACACAACTCCATTCTGTGATTTCACACACCTACATTCTATGACTTCACACACCTCCATTCTTTGACTTCACACACCTCCATTCTATGAATTCACACACCTCCATTGTGACTTCACACAACTCTATTCTGTGACTTCACACACCTGCCTTCTGTGACTTCACACACCTCCATTCTATGACTTCACACACCTCCATTCTATGACTTCACACATCCATTCTATGACTTCACACACCAACATTTATGACGTCACATACCTCCATTCTGTGACTTCACACACCTCCATTTGACATCACACTCCTCCATCTATGACTTCACACACTTCCATTCTATGACTTCACACACCTCCATTCTGTGACTTCACTCACATCCATTGTGAGTTCACACACCTCCATTCTGTGACTTCTCACAGCTCCTCTCTGTGAATTCACACACCTCGATTCTGTGACTTCACACACCTCCATTCTACGATTTCACAAACCTCCATTCTGTGACTTCACACACCTCCATTCTGTGACTTCACACACCTCCATTCTGAGTTCACACATCTCCATTCTATGACTTCACACACCTCCATTATGTGACTTCACACACCTCCATTTTGAGACTTCACACACCTCCATTCTATGACTTCACACACCTCCATTCTATGACTTCACACACCTACATTGTGACTTCACACACCTACGTTCTATCAGTTCACACACCTGCATTGTGACTTCACACACCTCCAGTCTCTGACTTCACACACGTCCATTCTGAATACACACACCTCCATTCTGAATTCACACACCTCAGTGCTGTCACTTCACGCACCTCCATTCTATGATTTCCCACACCTCCATTCTTTGACTTCACACACCTCCATTCTATGACTTCACATATCTCCTTTCTGAGTTGACACACCTCCATTCTCTGACTTCACATACCTCCAATCTGATTTCACACACCTCCATTCTATGAATTCACACACCTCCATTCTGTGACTTCAAACACCACCATTCTATGACTTCACACATCTCCATTTTGACTTCACACACCTCCATTATATGAGTTCACACAGCTCCACTCTGACTTCACACACCTCCATTCTACGGCTTCACACACCTCCTTTCTGTGACTTCACTCACTTCCATTGTGTGTTCACACACCTCCATTCTGTGACCTCACACACCTCCATTCTGTGACTTCACACACCTCGATTCTCTGACTTCACACACCTCCATTCTGTGACTTCATACACCTCCATTCTGTAACTTCACACACCTCCAATTTATGACTTCACACACCTCCATTCTATAACTTCACACACCTCCATTCTATGACTTCACACACCTCAATTTTTGACTTTACACACCTACATTCTATGACTTCACTCACCTACAATGTGACTTCACACACCTCCATTCTTTGAGTTCACACACCTGCATTGTGACTTCACACACCTCCATTCTATGACTTTACACACCTCCATTCTGACTTCACACACCTCCATTCTGAGTTCACACACCTCAATCTGTGACTTCACAAAACTCCATTCTATGAATTCACACACCTCCATTCTATGACTTCACACACCTCCATTCTATGACTTCATACACCTCCACTGTATGACTTCACACACCAACATTCTATGACTTCACAAATCTCCATTCTGTGCCTTCACACATCTCCATTCTGACTTGACACACCTCCATTCTATGACTTCACACACTTCCATTCTCTTACTTCACACACTTCCATTCTCTAACTCACACACCTCCATTTTGACTTCACACACTTCCATTCTGTGACTTCACACACCTCCATTCTGTGATTTAACCCACCTCCATTGTTTGACTTCACACACCTGCATTTTGACTTCACACACCTCCATTCTATGACTTCACACCTCCATTCTGTAACTTCACTCACTCCCAATGTTTGACTTCACAAACCTCTATTCCATGACTTCATACACCTCCATTCTATGACTTCTCACACCTCCATTCTTTGACTTCACACACCTCCGTTTTGACTTCACACACCTCCATTCTGTGACTTCACACACCTCCTTTTTCTGACTTCACACACCTCCATACTATGACTTCCAAACACCTTCAATCTATGACTTCACACACCTCCATTCTATGACTTCACACACTTCCAGTCTATGACTTCACACACCTCCATTCTATGACTTCACACACCTCCATTCTATGACTTCACACACCTGCATTCTGACTTCTCACATCTCCATTCCATGACTTCACACAACTGTATTCTGTGACTTCACACACCTGCCTTCTGTGACTTCACACAACTCCATTATGTGACTTCACACATCTCCATTCTGACTTCACACTCCTCCATTCTATGACTTCACACACCTCCATTCTATGACTTCACACACCTCCATTCTGTAACTTCACTCACTTCCAATGTTTGAATTCACAAACCTCTATTCCATGACTTCATACACCTCCATTCTATGACTTCACACACCTCTATTCTTTGACTTCACACACCTCCGTTTTGACTTCACACACCTCCATTCTGTGACTTCACACACCTCCTTCCTGTGACTTCACACACCTCCATACTATGACTTCCAAACACCTTCAATCTATGACTTCAGACACCTCCATTCTATGACTTCACACACTTCCAGTCTATGACTTCACACACCTCCATTCTATGACTTCACTCACCTCCATTCTATGACTTCACACACCTGCATTCTGACTTCACACACCTCCATTCCATGACTTCACACAACTGTATTCTGTGACTTCACACACCTGCCTTCTGTGACTTCACACACCTCCATTCTATGACTTCACACACAACTCCATTCTGTGACTTCACACACCTCCACTCTGTGACTTTACACACCTCAATTCTGTGACTTCACACACCTGCATTTGTGACTTCACACACCAAAATTTTGACTTCACACACGTCCATGATTTGACTTCACACACCTGCATTTTGACTTCACACACCTCCATTTTATGGCTTCACACACCTTCATTCTTACTTCAGAAATCCATTCTATGACTTCACAAACCTCCCTTCTGTGAATTCACACACCTCCATTCTGGGTTCACACATCTCCATTCTGTGACTTCACACACCTCCATTCTGTGACTTCACACACCTCCATTCTATGACTTCACACACCTCCATCTGTGACGTTACACACCTCCATTCCATGACTTCACACTCCTCCATCGTATGAGTTCACACACCTCCATTCTGTGACTTCACACACCTCCATTCTATGACTTCACACACCTCCATTCTGACTTCACCCACTTCCATTTTGACTTCAAACACCTCATTTCTGTGACTTCACACACCTCCATTCTATGATTTCACACACCTCCAATCTATGACTTCACACATCTCCATTCTATGACTTCACACACCTCCTTTCGGAGTTGACACACCTCCATCCTGTTACTTCACACACCTCCAATCTGACTTCACACACCTCCATTCTATGACTTCACACACCTCCATTCTGTGACTTCAAAAACCAACATTCTATGACTTCAAACACCTCAATTCGATGACTTCACACACCTCCATTCTATTACTTCACACACCTCCTTTCTGAGTTGACACACCTCCATTCTATTACTTCACACACCTCCAATCTGATTTCACACACCTCCAATCTGTGACTTTACACACCTCCACTCTGTGACTACACACAAATCCATTCTGTGATTTCACACACCTCCATTATATGACTTCACACACCTCCATTCTTTAACTTCACACACCTCCATTCTATGAATTCACACACCTCCATTGTGATTTCACACAACTCTATTCTGTGACTTCACACACCTGCCTTGTGTGACTTCACACACCTCCATTCTATGACTTCACACACCTCCATTCTATGACTTCACACACTTCAAATATTTGACCTCACCAACCTCCATTCGATGACTTCACAGACCTCCATTCTATGACTTCACACACCTCTTTCTTTGACTTCACACACCTCCATTTTGACTTCACACACCTCCGTTCTGTGACTTCACACACCTCCATTCTGTGACTTCACACACCTCAATTTTGACTTCACACACTTCCATTCTGTGACTTCACACACCTCCATTTTTTCACTTCCCACACCTCCATTGTTTGATTTCACACACGTCCAGTCCATGACTTCACACTCCTCCATTCTATGATTTCACAAAGCTCCATTCTGTGACTTCACTCATCTCCATTTTATGACTTCACACACCTGCATTCTATGACTTCACACACCTCCATCCTTTGACTTCACACACCTCCATTCTATGACTTCACACACCTCCATTTTGTGACTTCACACACCTCCATTCTATGACTTCACACACCTCCATTCTGTGACTTCACACATCTCCATTCTATGACTTCACACACCTCCATTCTGTGACTTCACTCACCTCCATTGTGTGTTCACACACCTCCATTCTGTGACCTCACACACCTCCATTCTGTGACTTCACACACCTCGATTCTCTGACTTCACACACCTCCATTCTATGATTTCACACAACTCCATTCTGTGCCTTCACACATCTCCATTCTCTGACTTCACACACCTCCATTTTATGACTTCCCACACCTTCATTCTGAGTTCACACACCTCCATTCTGTGACTTCACACACCTCAATTCTGTAACTTCACACACCTCCAATATATGACTTCACACACATCAATTCTATGACTTCACACACCTCCATTCTATGACTTCACACACCTCCATTCTGTGACTCAAACACCTCCATTCTATGACTTCACACACCTCCATTTTTTGACTTTACACACCTACATTCTATGGCTTTACACACCTCCATTCTATGACTTCACACACCTCCATTCTCTGAGTTCACACATTTGCATTGTGACTTCACACACTTCCATTCTATGACTTTACACACCTCCATTCTGACTACACACACCTCCATTATGACTTCACACACCTCAATCTGTGACTTCACAAACCTCCATTCTATGATTTCACACACCTCCATTCTATGACTTCACACACCTCCATTCTCTGACTTCACACACCTCCATTTTGACTTCACACACTTCCATTCTGTGACTTCACACACCTCCATTCTGTGACTTAACACACATCCATTGTTTGACTTCACACACCTGCATTTTGACTTCCCACACCTCCACTCTATGACTTCACACACCTTCATTCTTACTTCAGAAACATCCATTCTATGAATACACAAACATACCTTCTGTGAATTCACACACCTCCATTCTGAGTTCACACACCTCCATTCTGTGACTTCACACACCTCCATTCTATGATTTCACACAACTGCATTCTATGACTTCACACACCTCCATTCTATGACTTCACACCCCTCCTTTCTGAGTTGACACACCTCCATTCTGTTACTTCACACACCTCCAATCTGACGTCACACACCTCCATTCAATGACTTCACACACCTCCGTTCTGTGTCTTCAAAAACCAACATTCTATGACTTCAAACACCTCCATTCTATGACTTCACACATCTCCATTCTGAGATTTCACACACCTCCACTATGTGACTTTGCACACCTACACTCAGTGACTACACACAACTCCATTCTGTGATTTCACACACCTACATTCTATGACTTCACACACCTCCATTCTTTGACTTCACACACCTCCATTCTATGAATTCACACACCTCCATTGTGACTTCACACAACTCTATTCTGTGACTTCACACACCTGCCTTCTGTGACTTCACACACCTCCATTCTATGACTTCACACACCTCCATTCTATGACTTCACACATCCATTCTATGACTTCACACACCAACATTTATGACGTCACATACCTCCATTCTGTGACTTCACACACCTCCATTTGACATCACACTCCTCCATCTATGACTTCACACACTTCCATTCTATGACTTCACACACCTCCATTCTGTGACTTCACTCACATCCATTGTGAGTTCACACACCTCCATTCTGTGACTTCTCACAGCTCTTCTCTGTGAATTCACACACCTCGATTCTGTGACTTCACACACCTCCATTCTACGATTTCACAAACCTCCATTCTGTGACTTCACACACCTCCATTCTGTGACTTCACACACCTCCATTCTGAGTTCACACATCTCCATTCTATGACTTCACACACCTCCATTATGTGACTTCACACACCTCCATTTTGAGACTTCACACACCTCCATTCTATGACTTCACACACCTCCATTCTATGACTTCACACACCTACATTGTGACTTCACACACCTACGTTCTATCAGTTCACACACCTGCATTGTGACTTCACACACCTCCAGTCTCTGACTTCACACACGTCCATTCTGAATACACACACCTCCATTCTGAATTCACACACCTCAGTGCTGTCACTTCACGCACCTCCATTCTATGATTTCCCACACCTCCATTCTTTGACTTCACACACCTCCATTCTATGACTTCACATATCTCCTTTCTGAGTTGACACACCTCCATTCTCTGACTTCACATACCTCCAATCTGATTTCACACACCTCCATTCTATGAATTCACACACCTCCATTCTGTGACTTCAAACACCACCTTTCTATGACTTCACACATCTCCATTTTGACTTCACACACCTCCATTATATGAGTTCACACAGCTCCACTCTGACTTCACACACCTCCATTCTACGGCTTCACACACCTCCTTTCTGTGACTTCACTCACTTCCATTGTGTGTTCACACACCTCCATTCTGTGACCTCACACACCTCCATTCTGTGACTTCACACACCTCGATTCTCTGACTTCACACACCTCCATTCTGTGACTTCATACACCTCCATTCTGTAACTTCACACACCTCCAATTTATGACTTCACACACCTCCATTCTATAACTTCACACACCTCCATTCTATGACTTCACACACCTCAATTTTTGACTTTACACACCTACATTCTATGACTTCACTCACCTACAATGTGACTTCACACACCTCCATTCTTTGAGTTCACACACCTGCATTGTGACTTCACACACCTCCATTCTATGACTTTACACACCTCCATTCTGACTTCACACACCTCCATTCTGAGTTCACACACCTCAATCTGTGACTTCACAAAACTCCATTCTATGAATTCACACACCTCCATTCTATGACTTCACACACCTCCATTCTATGACTTCATACACCTCCACTGTATGACTTCACACACCAACATTCTATGACTTCACAAATCTCCATTCTGTGCCTTCACACATCTCCATTCTGACTTGACACACCTCCATTCTATGACTTCACACACTTCCATTCTCTTACTTCACACACTTCCATTCTCTAACTCACACACCTCCATTTTGACTTCACACACTTCCATTCTGTGACTTCACACACCTCCATTCTGTGATTTAACCCACCTCCATTGTTTGACTTCACACACCTGCATTTTGACTTCACACACCTCCATTCTATGACTTCACACCTCCATTCTGTAACTTCACTCACTCCCAATGTTTGACTTCACAAACCTCTATTCCATGACTTCATACACCTCCATTCTATGACTTCTCACACCTCCATTCTTTGACTTCACACACCTCCGTTTTGACTTCACACACCTCCATTCTGTGACTTCACACACCTCCTTTTTCTGACTTCACACACCTCCATACTATGACTTCCAAACACCTTCAATCTATGACTTCACACACCTCCATTCTATGACTTCACACACTTCCAGTCTATGACTTCACACACCTCCATTCTATGACTTCACACACCTCCATTCTATGACTTCACACACCTGCATTCTGACTTCTCACATCTCCATTCCATGACTTCACACAACTGTATTCTGTGACTTCACACACCTGCCTTCTGTGACTTCACACAACTCCATTATGTGACTTCACACATCTCCATTCTGACTTCACACTCCTCCATTCTATGACTTCACACACCTCCATTCTATGACTTCACACACCTCCATTCTGTAACTTCACTCACTTCCAATGTTTGAATTCACAAACCTCTATTCCATGACTTCATACACCTCCATTCTATGACTTCACACACCTCTATTCTTTGACTTCACACACCTCCGTTTTGACTTCACACACCTCCATTCTGTGACTTCACACACCTCCTTCCTGTGACTTCACACACCTCCATACTATGACTTCCAAACACCTTCAATCTATGACTTCAGACACCTCCATTCTATGACTTCACACACTTCCAGTCTATGACTTCACACACCTCCATTCTATGACTTCACTCACCTCCATTCTATGACTTCACACACCTGCATTCTGACTTCACACACCTCCATTCCATGACTTCACACAACTGTATTCTGTGACTTCACACACCTGCCTTCTGTGACTTCACACACCTCCATTCTATGACTTCACACACAACTCCATTCTGTGACTTCACACACCTCCACTCTGTGACTTTACACACCTCAATTCTGTGACTTCACACACCTGCATTTGTGACTTCACACACCAAAATTTTGACTTCACACACGTCCATGATTTGACTTCACACACCTGCATTTTGACTTCACACACCTCCATTTTATGGCTTCACACACCTTCATTCTTACTTCAGAAATCCATTCTATGACTTCACAAACCTCCCTTCTGTGAATTCACACACCTCCATTCTGGGTTCACACATCTCCATTCTGTGACTTCACACACCTCCATTCTGTGACTTCACACACCTCCATTCTATGACTTCACACACCTCCATCTGTGACGTTACACACCTCCATTCCATGACTTCACACTCCTCCATCGTATGAGTTCACACACCTCCATTCTGTGACTTCACACACCTCCATTCTATGACTTCACACACCTCCATTCTGACTTCACCCACTTCCATTTTGACTTCAAACACCTCATTTCTGTGACTTCACACACCTCCATTCTATGATTTCACACACCTCCAATCTATGACTTCACACATCTCCATTCTATGACTTCACACACCTCCTTTCGGAGTTGACACACCTCCATCCTGTTACTTCACACACCTCCAATCTGACTTCACACACCTCCATTCTATGACTTCACACACCTCCATTCTGTGACTTCAAAAACCAACATTCTATGACTTCAAACACCTCAATTCGATGACTTCACACACCTCCATTCTATTACTTCACACACCTCCTTTCTGAGTTGACACACCTCCATTCTATTACTTCACACACCTCCAATCTGATTTCACACACCTCCAATCTGTGACTTTACACACCTCCACTCTGTGACTACACACAATTCCATTCTGTGATTTCACACACCTCCATTATATGACTTCACACACCTCCATTCTTTAACTTCACACACCTCCATTCTATGAATTCACACACCTCCATTGTGATTTCACACAACTCTATTCTGTGACTTCACACACCTGCCTTGTGTGACTTCACACACCTCCATTCTATGACTTCACACACCTCCATTCTATGACTTCACACACTTCAAATATTTGACCTCACCAACCTCCATTCGATGACTTCACAGACCTCCATTCTATGACTTCACACACCTCTTTCTTTGACTTCACACACCTCCATTTTGACTTCACACACCTCCGTTCTGTGACTTCACACACCTCCATTCTGTGACTTCACACACCTCAATTTTGACTTCACACACTTCCATTCTGTGACTTCACACACCTCCATTTTTTCACTTCCCACACCTCCATTGTTTGATTTCACACACGTCCAGTCCATGACTTCACACTCCTCCATTCTATGATTTCACAAAGCTCCATTCTGTGACTTCACTCATCTCCATTTTATGACTTCACACACCTGCATTCTATGACTTCACACACCTCCATCCTTTGACTTCACACACCTCCATTCTATGACTTCACACACCTCCATTTTGTGACTTCACACACCTCCATTCTATGACTTCACACACCTCCATTCTGTGACTTCACACATCTCCATTCTATGACTTCACACACCTCCATTCTGTGACTTCACTCACCTCCATTGTGTGTTCACACACCTCCATTCTGTGACCTCACACACCTCCATTCTGTGACTTCACACACCTCGATTCTCTGACTTCACACACCTCCATTCTATGATTTCACACAACTCCATTCTGTGCCTTCACACATCTCCATTCTCTGACTTCACACACCTCCATTTTATGACTTCCCACACCTTCATTCTGAGTTCACACACCTCCATTCTGTGACTTCACACACCTCAATTCTGTAACTTCACACACCTCCAATATATGACTTCACACACATCAATTCTATGACTTCACACACCTCCATTCTATGACTTCACACACCTCCATTCTGTGACTCAAACACCTCCATTCTATGACTTCACACACCTCCATTTTTTGACTTTACACACCTACATTCTATGGCTTTACACACCTCCATTCTATGACTTCACACACCTCCATTCTCTGAGTTCACACATTTGCATTGTGACTTCACACACTTCCATTCTATGACTTTACACACCTCCATTCTGACTACACACACCTCCATTATGACTTCACACACCTCAATCTGTGACTTCACAAACCTCCATTCTATGATTTCACACACCTCCATTCTATGACTTCACACACCTCCATTCTCTGACTTCACACACCTCCATTTTGACTTCACACACTTCCATTCTGTGACTTCACACACCTCCATTCTGTGACTTAACACACATCCATTGTTTGACTTCACACACCTGCATTTTGACTTCCCACACCTCCATTCTATGACTTCACACACCTTCATTCTTACTTCAGAAACATCCATTCTATGAATACACAAACATACCTTCTGTGAATTCACACACCTCCATTCTGAGTTCACACACCTCCATTCTGTGACTTCACACACCTCTATTCTGACTTCACACTCCTCCATTCTATGAGTTCACACACCTCCATTCTGTGACTTCACACACCTCCATTCTATGACTTCACAAACCTCCATTCTATGACTTCACACATCTCCATTCTGACTTCACACACTTCCATTTTGACTTCAAACACCTCATTTCTGTGGCTTCACTCACCTCCATTCTATGATTTCACACAACTGCATTCTATGACTTCACACACCTCCATTCTATGACTTCACACCCCTCCTTTCTGAGTTGACACACCTCCATTCTGTTACTTCACACACCTCCAATCTGACGTCACACACCTCCATTCAATGACTTCACACACCTCCGTTCTGTGTCTTCAAAAACCAACATTCTATGACTTCAAACACCTCCATTCTATGACTTCACACATCTCCAGTCTGAGATTTCACACACCTCCACTATGTGACTTTGCACACCTACACTCAGTGACTACACACAACTCCATTCTGTGATTTCACACACCTACATTCTATGACTTCACACACCTCCATTCTTTGACTTCACACACCTCCATTCTATGAATTCACACACCTCCATTGTGACTTCACACAACTCTATTCTGTGACTTCACACACCTGCCTTCTGTGACTTCACACACCTCCATTCTATGACTTCACACACCTCCATTCTATGACTTCACACATCCATTCTATGACTTCACACACCAACATTTATGACGTCACATACCTCCATTCTGTGACTTCACACACCTCCATTTGACATCACACTCCTCCATCTATGACTTCACACACTTCCATTCTATGACTTCACACACCTCCATTCTGTGACTTCACTCACATCCATTGTGAGTTCACACACCTCCATTCTGTGACTTCTCACAGCTCCTCTCTGTGAATTCACACACCTCGATTCAGTGACTTCACACACCTCCATTCTACGATTTCACAAACCTCCATTCTGTGACTTCACACACCTCCATTCTGTGACTTCACACACCTCCATTCTGAGTTCACACATCTCCATTCTATGAATTCACACACCTCCATTCTGTGACTTCAAACACCACCATTCTATGACTTCACACATCTCCATTTTGACTTCACACACCTCCATTATATGAGTTCACACAGCTCCACTCTGACTTCACACACCTCCATTCTACGGCTTCACACACCTCCTTTCTGTGACTTCACTCACTTCCATTGTGTGTTCACACACCTCCATTCTGTGACCTCACACACCTCCATTCTGTGTCTTCACACACCTCGATTCTCTGACTTCACACACCTCCATTCTGTGACTTCATACACCTCCATTCTGTAACTTCACACACCTCCAATTTATGACTTCACACACCTCCATTCTATAACTTCACACACCTCCATTCTATGACTTCACACACCTCAATTTTTGACTTTACACTCCTACATTCTATGACTTCACTCACCTACAATGTGACTTCACACACCTCCATTCTCTGAGGTCACACACCTGCATTGTGACTTCACACACCTCCATTCTATGACTTTACACACCTCCATTCTGACTTCACACACCTCCATTCTGAGTTCACACACCTCAATCTGTGACTTCACAAAACTCCATTCTATGAATTCACACACCTCCATTCTATGACTTCACACACCTCCATTCTATGACCTCATACACCTCCACTGTATGACTTCACACACCAACATTCTATGACTTCACAAATCTCCATTCTGTGCCTTCACACATCTCCATTCTGACTTGACACACCTCCATTCTATGACTTCACACACTTCCATTCTCTTACTTCACACACTTCCATTCTCTAACTCACACACCTCCATTTTGACTTCACACACTTCCATTCTGTGACTTCACACACCTCCATTCTGTGATTTAACCCACCTCCATTGTTTGACTTCACACACCTGCATTTTGACTTCACACACCTCCATTCTATGACTTCACACCTCCATTCTATGAATTCACACACCAACATTTATGATGGCACATACATCCATTCTGTGACTTCACACACTTCCATTCTGAAATCACACACCTCCATTCTATGACTTCACACACTTCCTTTCTATGACTTCACACACCTCCATTCTGTGACTTCACTCACCTCCATTGTGAGTTCACACACCTCCATTCTGTGATTTCACACACCTCCATTCTGTGACTTCACACACCTCGATTATCTGACTACACACACCTCCATTCTACGATTTCACACACCTCCATTCTGTGACTTCACACACCTCCATTCTGAGTTCACACACCTCCATTCTATGCCTTCACAAACCTCCATTCTGTGACTTCACACACCTCCATTCTATGACATCACACACCTCCATTCTGTGACTTCACACACCTCCATTCTATGACTTCACACACCTCCATTCTATGACTTCACACACCTACATTGTGACTTCACACACCTACGTTCTACCAGTTCACACACCTGCATTGTGACTTCACACACCCAGTCTCTGACTTCACACACCTCCATTCTGAATACACACACCTCCATTCTGACTTCATACACCTCAATTCTGTGACTTCACACACCTCCATTCTATAATTTCCCACACCTCCATTCTGTGACTTCACATACCTCCTTTCTGAGTTGACACACCTCCATTCTGTGACTTCACATACCTCCAATCAGACTTCACACACCTCCATTCTATGACTTCACACACCTCCATTCTGTGACTTCAAAAAGCACCATTCTATGACTTCACACATCTCCATTGTGACTTCACACACCTCCATTCTATGACTTCGCACACCTCTATTCTGACTTCACACCCCTCCATTCTGTGACTTCACATACCGCCATTCTTTGACTTCACACCCCTCCATTCTGTGCCTTCACACACCTCCACTCTGTGACTTTACACACCTCCAATCTGTGAATCAAACACCTCCATTCTATGACTTCACACACCTCCATTGTGAGTTCACACACCTCCATTCTGTGACTTCACACACCTTCCTTCTCTGATTTCACACACCTCCATTCTATGACTTCACACACCTCCATTCTATGACTTCACACACCAATATTCTTTGACTTCACACACCTCCATTCTGTGACTTCACACATCTCCATTCTGACTTCACACACATCCATTCTATGACTTCACAAATCTCCATTCTATGACTTCACAAACCTCCATTCCATGACTTCAAGCACCTCCATTCTATGACTTCACACACCTCTTTTCTTTGACTTCATATACCTCCATTTTGAAATCACACACCTCCATTCTGTGACTTCTCACACCTCCATTCTGTGACTTCACACACCTCGATTCTCTGACTTCACACACCTCCATTCTGTGACTTCACACACCTCCATTCTGTGACTTCACACATCTCCATTCTATGACTTCACACATCTCCATTCTGTGACTTCACACACCTCCATTATGAGTTCACACACCTCCCTTTTGTGACTTCCCACACCTCCATTCTATGACTTCACACACCTCCATTCTATGACTTCACACACCTACATTGTGACTTCACACACCTACGTTCTATCAGTTCACACACCTGCATTGTGACTTCACACACCTCCAGTCTCTGACTTCACACACCTCCATTCTGAATACACACACCTCCATTCTGACTTCACACACCTCAGGTCTGTCACTTCACACACCTCCATTGTATGATTTCCCACACCTCCATTCTTTGACTTCACACACCTCCATTCTATGACTTCACATACCTCCTTTCTGAGTTGACACACCTCCATCCTTTTACTTCACACACCTCCAATCTGACTTCACACACCTCCATTCTATGACTTCACACACCTCCATTCTGTGACTTCACACACCTCGATTCTCTGACTTCACCCAACTCCATTCTATGATTTCTCACACCTCCATTCTGTGCCTTCACACATCCCCATTCTATGGCTTCACACACTTCCATTCTGTGATTTCACACACCTCCATTCTGTAACTTCACATACCTCCAATATATGACTTCACATACCTCCATTCTACGACTTCACACACCTCCATTCTATGACTTCACACACCTCCAATCTGTGAATTAAACACCTCCATTCTATGACTTCACACACCTCCATTTTTTGACTTTACACACCTACATTCTATGACTTCACACACCTACATTGTGACTTCACACACCTCCATTCTCTGAGTTCACACACCTGCATTGTGACTTCATTCACCTCCATTCTATGACTTTACACACCGCCATTCTGACTTCACACACCTCCATTCTAACTTCACACTCCTCAATCTGTGACTTCACAAACCTCCATTCTATGATTTCAACCACCTCCATTCTATGACTTCACACACCTCCATTCTATGACTTCATACACCTCCATTGTATGACTTCACACACCAACATTCTATGACTTCACACACCTCCATTCTGTGCCTTCACACATCTCCATTCTGACTTGACACACCTCCATTCTATGACTTCACACACCTCCATTCTCTGACTTCACACACCTCCATTTTGACTTCACACACTTCCATTCTGTGACTTCATACACCTCCATTCTGTGACTTAACACCCATCCATTGTTTGACTTCACACACCTACATTTTGGCTTCACACACCTCCATTCTATGACTTCACACACCTTCATTCTTACTTCAGAAACATCCATTCTATGACTTCACAAACCTCCTTTCTGTGAATTCACACACCTCCATTCTGAGTTCACACACCTCCATTCTGTGACTTCACACACCTCCATTCTGTGACTTCACACCTCCATCTGTGACTTCACACACCTCCATTCTATGACTTCACACTCCTCCATTCTATGAGTTCACACACCTCCATTCTATGACTTCACACACCTCCATTCTATGACCTCACACACCTCCATTCTGACTTCACACACTTCCATTTTGACTTCAAACACCTCATTTCTGTGGCTTCACACACCTCCATTCTATGACTTCACACACCTGCATTCTATAACTTCACACTCCTCCACTCTATGACTTCACACACCTCCTTTCTGAGTTGACACACCTCCATTCTTTTACTTCACACACCTCCAATTTGACTTCACACACCTCCATTCTATGACTTCACACACCTGCATTCTATGACTTCACACACCTCCATTCTATGACTTCAAACCTCCATTCCATGACTTCACACCTCCATTCTATGACTTCACACACCAACATTTATGACGTCACATACCTCCATTCTGTGACTTCACACACCTCCATTCTGACATCACACACCTCCTTTCTATGACTTCACACACTTCCATTCTATGACTTCACACACCTCCATTCTGTGATTTCACTCATCTCCATTGTGAGTTCACACACGTCCATTCTGTGACTTCACACAGAGTTTGGCCTAGTGGTAGAGTGCTTGCCTAGCATGCACGAAGAACTGGGTTCAATTCCTCAATACCACATACATAGAAAAATGCTGGAAGTGGTGCTGAGGCTGAAGTTGTAGAGCCCTAGCCTTGAGAAAATATAAGGACAGTGCTCAGTCCCTGAGTTCAAGCCCAGGACTGGCCAAATCAAAAGTAGTAGAGCACTGGCATTGAACTGAAGATCTGAGGAACAGCCCAGGCACAGAGTTCAAGCACCGCAAACAACAACAACAAAATCTATGAAATGGCAGTGGTGGTTTTAAGCTAAGCAAAAATAGAGTAGAAACTGGTAAAATACATATTTGTGTGTAAGCAAAATAGCCAGACTTTGCATTAGAACAGGATAGCAACTTGAAAAAAAATTTGTTTTCCATCTCACTAGGTCCTGTCTCTTAATTTATTCAAGTAAATAAAATGCTGGGTTTTATAATCATTGCTCTGAATATTAGAAAATCATAATATCTCTCATTAACCAACAAAGACCAGGAACTGGGGCTTCGATCAAATGGCAGAGTATCAGGCAAGAGAAGAAAACAATTGAAGTAAGAACTTGAAGTTCTTGATCCAGAACATGCATAGTAACAGAGCAGCAGCCTGGTGATGGTACCTCACACTTATAATCTTAGCTACTCAGGAGGCTAAGATATGAGAATCAAAGTTTAAAGCCAGCCAAAGTACCCAGTTAACTGCCAGAAAAACCAGAAGTGGCACTGTGGCTCACAGATTAAAGCACTAGCCTTGAGCTGAAGAGCTCAGGGACAGTGCCCAGGCCCAGAGTTCAAGCCCCACAATTGACAAAAATCAAACAAGCAAACAAAACTCACAAAGAAGCCTGCAGACCACAGTGGTTCTGCTGAGTCTCTTCTCTATGGGGATCAGGAAACATTTCACTTTTTCTGTCTCTTCCCATCTCAACATTCATACTAAAATAAGACTGTGTTGAAAGTTTCAATTTATAAAAATGTTTTTCATGAAGCACCCTGAAATATTCATCGCTTATTTCTCAATTGAAGATAGTTGATTTGGGGCTGCATTGGTACAGTGCTAGCCTTGAGCAGAAAAGGTCAGGGATAGAGCTGAAGTACTCAGTTGAAGACCCAGTGCCAACACACAAAAGAAATTATGCACTTTATACATATTTTCTAATTTCTTAATGAATTTTTCAGTCTGTATAAATATAGGGTACATTCCTTGTTACTTAAGTAAGATTGCTCTTTTTTTTCTTTTTGCCAGTCCTACGGCTTGGACTCAGGGCCTAGACATTTTCATTGGACTCGCTTGCCCAAGGTGAGTGCTCTGCCTCTTGAGACACAGCGCCACTTCTAGCTTTTTTCTTGAGTATGCGGTACTGGTGAATAGAACCTAGGTCTTCATGCATTCTAGGTGAGCACTCTACCATTAGGCTACATTCCCAGGCAGTGAGATTCCTCTTACAGTCATTGTATGTTCACAGAGTTTGATCTCACACACTGTAGGGCCCTGGTTGGCTTTGACCTGTGATTCTAAGCCCTGAGCCTCCTAAGTAGCTGAAATTAAGTTGTGAGCCAGCATGATGGCTTCCATTCCCAATTGTCCAGAAAAAAGGACATACTAAAGCCACTAGCACAATGATGCTCATTGCAGCACTATTTACCATAGCAAAGCTATGAAACCAACCCAGATGCCACTCAGTAGATGACTGAATCAAGAAGATGTGGTACTTATACACAATGGAATGCTATGCTGCCATCAGAAGGAAAGACATCGCCCCATTTGTAAGGAAATGGAAAGAGTTGGAAAAATTCATATTAAGTGAAGCAAGCCAGACCCAAAGAAACATAAGCTCAATGGTTTCCCTCATTTGTAATAATTAGTTCACATCTAGGACTCTCCTAGCAGAGGATTACAATAACTCAAAAACCTAGGTATATAAGGTCATATAGGATGAGACTAAATGAAAGGATCTCTAGGATATGGGAACAAGAGCTATATCTTGTGTCATCGTTGCTCTTAATCTTCTGTGATTTTTGTCCTTAATCTTCTATGTTATTTCTCATCTCTTATTTTGCCCTTTGGTTAATGTCAGATTGTTACTGTATCTGATTTTTTCCCTGGCATATTGTATATATGTTTATTTGTTTATGTCAAATAGGAAAGGGAAGGGGGGAAACAAGATGATTGGGAAGGGGAGGGGAGAGGGAACTGGGGACAAAAACATATGGAGTGGAATAAATGTGCGAGAAGTAATGCAGTCCACTACCTGTAAATGTAATCGTAACCCCTCTATACATTACCCTGAAAATAAAAAAGAGACTATAAAAATATCTGTAGAAAATGAGGCTGGATGATGGAAACAACCAGATGCCCTACTACAAAAAATGTGATACACGCACACACACACACACTCACACACACACACACACACACACAATGGAATGATACATAGCCAACCGACAAGATAAAATAATGGCATTCTCGGGGAAGTGGATGAAAAGGAAAAAAATCATATTAAGTGAAGTAAGCCAAACTCAAAGGAACATAGGCCCAAGAGTCTCCCTCATTTGTCAAATTCAGTAGAAACCTTGGGCTCTGCTACCAGAGATTTACAATAGAACAAAATCTAGAGACATCGTGACAAATAGTATGACACTAAATGTAAGGACCTCCAACATAAAGAAACAAAACTCATATAATGAGTGATTGTTGTCCTTAATGAACTATGTGATCTCTTATCTCTTTTGCTATCCCTTGGTTATATCATATTGTTGCAATATTTCACCTTGTTTTCTGATATATTTCATATGTGCCTAATTGGTTATTTGAAATTGGATAGGGAAGGGGGGAAATGAACATGAGTGGGGGTAGGGGAAGGGAAATGGGGACCATATCATTACATGGGGTATCAAAGTTTGAGAAGTAATGCACCTTCTATCTGGTGAATATAATGTAACCCTTCTATAAATTACAATAAAAATAAATACATAAAAAGAAGATCTGCACAGAAAAAAATAATAATGGCATTTTTGGGGTAGTGGATGAAATTAGAGTGAATCCTGTTGAGTGAGATAAGTCAAGACCAAGGAACAAAAGGTACATGGTATCCTTAATATATGGATATTAGTTTCAAACAGTAGTAGAGCGATGATTGAATAGTTGATACCCAAAGTTCTGGACATAATTTTGGAGATATAAACATAACTACATAGACATAAAAATCTAGGATAGACTATACACTCTATAGACATGTGTTTTATTATAGATTAATCTGTATCTATGACATACAAAGACTCAGCTTAATTTTTACTATATTCTAAAATCTATGTGCCAGTGATTGTATAGCGATTCCCTTCTTGAATACTTGTTGGTTAAACATGACATTTGAAATATGATGTAAAATTCAATGTTAAAAATTTTTTTAAAAAAGAGGCTAGAGGTAAATACCACTAATGTACTTGCTCTAAGTGGTACAGAAATTTTCTTAATGAATCAAGGGGTTTTATTACATCTTTATGCAATTATTTTAGTTCTGCGTGTTCTACACTCAATGATACTTCTGGAAAGATGATATAGCTGACTGTGTAGATGGTATGAAGACATACTGGCCTAAACGTAGAATAAAGCATTGGTAAGTGGCTGTTAGCTGTCCAGATTCTACTGGAATATGTGGAATGAATTTATTAAGCACAATGCAGGCTCTTAGTCAGATCAGGATCAAGATTATGTGGTTCCATCAGATGAATGAGGAAAGATCAGAAAAATCTACTAAGATATCCAGATATACTTTTGAAACTAAGGTAAATGGACTCCTTTTTTTTCTTTCTTGGTGGGGAGCTTGAACTTTGGACCTGGGCAAGGTCTCTTAGTTCTTTTTCCTCAAGGCTAATGCTGTACCAGTTTTAGCCACAACTCCACTTAGTTTTTGGGTGGATAAGTGGAGAGTAGAATCTTACAGTTTTTTTTGTTTTCGTTTTTTTGCTTGCAAAGGCTTTGATTCACCTTCCCCCTGGCTAGTAGAATGACAATTATGACCCTCCAGCGCCTGGCTAGTGATTTTTTGAAAATTGGACTTTCTTCCAAATCATGTAACTGGTTCCTAGCAAAGTTTTGAAGCCTGACTTAAATGTGACAGATTTTTGTCACTTGGAGACACTCTGTGCTGAACGTTAGAAATCTACCAGCTGAGTCACAGTGGCACTTCCAGTTTTTGTTTATGTGGTGCTGAGGAATGGAATCCAGGGTTTCATACATGCTAGGCAAGCTTCATTTTCAGCCCAAGGTTTTATGTTTTGTTTTTTCAGTGTTGTTGCTTCTAAGGTACTGTATGATGTTCTTTCATTTTCTTTGCTTTTTACCTCTTTTCTTCTTTTTCCCTTTAGTTTTATTCTCTGTAGTCACTGTGTTGAATTCGGCTACCCTGTGTCTTGTACATAGGTTTATGTGATTTTGGGAATGGAGAGGGTATAATAAAATGGTAAAAAAAAAACAAAGGAAAATGGGTGAAGCAATTGAACAGTGATACTTGGAAGACACTAAACGGAAATGAACTGAACAATCTGGGTAGAGAGGGGGCTGAGGGTAGGAAAACAGAGAAAAAGGAGGGAGGGGATAACAATTCTCTTAAGAAATGTGTTCATTACTTATGTAACCGTATGCCAACTATATATTGACTTAACAAAAGAAATTAACTTAAAAAATAATTTAGCCGGGTGTGGTGGCTCACACTTCTAAATGTAGCTACTCAAGAGGCTGGGATCCAAGGATAGCAGTTCAAAGTCAGCCTGGGCACTGAAGTCCATGTGACTCTTATCTCCAATTAACCACCAGAAACCCAGAAATGGCCCTATGGCTCAAGGGATAGGGCAGTAGTCTTGAGCTGAAAAGCTCAGTGACAAGACCCAGGTGCAGAATTGCAGTCCCATGACTTGAATGATGAATGATAGTAGCCAGGCTCTGTGCGCTCACACTTGGAATCCTATCTACAGAGAATCAGGTTTGAATCCAGCCCAAACAAATTGCATGATATTCTGATTTACAGTTCATTACCAAAAATCTGGAGGTGGATCTGTGGATCAAGTGGTAGAACACTAGCCTGAACAAAAAAATAAAAAACATTTAAGGACAGTTCCCAGGCCCTGGGTTCAAGTTCCAAGACTTGCATAAAACAAACAAAATGTGACGCTGAGTCCTCCATCATTTACTGTTATAGTTCAATATGATTGATATGCGTCTTAGAAATTAAGTCCCTAGCAAATACTCTCCCCTGAAATTCTGCTTCATAGCTGATTCATAGAATTTCAGCATCATTACTATCACCTTCCAGTTAGCATAGCAGTCTACTACTGAAAATTTGAAGAAAAGTTTTGAGTAATCCTAATAAATCTGTGTATCATTTGCACACACATCAAATCAGCAGCAGCTATGTTCTACTATTATCTAAATGTATTTAATCCCTTCTTGAGTTAATGAGCCTTAAAGAGTAAAACATATGAAATAGTTATGAAAATAACAGTCACCATTCTTCTACCTAATATTGTAATATAAGTGTATAAATGCAAGGACTATTCTGAAGTGTGCAGGAGATAGCTTCTAATTATAATATTCTCATGAAGTATAGTTTTTAAGAAACATGTTGCTTGCTTTGGGAAAGCAAAGGCAAGGAAAAATGATATAAGTAAGTTCCCTATTTATCAGAAGGAAAATACTATTGGGTTTAGATCAACTTCATTCATTCCGTGCTGATGAAACAAATATTTGCAATTCCTGAGGCCAATCACTTCATTGTGATGCAGAATCAGCCAGCTTAGATCAATCTTCCAAAAAAGGAAAGGAACAAATGAGAAGCAATTAAGGTTTCCAAAATGAACCAGGTGGTGGTGGCAGCTCACACTTGTAATTCTATCTACTCAAGGCCTGAAATCCAAGGATCTGGATTAAGTCTGTCTGGGATGAAAATATTCCTGTCTGAAACATCATCTCTGTTATCACAGCCCAGCTGATACACTCTGCCCAACAGGTTCCAAACACCAAAGTCCATCTCCTATCTGAAATACTAGCAAACGTACTCACACATTATTTCCTCTTTGGGAGATAGTTGAAACATGTACCAGAAACATTTCCCTGGCTTCAGAGTGGAAGTGGAAATATATACCCACTAGGAGCCCATCTAGTAAATTACAGTCAATCATCTTTCCTCACATATTGTGAGTTAAATTGAACAATGAGTGTTTGGATCAGAAGCGATGTGTATGAGCATACAGGTTGTAAAATTACTGTAATCCTAGCTACTCAATATAAGCTGAGACCTGAGGATTCCAGGTCAAAATCAGCCATGCAATAAATTCCATAAGACTTTTACCTCTAATTAACCAGCAAAAAACAGAACGTTGAATTGTGCTTAAAATGCCACAGGCCTAAGCTTTGCATAAAAGTGCTAAGGGGTAGCATTCAGGATGCCCAATCTCTCCACTCCTTTTTAACATAGTACTAGAAGGCCTACGCAGTGCAATAAGGCAAGAAACAAGCATAAAGGGGATCCAAGTAGGGAAAGAGGAAATAAAATTATCCCTCTTTGCAGATGACATGATTCTGTATTTAAAGAATCCTATAGACCCTACTCCCAAGCTCCTTGTGCTGATTCAAAGCTTTGGAAGGGTAGCAGTCCATAAAATCAACCCTCACAAATCAACTGCCTTCCTTTACGCCAACACTGAGAGGAACGAGGTAATAATCAGGAAAGAAACTCCTTTCACAGTAGCCTCAAAGAAAATAAAGTACCTAGGAATTAGCTTAACTAAGAATGTAAAGGACCGTTTAGATGAAAACTTTAAAACCATAAAAAAGGAAATTAAAGCAGAACTAAGGAAATGGAAAAACCTCCCATGCTCCTGGATTGGAAGAATCAACATTGTGAAAATGACAATCTTGCCAAGGGCTATCTACAAAATCAATGTAATACCAAACAACATCCCAATGTCATTCTTTAAAGAAATAGAAGAGGCAATTCAAAATTTCATATGGAATAATAAAAGACCCCGTATAGCAAAAACACTACTTAGCAGAAAGAACAGCGCTGGAGGAATTTCAATTCCAAACTTAAGACTCTATTACAGAGCTATCATTCTCAAAACAGCTTGGTACTGGCACAAGAACAGGCCTGAAGTCCAATGGAGTAGAACTGCGGACCCAGATATTAAACCACAGACCTATGGCCACCTAATCTTTGACCAGGGAGCCAAAAAAATAGAATGGAAGAAAGATAGCCTCTTCAACAAGTTGTGCTGGCAGAACTGGTTGAACACCTGCAGAAAACTAAAGTTGGATCCTTCTTTGTCACCTTGCACTAGAATTAACTCCAAATAGATCAAAGACCTGGAGGTAAAAGCTGACACACTGAAAAGTTTACAGGAAGGAATAGGAGATACACTAGGCCTCCTTGGCACAGGTCGAAACTTTCTTAATAAGGACCAAGAATCACAACAAATCAGAGAAAGGCTGGATAAGTGGGACTGCATTAAACTGCAGAGCTTTTGTATGGCAACGGATATAGCTAGTAAACTAATCAGGAAGCCTACAGAGTGGGAGAAGATCTTCACCACCCAAACAATGGAACAAGGCCTCATATCTAAAATATATCAACAACTCAAAAAATTGAATCACTCCAAAACTAACCTCCAAAGTAACACCCATCCCATTAAAAATGGGCCAAAGACTTAAAGAGAGTCTTCTCTGAAGAAGAAACAAAAATGGCCTATAGACACATGAAGAAATGCTCCACATCTCTGGTCATAAAAGAAATGCAAATCAAAACAATTCTAAGATTCCACCTCACTCCAGTTAGAATGGCCAGGATCAGGAAAACGAATGACAACAGATCCTGGAGGGGATGTGGCCAGGAGGGATCACTACTACACTGTTGGTGGGAGTGCAAACTCATTCAACCACTATGGAAAGCAGTGTGGCAGTGCCTCAAAAGGCTAAACATAGAACTCCCCTATGAACCAGCAATTCCACTACTTGGCATTTACCCAACAATCCAGAAACAAGGGCATACTAAACCCACTAGCACAACAATGTTCATTGCAGCACTATTCACCATAGCAAAGATATGGAACCAACCCAGATGTCCCTCAGTTGATAAGTGGATCAACAAGTTGTGGTATTTGTACACAATGGAAATCTATGCTGCTGTCAGAAAGAATGACATCGCCCCATTTGTTAGGAAATGGAAAGACTTAGAATAAATCATATTAAGTGAAGTAAGACAGACTCAAAGGAACTTAGGCTCAGTGGTTTCCTTCATCCGTCATAATCAGTAGAAACCTTTGGCTCTACTAGCAGAGATTGTCAATAGAGCAAAAGGCCATATATAAGGCCATATAATGTGAAGCTAATTGACAGGAACTGCAGGATATTGAAACAAAAGCCATATAATGAATGATTGTTGTCCTTAATGTACTATGTTGTCTCTCATCTCATTTGCTGTCCCTTGGTTATCCCATATTGGTATAGTATCTCACTTTATCTTATATATTGAATTTATTTGTATTTGGATATTTGAAATTTGATAGGGAAGGGGGGAAAACCAAGACGGGTGGGGGGTGTGGGGTTGGAGGGAAATGGGTACCAAGACATGTGATAGGGTATCAATGTATGTGAATTAATGCACCTTCTATCTGGCAAATATCATCTAACCCTTTTACTAATTACAATAAAAAAAGAAAAAAAAAGAAAGTTGTAGTGTGTGGGGAGGATGATGGGGTCAAATACATTTCTTCTTAGAAATTTACCTCATCTGGTTGCCCTGGATTTTCCTGGCCTTCTTCTTAGAGAAAGGCCTGTTATACTGGATTTGTGGCTTGGCAATGATCTAGCATGTACATCTTCGAGTAAGACATCCACAACTTCCATGCCTGAGACTCGAGTTTCCTGACCTTTGGCAACAGCACAGCAACATCTTTCTTCCTCCTGAGCCATAGGCCAAGTGAGCTGGCTTGAGCTGGTTGTTAGTTACAGTGGCTTGGTTACCAGGGTTCCATATTCTGTTCCATTGTGAGGGAGGCAGTGTCACCTTTCAGGGCCCAATGACCAAAGATCCTTGCTCACAAAAGACCTCACCAGAGACATAGTGGAGGCTGAACATCTCCTCCATCTCACAATATGCATGTGGATGTAGTAAACAGCACACCTTATTTGTTCAATCCCAATGTCTTCCACTAGGCCCAACTACAAGTCTGGTCTCAGGCTCAAGGAGCCTTTCTTAGGTAAGATCCAAACTTAAGGGTCAATATTGCCCTCATCCTTTACAAAACATTTGCTTCACAGTGCCTTCTCTGCCTGCATTTTGCCCCTTGTCGAATTTTTTTTGTTTTTGCTAGTCTTGGGACTTGACTTCAGAGTGTGAACATTGTTCTTGGGCTTTCTTTAGGCTTTAGCTGTCCCACCGAGCCACAGCACCACTTGCAGCGTTTTCTATGTATGTGGTAATGAGGAATCAAACCTGAGCCTTTTTGCTTGGTAGCCAAGTACTCTACCACTAGGTGAAACACACAGGGCATTTTGCACATGTTTTTGACGTCAATCTACTAGGATATTATTAGGTTTCTGTATCCTAATCAATTTTTTCCTGATGATTAGCTTTGCTGTCAAATGTAAAAAATGCAAGAGGGAAAAACACAGAAGAATTAGTGAAATTAAAAAAAAAGCATTAGACACAGTTAAGTGTTCATTCTTTGTAGGAGAAAAGATATTTGGATATGATGATGATGATGATGACTTTATAATTACTATGTCAGGGTTGAGAGTTTGGCATAGTGGTAGAGTGCTTGCCTAGCATCCATGAAGATCTGGGTTTGATTGCTCAGTATCACATAGATAGAAAATCTAGATGTGGCACTGTGGCACAAGTGGCAGAGGGCTAGACTTGAGAAAACCCGAGGACAGTGCTCAGGCCCTGAATTCAAGCCCCAAGACTGGCAGAAAGATAAAAGAAAATAAAAATGCTTTTTATGAGGTAATTCACTCACAGCATTTGCTTCTGAAATCTTTGCTTCTGCATCTTGTGAAATACCCCTTTCCCTCAATGTAGACAAGAAAAACAGATCCATCCCATGGTCCACTGTGAGGCCACTGGTTGGGCTAAGAGCTAGTCGTGCAGCAACACATAAGTTTTATTCTAATACTTTCCAAACTTTGTACTCAAATATGCTAGGCTCAGAGGGACTTAAAGACAATAGAGATTGGATTGAGAGGCTTATTGTTTTGGGTATAAATCGCTTATCAGTGGTTGTATTAGACTGGTCTTTAAGTGCAGAAAAATAAAGAGTGATAATACCAATTAAAACTTGTGAACATCTAGTGTCTGCCAGCTACAGAGGTCTAGGTTGGTTATATCTGAAAAACTATAATCGTATTTAGTAGTAATCTTGCTCCCATTTTCAAATGGGCAGAACAAGAAACTCAAGAAAAATGTCAAATCAAGAATCAACATCACCCACCCAATGCAAACAGACAATGGAACAGTCACTGGCAAACATAGACCAGAGTCTTCCAAGTGCTACACAAATGCAATTGATAAACATCATTAATGGAAAACGTGAAAATATAAAGAAAGAGATAATGGAGGAAGCCATACCTGAACAAGAGGAAAGCAAAAACAAGGTGATAAGTGAAAAAGAAGAAGCCATAAAGGAGGCCATAATAAAGGTTTTTCAAAGAAAGATGGATGAATTCATAGAATCCACAAATAAAAACGTGACCAAACTCCAGCAAATGTCCAAAGAAAATAAAGCTACTGAGCTAACCACTCAAAAGGAAATCAAGGAGATAAAGAAATCCATACATGATCAAAATCAGGAGATGCAAGGTATCAAAAATGAATAATTAGAAGCAAGGGAGATGAAAAATAAAGTAGATAGCTTTGATAGCAGGTTAGACAATGCAGAGGAGAGAATTTCCGGGGCTGAAGATAATTTAGTTATTATAGAGAAAGAACAGAAAATGAGTCAATCCAAATCTAGGAAATATGAGAGAGCGCTTAAGGAGGTCCAAGATGCAATTAGGAAGCCTAATTTAAGGCTAGTTGGTATTGAGGAGGGCGTGGAGAAAGAGGTCAATGGTATTGGAAATATACTTCAGGGAATCATCTCAGAGAATTTCCCAAATATCCAGAAGGGCAGGCCCATCCAGATACGAGAAGCTTTTAGAACCCCAAACAGACCTGACCAGAAAAGAACATGCCACCGCCACATTGTGATCCGTACTGGATCAATAGAAACGAAAGGAAAGATCCTAAAGGCAGCCAGGGAAAAGTGATCAGTAACCTATAAAGGCAAACCAGTCAGAATAACCCCAGATTTCTCAGCAGAGACCATGCAAGCACGAAGTGACTGGAAGCATATATGTCATGCCCTTAAATCAAATAACTACCAACCAAGAATACTGTAGCCAGCTAAGCTCTCATTCATAACTGAGGGAACAATAAAAACATTCCATTCCAGGGAATAGCTGCAGCAATATGTCGAAACAAAACCAACACTACAGAGAATTCTCAAAGATGCTCTATACATAGAAAACCAAAATAAATGCAATATAGGGAAAGAAATGGCACCTAAACAGCATACCATCTGAGGACCACAAGAACTGTCAAGACACAGGCCCTACTAAAAGCTTTTAAAAATGGTAGGAACTAATAAATATCTCTCAATCCTAACTCTCAATATCAATGGACTTAACTCTCCAATTAAACGGCATAGGCTGTCTAGTTGGATCAAAAAGCAAGAGCCATCGTTCTGCTGTCTTCAAGAGACACATCTTACCCAAAAACAATCATCTTTGAAAGTGAGAGGTTGGAATAAACTCTATCAAGCTAACTGCCCCCATAAACAGGCTGGAGTTGCCATCCTCATATCAGATAAAATAGACTTCAAACTAAAATTAGTAAGAAAAGACAAAGAAGGTTACTATATACCACTAACGGGATCTTTCCTCCAGGAAGTCATAACGATACTAAATATTTACACACCCTTTTGAAAATTCTCAAAAGATTGAAGATTCTGCCAGTGTAAGTTAGATTCCGGCATTGACATTAAATAATGCAATGAGTAGGGATTTATATTTGAAATATCACTGTTGAAAAAAGCTAACACACATTTGCTTAGTATTTGCTTTTGATTTTCCAAGAAGTTCAGTACAAGCTAACATGTGTGGCATATATCGACTGGGAGAAATGATTCAGAATATGTGACTCATTTCAACAGGAGTCAGTGAAAGATACAGAAGCAGGATACCCATATTGTGATAATTTGTATCTTTTTCATATTTTGTGTTTGTTATTAATTCCATTTGTAGTGTACATTTCTAGGTAAAAACTTTTAAAATATTTCCAAACAATTTATTTCAACAGCAAAAAAACATTTATATGCCTGATAAAATTCACAGAATCCAAATTTTTCCATATTATTTTTTGTTTTTTGTTTTTTGTTTTTTTGGTGGGTCATAGATCTTGAACTCAGCCTGGGCACTATCCCTGAGCTCTTCAGGTCCAGGCTACCACCTTACTCTGGAGCCAAGCCCCACTTCCCATTTTCTAAAAGTAAATTGGAGGTAAGAGTCTCAGGTGTTTTTGTGCCAGGATGGCTTTAAACCTTGATCCTCAGATCTCAGCCTCCTGAGTAGCTAGGATTATAGAAGTGAGCCACCACCCCATCATGCTCAGCTTTCTGGATTTTTTTTAAACAAGCCCTTTTGCTGGAATTCGGTCTGAGCGCAGTCCTTCAGCTTTCCTCAAGCCTAGTGATCTTCTACTTGAGCCACAGCACTACTTCTGGTTTTTTCTGTGTATGTGGTACTGCGGAATTGAACCTTCATCTTCATACAAGCACTCTACAACTATGCCAAACTCCCAGCCCCTCCACATTAGTTTTTATGATAGATCTTTCCATGCATCCAGGTTGGCTAGAAATCCTTCTTGAGTTTCCCAAGATCAGGGAGTATAGGTGTGTCCCATCCTGTGTGGCTACATAACCATTGTTTAGGGTACAGTTCTCTCTTCATTCTACCCATCTAGAGCAATTTTCATCTTCCATGTATAATCATTAAACATTCAGCTCCTGTTCCTCTCTACTCCATTCTCTGGAACCATCCTGCTTTTTGGCTCTAAGGCTTTGTTGATCCTTGGAAGCTCTGGAAGGGAAAACATACGCTAGCTCTTCCTTTATGACTGCTGTATTTTTAGTTTACTGTAATCAAGATTCATCTGTAAAATATAGTAAAATGTTCTTCCTTTTCAATGCATTGTTTTGCATATTTCTATCTTTGGATTATTATTAATAGTTGTGAATGTATTCTCCACATATTTGTTCTAGTCTCTGCTTTCTCTTCCCTAAGGTACAAATCTAGAAATAGAAGTGTTGGACCATATTTCTATGTAATTCTATATTTAGTACTTTTTTAGCACTCTCCACGCAATTTTTGATTGTTTTATATTCCTTGCAGAACTATTCCAAAGTTCCACTTCTTCTCACTACCTTCCCAGTAATAGTTAGACTTTGAAAGTTGTTTTTTTGTATGTGTGTGTGTGTGTGTGTGTGTGTGTTTGTGTGTGTGTATGTGGATCTTTTTGTTTAAAATTATTTTTATATTAACATATTTAAAGTAATGATTTCATTGTAATTTTAATTTTTCTCATGACTGTTAATATTGAACTTCTTTCTACATTTTGAACTACTATTTCTATATATTCTTTTTAGAAAATCCTCTCCAATCTCCAATTTTTTCCCTTTTTTTGTGGGGTAGTGGGGAAAGTCATGGGGCTTGGACCTTGGGCAGTGAGCTCTTTAGTTTAAGGCTATTGTCCTACCCTGAGTATTGCCCCTCAGTTCTTCTGCTCACAGATCCCTACCTCTCTTCTCATTATATACAGAACAAAGGTCATCCTCAGACTTTTTGAAAAAGTAAAACATACAGTAAATTTGTAGTATACAACAGCAAGAAATAAATTTCTTGCCAGGTGCAGTGACTTCTACCTGTAATCCTAGCTACTCAGATATCAGGCTGATATCTAAACATTTGGTTCAAAGCCATCCTGGGCATTAGAAAGTCTATGAGACTCTCATCTACAGTTAACCACTAGAATATGGGAAATGGCACTGTGGCTTCATAGGTAGGGTGATAGCCTTGAGTTGAAGAGCTCAGGACAGTGCCCAGGCCCAGAGTTCAAGCCTTACAAATCCCCCAGCCAAAAAAAACGAAAAAAAAGTTTCTTCCCCAAGTGATTATTATGCCAGCCATAGAACATTAACATTCTGGGTGTACTTCACAGTATTATTACTTGATACCCTAAGATTTTGCAATATTCTCACAGTACCAGCATATGACATCATATAATGTAGTTCCTTTTCAATGGAATAATTCCATTTATAACCTAAATCTACTCCCCCGACTTATTTTTGTCGATACCACAATTGCTCTACCATGATATGCCACAAGCCATTAAACATTTTATGGTAGTTAATTGGAAAGGAGTCTCATGGAATTTTGTGCTAGGCTGGCTTTGAACCATGGTCCTCAGATCTCAGTCTCCTGAGTAGCTAGGATGACAGGCGTGAGCCACCAACACCTGGCTTGCCTTTTTATTTTTTTGTGGGTCTTGGGGCTTGAACTCTGGGCCTAGGCACCATCCCCAAGCTTTTCAGGTCAATATTTCATGTAAGTCTAAACATTTAAGTAAAGGAATACAATTCCAACAAAAAAAGAATAAAATTCCAGACATGGAGTGTTTATAAATCAGTGCTAATTACTTGATGAAAATGTGGCATTCCAGAAGCTGGTGTCATTTGATGATGTAGCTGTGGATTTCAGCTGGGAGGAGTGGCAGCATCTGGACAATGGTCAGAGAACCCTGTACAGAGATGTAATGCTGGAGACCTACAGCAACCTGGTGTCCTTAGGTGAGCAAAAGTCAAATTCACTTGCAAGGCCAAGTGCCTTGTTATTTTGCAGATACGTGAATGTTTATCAAACTTTCAATACTATTTAAATGAAAGATTCCAGGCCCTGAGAAGTATCATTACTTTCTAAAGAAAACCTAAGGTAATTTTGTACTCATTCTTCAGGATACCTTCAGGATACTTTGACAACAGTTCTAAATTATGTTCCTCTAATGGAGACGACATTCCAAACTTACATAGTAATTGTAAGTGGATAAACCATCCAGAATACAATATATATCATTATTGGAAATAGGATCTACAAATCACTAAACAGTGAGTTTATAATGGAAACCTGGCACTAGGTGCAATGTTTCATGCCTGTAATCTTAAAATATTCAGGAGGAAGAAATCTAAGAATTCTAATTTGAAGCCAGCAATGGCATAAAAATTGCCATGAAACTCTATAACTCCAAGTAACCCCTCAAAAATGTTAGTGGAGTGTCAAGAGTTTGACTTAGTGGTTGAGTGCTTGCCTAGCATGCATGAAGACCTATGCATGTAAGTGGAGCTGGGACTCAAACTGGTATTTTTCTAGCCTTGAGCAAGACAGCTAAGTTTATGCCATACAAAATGAATCCAGAGCTGGGGAAAAGTCAACCATGGAGCCAGTGAGAAATGAGAAAAAAGATTTAATAGGTAACTTGTGAGTAGGATGTCTGCGAACTTAAAGAAATGATGACACAGTATAAGCAATAATTCTCTACTGTTTCTAATTTACAGGGCCCTGCGTTCCCAAACCTGTATTAATTGACAAGCTAGACCACTGTGCAGAACTCTGGATAGGAAATTCCTCTGACAAGAATATCACAGGTGAGTGAATTCATCTTCATATTGATGTTGGAGCCTGAGCCCCATTGGTAAGTTCATGTTGTGATGTACTGAGCAATAATATTCTTAGTTACCCTAAATCCTGTGTGGAACCTATGGAATTCTTTGTGAATGAATCAAGAATCATTTTATTTTCCCAATCCTATGCTTGGTCTCAGGGCCTGAGCATGGTCCTTGGGTTTTCTCAAGGCTAGCTCTCTACTTCTTGAGTCATAGCACCACTTCTGGCTTTTTCTTTTTATGTAGTACCAAGGAACTGAACCAAGTCTTTGTGCATGCTAGCCCAAACCACCGGCACCAAGAATCATAGGGTGATATGATGAATTCTATGTGGCAGTAGAGTTAAAGTTAGATTTCTCTGTAGAAATCACTGTGAAACAAAATAAAATGAGAAAGCCATGAGCCCGTGGCTCATGCCTGTAATCCTAGCTACTTAGGAGGCTGAGATCTGAGGATCAAGGTTCAAACACTGACCTATCACAAAAACACCTTAGACTCTTCTCTCCAATGAACCAATAGAAAATGAGAAGTGGGGTTGAATCTAAAGACATAGGGCAGTAGCCATGAGCTGAAGAGCTCAGGAAGAACAGCCAGGTCTAGAATTCAAGTCCCATGACCGCAAAGCAAGAAAGAAAGAAAGAAAGAAAGAAAGAAAGAAAAGAAAGAAAAGAAAGAAAGAAAGAAAGAAGAAAGAGGGAAGAAAGAGGGAAGGAAGGAAGGAAAGAAAGAAAAGAAAGAAAGAAAGAAAGAAAGAAAGAATGATATTTCATTTCTTTAAAACTAAGACTATAAATGATTGAGCAAACAAGGAATAAGTCAGGGCATTATTCTCTGATAAGGATAATATCTTTTTGCTGGTAGGAAGAGACTGGTATTCAGAACCAGACCTTTCCACCAGAAATTGAGCCTAGTGGTAGAGTGCTTGCCTAGCATGCACAAAGACACAGGTTTGATTCCTTATTACCACATACATAGAAAAAAGCCAGAAGTAATGACTTCATTGGTAGGGTACTAGTCTTGAGAAAACCCAAGGACAGTGGTTAGGTCCTACGTTCTAACCCAGGAATGGAAGGGAAAAAAAAACAACAAAGTTTCAATCAACATAAGAAAATTAACTAGACAATGAGCTGGGGATTTTCTGGTCTTCCATGGTTCTAAGGGACAGGAGTGTTAGAAAAGGGATTTTTATAAGACTTCAAATGGAAAGAAATAAATTTCAAAATTCCCACAAATACCTAAATTGAGACTTTAGTGAGAAGTTGTAACTGAAGGGATATAGGTGTAAGTCCTTACTCTCAAGAATCGTTCTTGCTTGGATCAAAGCCAACAGACATATACACCAAACTTGTGGCCGCTGAATCTAGAAAAATTCGTGTTCCTCACTTAATGATTAATAAGCAAACAGCATTGAAACTGGGTAAGGTAATCCTATCTGCTACTCAGGACCTGAGACTCTTATCTGTACTTAACTCTTGAAAAGAGGAAGTGGGGCTGTAGCTCAAGGATAGGGGTTATAGTCTTCTGCTGAAGTGTTCAGGGACAGGGCCGAGGCCTATGAACTACAAAAAAAAAAGAAAAGAAAAGAAAAGAAAGTTTAAGAAGATGCAAAACAGCACAATATTTAGAGTATTTCTCAAAAATAAAAGAAAGGCAGCTATTCCTCAATGTATAAACAAAACAGTATTTGAAAAAAAACAGCTGCAGGTATATTATAGGTAGTACTCAGCTTAAAACTGTAGCAATACATGGATGGGTAATTTCAATAAATATTTCCTGTGATATAAAAAGAGAACTATTATATAAGTACCGCGCTCTAACTGATTGCGCCACTGGAGCACTCCTTTGCTGTCCCTTGGTTATCTCATATTGGTATAGTATCTCACTTTGTCATCTGATTTATTGAATTTATTTGTATTTGGATATTTGAAATTTGATAGGGAAGGGGGGAAAATCAAGACGGGTGGGGGATGTGGGGGGGAGGGATACGGGTACCAAGACATGTGAAAGGGTATCAATGTATGTGAATTAATGCACCTTCTATCTGGCCAATATCATGTAACCCTTTTACTAATTACAATTAAAAAAATACAAAAAAAGAGAACTAAAACGCAGAAAAACATTATTGGTCATTGTAAAATATCATTTTCTTTATATGTTAGGGAGAAAAGCATATATTTCTCACAAATCAGTTTCCACTTTTATATTTTAAAATATCTAACACTTAGGATGGGAAAGTAAAGTCATTAACTTTACAGTAAGGAATATTTGTATCTCATGTATGTTTGTGTCTTTTTTTCTATGACTCATTTTAGATGTCCAGGTAATGGAAAATGTGTTCAAGACCTGCCAGGAAAGTCCACATCAATGTCTTTGTGAAGTAGCAGTTGCAAGTAGTATCGAAGTGGAGGAAAACGTGAGATTTGCAACAACTTTAAATTTGAGCTCTACACATAATCCAGAGCTGATTAATAATAACGGTAACAACTTAGGGGTGAGAACTGAGGAGTTCATTAAGTGTCAGAACATGCTTCTGTCTCCTAAGACTGATGAGATGCATGCTGCATATAGATCTCGTATGTCTCCTGTTCTTAAAAAATCCATCAGATATTCAGAGCATTTTATTCATGATTGTGACAGTCCAAAAGATCTGCAGTATCATAATTCTGTTCTCCCTGCCCAAGAAATTCTTCAGGGAGGGAGGAAAACTGCTAAATGTACTGTGTGATGAAAAATATTGTACTTAACACCGACCATCACTACACATCCGAAAATGTACACAGGAGAGACTCCTCATACATGTAGTGAATGTGAGAAATCTTTCAGTAATGAAATACGCCTTACAATACCTCAGAGCAAATATCCTGAGATATGTGATGCGTACATCAAGTGTGAAAATTAATTTCTGAGAAGTCAGACCTGACGCTCCAACCTCGATCTCCAAGAGAAGACAAACCTTATGAATATGAGGAACGTAATAAAATTTCTGCCCAGAATTCAGCTCTCAGCACACATCAGAGATCTCACACAGAAGAGAAATCTTATGAATGGGAAAAATGTGGGAAGACTTTTAGACTGAAATCATACCTCACTTTGCACCAGAGAAGACACACAGAAGAGAAACCTTATGAATGTAACAAATGTGAAAAGTCTTTCACCCAAAAGATACACCTTCGAGTTCATCAAATAACACACACAGGAGAGAAATCTTATAAGTGTAATGAATGTGGAAAGTCTTTCCAAGGGAAGGGAAAACTTCGTGTTCATCAGAGAATACACACAGGACTGAAACCTTATGAATGTAACCAATGTGTAAAGTCTTTCAGACAGAAATCTTCCCTCAAATTGCATCAAAGAACACACACAGGAGAGAAACCTTATGTATGCAACAAATGTGGAAAGACCTTCAAGTGGAAGTCATATCTTGATGGGCATAATAGAACACACACAGGAGAGAAAACTTATGCATGTAGTGAATGCGGAAAGTCTTTCAAATGGAAGGTAAAACTCCATGTTCATCAGGGAATATACTCAGGAGAAACACCTTATGAGTGTAACATATGTGGAAAGTCCTTCACACAGAAGCCAAACCTCAACATGCATAAGACAATTCAAACAGGAGAAAAACCTTATGAATGTAACCGATGTGGAATGTCTTTCAAATGGAAGTCTTCCCTCAAATTGCATCAGAGAACACACACAGGAGAGAAACTGTAGGAGTGCATCAAATGTGGTAAGACCTTCAGATGAAGTCACATTACAGGAGGCATAACAGAATTCACACATATTAGAAACCTTAGGAATATAACCAAAGTTGAAAGTCTTTCGTGCAGTATTCACCTTTCAGGAAGCGTAAGAGAGTTCGCATATATGAGAAGCCTTAGCAATGTAATAAATAGGAAAGACTTTTTAGTCTGTGGAAGAAAACTCAGCTTGTGTCACAGAACCAACACAAGATAAAACCCTTAATGAATGTAGCAAATGTTCAGTCTTTTCCCCAGAAGGCACAAGTCAAGATTTATCACTAAACACCCACAGGATAGCATCCTATGAATAAAATGAAAGGGAAACTTTTTTGAAGAACTCATAGTTGAGTTTGCATGATACCACACAGACACAGGATAAAAATCGTATGAATATAAGAATATGAAAAATCCATCATGAACGCATGACTAAGTATAAAATGCACATAGGAGAGAAAAACCTTATGAATATTACAAATGTGGAAAGTGTTTGACCTGGAAGGCATACTTCTGTGTTCATCACAAACCTGATTCCCATAGAAGAAAAGAAAACTAATGAATAGAACAAATGTGCAATGACTTTTAATCAGAAGTCAGTCTTCAGTACATTTCAGAACATACACAATAGAGAAATTCTGAGTAATGAAAAACATTTAGCTATATATAGAATCTCTGTATCTGGGAGCATTAGGGTAAGTCTTCTAAACAAAGTCAACCTTCAGCAAGCATTAAGAGCACTCACAGAAGAAATAATAGCATGTAGGAAAACCTTTGTCAGAAACCTCTAAAATCTGACTGTGTGGCTTAGTGGTAGAGTGCTAACCTATCAATGATGAAGGCCTGGATTAGATTCCTCAATACTACGTAAAAAGAGCAAGCCAGAAGCAGCACTGTGGTTCAAATGGTAGAGTGCTAACCTTGAGCAAAAGTAGCTCAGGCTCTGAGTTCAAGCCTAAGGATTGGAGAGAGAGAGAGAGAGAGAGAGAGAGAGAGAGAGAGAGAGAGAGAGAGAGAGAGAGAGAGAGAGAGAGAGAGAGAGAGAGAAAAGAGAAAGAGAGAGAAACAGGAACTTCTAAATTTTAAACAGATAGAGAAGGAGAGAGAGAAGGAGACAGAAACTAATTTCTAAACTTTACAGTCTTTCTATTTCCTTACAAATTTGTTTATGTCATTCTTTCTGACAGAAGCACAGAATTCCATTGTGTAAAAATACCATATTTGATCTACTCATCAACTGACGGGCATCTGGGTTGGTTCCATACCTTTGCTATAGTAAATAGTGCTGTGATAAATGTTATTGTTCTAGTGAATTTAGTATGTCCTATCTGGACGATTGGCAAGTAGTGAAATTGATGGATCACAGGGGAGCTCTATGTTTAGTCTTTTTGGGATACTGCCATAGTGCTTTCCATAGTGGTTGAACGAGTTTGCAATCCCACCAGCAGTGTAGTAGTGATCCCTCCTGGCCACATCCCCTCCAGCATACGTTATGAGATTTCTGGATCTTGGCCATTCTAACTGGAGTGAGGAGGAAAAGGGAAAGAGGAACTGAAACTTTCTCTCCTTACAGATGACATGATTCTGTATTTAAAGAACCCTATAGACTCTACTCCGAAGCTGCTTGAGCTGATATAAAACTTTGGTAATGTAGCAGGGTATAAAATTAACCCTCAATGTCAACTGCCTTCCTATATGCCAACAAATGAGAGGAATGAGGCAAGAATCAGGATAGCAACTCATTTTGCTATCAAAGAAAATAAAATACCTAGGAATTAACTTAAAATGTAAAGCACCTTTTTGATGGAAGTATAAACCATGGAGAAGGAAATTAACGCAGAAGTGAGGAAATGCAAATACCTATGCTCCTGGTTTGGAAGAAGTAATATTGTAAAAATGGCAATCTTGATAAGGACTATCTACAAATTCAGTGCAATATTCATCAATATCCCAATGTCATTCTTTAAAGAAACAGAACAGGAAATCCAAAATTTCACTTGGAATAATAAAAGACCCCTTATAGTCTGTCTTCTTGCATGATACATAATGTTTAATCTCACCTTCTCCACCAAAATCTCACCTTTCTCATTGAGACATAGGTGGCCCTGTTTACTAGCAGCAAAGGCTCAAACACGCAGTTTCAGGTGTCACCACTGCCTCTGTTACTGGGTAGATCCAACTCTGTCATCGATTCTGAGGTCTGCTCTGGGAGTCTTGGTCACAAGTTGTTCTGTGGCATCTGCTGCCAGCCTGTGCCTATTTGCTTCCTTTTCCTCCAGCAGCCTACAACAGGGAATGAAGTTCAGGCGCTGATGCTCTCCTTCATATGCAGGGCAGGATGAGCCCAACCCTCCCTCATCTTCCTCTTCCAATTTTTGGGAAAAAATGTGTTGGCTGAAGTCCTCAAGTGTGGCGCATGGCTGATCCACACTTTTAATCCAGGCTGGTCAGGAGGCTGAGATCTGAGTATGGAAGTTCCAAGTCACCTAGAACAGGAAAGTCTGATAGATTCTTACTACCAAAAATAAAAACAGCTGGGAATGGAGTTTGTGCTCCAGTGGTAAAGGGCTAGTCTTGAGTACAAATGCTTAGTGCCCAGGCCCTGAGTTCAGGCTCCAGCACTGCCAACAACCTCACTTTAGTGAGATTTTAGCTTTATCCATGTAGGCACATCTCACTGGAATCTTTGCTGGTAGAGATAGTCTTCATAATTTTGTCTCAATGTAAAGGTCCTCCTGGGGTAGTACACAAAAGGTGTCATGGAGAGAGGAGCCCCACTTGAAGATGGCATAGGTCAAGCCAGCATGGAGTTGGCACATCAGTCTTTTTCCTAGCACCACCTACCAGTGAATGTCAAATGACATTGATTGTTGTGGGATTGTGTGATTGAAGTGCCCCATTAAGGGCAGTGTTAGCACATCCAAACTTGGATACCAGGAATGCTGAAATCTCAAAGCTAAGATTTCTGTTGGCTACAGAAATGCTGGTGTGTCTGTGATTCACTAAAAGTTCAGGTGCAAAGATTCTGAAGCTTGATGCCATGTGTTTATTCCATTTAGTAAAATTATTTTAATGCACTGTATAAGTTAAAACATTTGATAAGTGTCAGGGGTAGTAAAAACATTGTTCTTGAATTCAGGTGTCTGGCAGGGTAATGGGGGGGGTGTTGGTGGCTGGGACTATGAAGCTGGAGCTGCTATCAAACCATGGATCATGTTCCTCTTTGTCTGGGAGAAATGACTCCAAAGATGAAATTTGAATGGTGAGGAAAACATGATGATGTACTCAGGAAATTTCTCCTAAACAAATGCTCATGTGGAAGTGGGATGGGGGCTGGGCATGTCTGAGGCAGAGCTTAAGGGGGCTTCTCATGGCGTTGAGAACGTTCCTTGTGACTTCAGGCATGCAGCAGGGTGTTTTAGATGACCATGGTGAGATGGATGGAATAAGACTGGAGACAAGATGAATGCTGGGATCCTGCAATGCTCTTGCATGTGTGGCTGGTGGCTCACCTGAAAGAACTAATTATGTCTAAAAAAGAAATCAGGAATTTGTTTTGATTAGATAATACCTGTAATCCGAGGCGTATTCAGGATCCTGATCTTAGTATTGTGGTTTAAAACCAACCCAGCAAAAGGAAAAATGCATGAGACTCATACTCCCAGTTTAGAGCAAGAACAAAGATTGAAGTAGAGCTGTGGCTCAAGAGCTAGAGTGCTACCTTGAGCAAAGAAAAGCTAAGAAAAAGCTCCAGGTCTTGAGTTCAAGGCCAGGAATGAAAGAAGGAAGGTAAAAAAGGGAAGTGTGTGAGGAAGGGAAATATATAAATGAAAGAGCGAAGGAACTAGAAATTTAAAACTAGAGAATATTTAAAAGTCATCAGTCCTTCTAAGAAAAGTGTTGGAGTATGGGTTCTATATGTGGTGAACTGGAAGCCCAGCAGTGACTTGTTAACCAAAGAGTCACCATGATGAGCAAAGGATAGAAATCTGCATGAGCCTCTTAGCGGATGGAGTCACAGAAGAGAACCTCAGCTCCCATCCCATAGTTAGAAGTATGTAGAGATGGGGAAGTTGGCATCACCTTGATGTCATTGTGTCCATTGAGACTGGAAGCCATGGCTCTGTGAAAGCACAATGTTCTGGTTACTGAGCTGGGAGGCTGAGGAGAGCCAAGTCCTGGCCATGAAGAAATCAGGGTGGCAGCAGAGCAACTCTGCTGCAGTGTGTGCCAGCTTGGCTGTTCTTATTCTGTGGTGGATCAGGCTGGAGCGGGTGATAGTAACTGTTTTGTGGTCACAAGCCCTTCACCAAGAGCTTCCTCTGGGATCCTCATAAGCTACAGGGTGGCTGGTGGTGGGATGTGTGTGGGGTGGAAGTGACAGAGGGATGGACGCATGGCAAGGTGGGTGAAGAGATGAGAGGAATGATGAGAGCCCAGTTCATTGGTTTCCAAGGTTAATGGGTGGGAGGTAGAGAGGCATGATGGAGGAATGATGGAAGCAGGGGAAGGTGGTGACAGAGTGAGGCCATCTGTAGTGCCAGCCTGGCCATCATCTGAAGCCCATAGGCAGCTTCCTTATCCTTCACTTAGTCCTGCTCCTTGTGGAGGGAATGTCACGTGTACCCAGGGCTAGGTGTGGCGCAATGTCAGTAGCAACTGGAGAACCATTGGCCTCTACCTGGGTGAGGAGTGGTTATGGCTCCCATGCTGCGTGGCCTGATAGCTATGGAACAGATCTCTCCTTAGCTACCACAGTCAGTGGCTGCTCTCCATCTAGGGTTAGGGCACCTGCTCAGCCATAAGGACACCCCATGCCAGGACAGAGGCCTACAATTCAGATGGCAGCACAGGGGTGAAGATGATCTCACCGTAGCCCTAGTTACATGGCTGTCCCTGCATGTAGGACAGGATGAGCTGGGGAAGATGTTCTCTGTGTTTTTCCACAGCCTATCCCGGCCTCTTCTTGTGTCTGATTAGACCAAGAGAGTACCAGGTTCCCTCTCATAGTCTTGGTTCTTTTTCTTTTACAGTCATGAGGCTTGAACTCAGGTCCTGGGTACTGTCCCTGAGCTCTTTTGCTCAAGATTGATGCTCTACCATTTGAACCATAGTGCCATTTCCAGCTTTTCCTTTTCATGTGGATCTCTGATATCTCCAATGCTGTACCTGCAGGGAGGCACTCACCCCACAGACAGAGCCACCTCTGCCATGAATGTGACTGCCCACAACCCTCACACCCACTCCTTGCACACCCCTCGACTCCAGTTTTAGCTCCTCTTGGACTGGGTGTCCAGCCTACCCCTTCCTACACTCACAAAGGGTCTACAATTGTCTTCAAAGGGTCCTTTCTTCTGCCAGCCAGAGTACACACTGTGCACATCTTGACGATCACAGAGCTCAAAGCCAAAGGCTGAGATGCAGAAGGGGGTGACCCAGTAGCTGCACAGGGCCCATGGATCATCCTGTGCTTCCCCCAGCCTGTGACTTCCCCCACCCCCTTGGCAGGG